>JAJTWR010000231.1:4370000-4405000 GCA_021613335.1 Whitmania pigra
CACAATGCATTCAACATTTGAATAAGACCAAACTAAGATTCTTGTAATGGTTTTTGATGCTAAACAAACAGATTTTACAAACAGTCTTTACGTTCATTTTCAGACGATGTTCTTCCCACTTGGTGTTCAAAGTAGGACAACTACAACAACTGGTGAACATGAGATCACAGTCAGGTGTCTTCTAGACATTTGTTGCCATGTTTAAATGTTTAAAAATTAAGCAGGCCTTTTATGAGTTTTCAGAACTGGAATGTTGCCGAGGATTCAACATTTCTGAGCAGAAATCATTTAATTAATTAATTAATAAAGACTCAAATGTATGTTTCAGAAGGAATGTTTCCCCCACAAGTTTATATAAAGATACAAAGCTTCAAAACGGATGGAGTGTCTAACTGTTTGAACGTAGAACAAACAAACAATAAATACATTAGTATTTATTAGTATTGCCATTATTATTATTATTATTTGTTTTTTTTATTTTTTTTATTAAACATCAAACTTAAAGGTCCTTGAGACCACTAACACAAGTTTGTTCAATTTACTTATAAACAACTCAAGCTACGAATGTCAAGGATAATCAGATATATGTCAAGAGACTATTAAAGTCAAAGTGGCGTATTAGTGCATTAAAACGAGGAATTGTGTTTGAGTTCACGATTTCATTTGCCAGTGCATTCCATGGTTTTACGATCCTATTGCAGAAGGAATTGTTGGGAATGTCTTTTGAAAATTTACTGCATCGAAGTTTGAAACGGCGCCCTCTCGTGCTTGGGTAATCCTGGGCGAGTAGCAGATGCCTCAGGGGGAGTCCGCAAAGCCATTCAGTAATTTTAAGCAAAATGTTAAGAAAGCATGACATTTGAAGTTGAAGTTGCCAAATGTGACTCCGTTGAGCTAGCTTATCGAAAGCAGTCTGCACCTGGGTTTCGGATAAAGTTGGGATGCAACAGAGTTTAACAATATCAGCAAATAGTTTGCAAACAACATCAGTATCCTTGAATATTTTAGGAATATCATTAAAGTACAATGAAAATAGTGTGGGGCCAGGCACACTGCCTTGAGGTCACCACTTGATACAGGGATGATATTTTATAAAATTCCACCTATATTAACGTGCTGTTTCTTTTGTTAAAAAAAGTTGGCGAACCATCCCATAATGTTGTCATGGATGTCGTAACATTGTAATTTGGTTAAAAGCTTGTTGTGCTCTACGGAGTCAAATGCCTTTCTAAAGTCTAGCTATATGATGTCCACAGATTGTCTGAACTGGAGTGCTTCTGACCATTGTTTCTGCCCCTCACAAATCCCTTATTATTAATTCTATTTTTCAAGAATTATGGATTTGATAATTTAAAAAGCAACTGAAGTAACAGAGGATCTCAGTAATGTGCGAGGAATCTTAAGATCTATTTGCATTGACACTCCAAATATGAAAAACTTAAGAAGTCAAAAATAAAGCGCCAAAGCATTATAAGTTACTTATTTAATTAAAAAAAAATCTATTTATTTATTTACTTTCTTGAAAATGGCCATCACGTTATGTTAACAAGCGTAAGAAACAAACATTTTAAATATTCTATTATGCATGGTTTCATAAATATAATTCATGTTATTTTATCTGAAATAAATATTATTTCTACATATTTATAATTACTAAGCACCCACTAAGCACATTCAGAGCCGCCCAGGGTAATTTTTTGTGGCTTTAAATATTAAAATTTTACATGACATCGTATTTTTATTTACCATCACCATTAAAATTGACTTGACATGGGAACCCACCACAAGTGAAATATTTCTCGGCGGCCCTGAGTACCTTGCATTTAGTGTCATTATTTTTCCAACTTTTCCTTATTTATTACTTAATTGCAGAAATTATTAGAAATCACTCATTTGCCTCCTGCTTCATCGTTGCAAAAAAAAAAAATTAATCTCAGAAGTAAGTATGCTCGTTACAAAATGCTGTCTTCAATTGTTACCAAAACAATTTACGTTGCAAGAGCCTGTAATCATTCGCAAGCCTGCTCGTAGAATAATTGAATAATTGCAGTGTGCTTACTTGCGACCAAACAGGAGTGTAAATAAGGGAATAATTTGAATAATTAACCCAAAATTCCATCATCATCATCATCAAGATCCTGATCGTCGGTTGCTCCGTCACCGTCAGTATCTCCGTGTTTCTGTTTATGATCTGGTATTCCATCACCGTCGTCATCCTCATCCAGGTAATCGGGAATTCCGTCCTAGAGAAACGATGCGTTTAAACATTTGAATAACAAAATAAATGATAAATAATGTATTATTGTTATTATTAATAATTACAATATATTATCGTTTTAATTAAAGTAATAATACCTAATTATTTTTTAGTAATTGAATAAAGTATTAAGCTTTTTTAATTACATTGTAAAGGTTAAATCATGGGCCTCGCATTTTTTTTAAACTATTCTGATTAAACTGACAACTCACTCCATCTTTATCTTGAAATTTATCAAGAATTCCATCACCATTTTTGTCGAGATCGTAAATGTCCAATATACCATCGTTGTCGTCGTCATCATCCAAATAATCAGGTTTTCCGTCTTTATCCGTGTCCACTTTTCTGTCCACTCCTCTGAGCGATTGCTCCAAATAATCAGGAATCCCGTCGCCATCTGAGTCCCTGATCTTACTGAGCGGAAGTTTTGGTTTCGCCATCTTAAGTCTCTTGACCTCTTCGGAGCTCAGAGGTGGCATTGTTTTCCTCAAATTTGCAGGAGCAACTCGTGGCACAACTTTTGTTGGTTTAATTTTTTTATATTCTTCCTTTTTGAAATAGTTTGGCGTTTTGACATCTTTCGCTTTACTTTCAGTTTTTAGTTTTTGTTGCGCTAAAACTGGCTGCTTGGGTTGCGTTTTAGAAACCTGTTGAACTTTGACTTTTTCGGGCGCTTTGCTGACTTTGGCAGAAGGCTTTCCAGATGCTGTCGGTTTCTGTTGTTGTTGCTGTTGTCGTTGTTGTTCTCGTTGTTGTTGTTGTCGTTGTTGTTGCTGCTGCTGCTGTTGTTGTTGCGTTGCCACGACGGGTTTAAAAGTTGTTTTTTTGACGGCTTGTTTGATGTTCTGAGGCTGCTTCGTTGCTTCCTTCTTGGCATCCAAAAGTGAAATAAACGTTAAAAGAAGGAAGAACAAAATGATCAAATAAATCAATCCACGGAGATTGGATTGAGTTCTCAGTGACGTCATCATTCTCTGATAACGTGAACCGCAGGTTCAAGTTTCAAACGTGGCAATCTCTTTTATCAGTTTTCAAAGTTGAATTCTAAAATAAAAGCATTCCTTAATTTGAGAAACAGGAATTTATAGCGTGATCTAAAAGATAACATTTTAAAAAAATAATAAATAATAGCTAATTATTTTAACGAAAATAAATCATTTTTATTATAATCAGAAATGTTTTGTAATCGTGATTTTGAGTAATTTAGAATTTTAATATATTATTTTGTCATAAACGAATTAAAAATTGTATTTTTAACTGAATTTACAAAAGCATCTAAGCATTAAGGTTTCATAAAAATACATTCACGGATCATTGCAAATGGCAAGTTTTTAAGTGAAGAATTAATTCTGATTAACTCACCATTTATTCATTAAAACTTGTTTGCGGTAACGAAACTGGCGCTCAGAAGACATTAAAAAGTTTTTCATGGCCTCAGAACTTATAGCTCTATACGGCACAGCTGATACACCTTCTTGGCTCAAGCAATGGATCAGCTGCTTCAAACAACTCTTCAACGAGAACTCTTTACGTTTGTAACTCGAGGAAAACTTTTGACAAAACTTTTGACAAATTTTCAAGAAGTTTCTGGGTCATTTTAAAAAATATTTCTGATTTCAACAACTTATAATGTTAGCAGCTGTGAAGGCATCTGCATGTGCTGGTGTAAAGAAACAATTTCAGTTATTCACACTGCTTCGATGGTTCTTTTAAAAATTAAATCAGGTTTCTTGGACATTTTGATGCAAAACGTTTTATGTTTTGGTGTATGCTATTAATTGCAAAGTTTTCTTAATTATTAGATATTTATTAACATCATTAAGATAATGTATTTTCTCTATTACGTTGCTAATCGTTCTCTGCCAATGATTAGGTTGCTAATGTTGCTAATTAGTAATGTTCTTCCTAAATAACATCAAGAAGTCTTGAAATTGCATTTAACAGAAAATTGTCTTAAATTTATCGAAAATACCTTGTATTTACTTCATTACTAGAATTAATTAGTAAAAGCAATATTAAATGGTTAAAAGAGATATAATGTCGTATCATTAATTAGTGTTTTAAACTTAAACAGATGTTTTAGAAAGAAACATTTAATTTTAGACATAGAATGATCCGGCATGTGGTTATGTAAGGTGTTATTTCCCCGACAGCATCGTAAGAGCTGTTAATTGCATCCGATTGTTTAATTATTTATCAATAATTACTGTCGACATCTTTGTCCTTTCAAATGTTGTCCGCTCGTATCTTTCTTCAATTAGCAGTCCATAATTATTTCAGTCATCTGTTTATACTATATTTATCATATATTCCATTTATATTTATATATATTAACTATAATTTTATTATTCTTTGTCAAATATGTTTCATTTATTTTACAATATTGGCTTTTTGTGTCACTTGTTTGAAAGTGATTTCTGCAACTTTAAACTGGAAGTGATCGTAAATTATCGACGTGAAGAAAGTTTACCAATTTCGAATAAAACTTTCAATAAGAATTTCATTCCTATTTTATTTATCCAAACCTGTCAATAAGTTATTAACAGAAATGGATTTGAAGTCCTTTTTAATCGTTCCTCCATTTATATATTTATATATTTTTATATTTATATTTACACTACCACAAACTACCACGACTTGAACATTCGACAGGATGCATCATGCATTTATATTTTATTCGCTTACCACCCTCTCTAGATATTTAGAGATTTCTAAATATTTGTTCAGGCTTTCTTCATTTAGAATTTATTGATTTACTTAATTTCAAATATTTAATTATTAAATTTAAAAAGTGTGTGAAATTTTTTTATGAATTGTTATATTTTACGTTAACAAGTGGAACATTGGCTAAGCAAGTATCATTTCTATTAATACAACGATCTAACATTTTACAGTTAAGAATTCGACTAAATAAAGCAATATAAATGTTATTTAATATTTTAAAGTTACTATTATAAATAAAAATGGTAAAATCTAATCAAGCGACAATCATTTGCAAAATCCTATCGAGACGTTTAATAGAAACAAACGACTTTCACTTCGTTTTAATAACACATCATTTAATAATAACACATTATTTAATAACAACACATCATTTAATAATAACACACTATTTAATAACAACACATCATTTAATAATAACACATTATTTAATAACAACACATTATTTAATAACAACACATTATTTAATAACAACACATTATTTAATAACAACACATTATTTAATAACAACACATTATTTAATAACAACACATTATTTAATAACAACACATTATTTAATAATAACACATTATTTAATAACAACACATTATTTAATAACAACACATTATTTAATAATAACACATTATTTACTAATACATTATTTACTAATACATTATTTAATAACATCACATTATTTAATAATAACACATTATTTACTAATACATTATTTAATAACATCACATTATTTAATACCAACACCAGTTATTGTTTTATTATTGACTAAACGTGCTGATTCTTAGAATTTGTGATATACGAAAGGTTATGAACGTTATTGGTTCTATTTGAAACTACATTGTATAATGGACATGATACTTTTAATCAATTGTACTGTATAATGGACATGAAACTTCTAATCAATTGTAATGTATAATGGACATGATACTTTTAATCAATTGTACTGTATAATGGAAATGATACTTTTAATCATTTGTACTGTATAGTAGACATGATATTTTTAATCAAATGGTCATACAGTGATAACTATCATTATTTCAAGAAAAGTTCAGGTTTCCTTTTGTAACAACATGGGAGCTTTTTAAAAAGCTTTTTAAAATATTGTTTAATATGATTTTAAATGAACGATTTACTACTTCTTAGGCTCGAATTAAAAAGAAATTTAGAGACTTCCATAAAATGAATCGATTGAAAAGCAGAAAATGCTTTCGGTTTCATGAAGTGGCAAGTTGAATTGGATGATGGTCCTCAATTAGTCGAACAAACAAATCCACCACCTTCGAGGTCACGTGAGCAATGGCAGAGGACAATGGCGTGGAAATAAAGAGATGAAAAGACGCTGATGAATGGAAGTGTCGATAAAAGAAAGCAACTCCGAGAATTGAAAAAGACAGCAGTGGAGTGTCCGCAGAATCGTGCTTCCTTATTTTTATTAGCCTCCTATTGTTCGACTTCGCGATAAATTTTTAAGCCTCCATTCGACACGCAAACACATTAGGACCGAAAGTCATCATGATGACGTCATTGACTTTCTCGAGAAGAGGAGGATGAAGAGGAAGAAGATGGGTGTTGTCATGGCAACGACATGGGGCCGCGAGAGGCGATCGATGTGTTGATGACGGATGTCTATGAATATATTTCAATGTCCATTTCAATGTTTACATTTCACATCTTCATTCAGTGACAGTAGTGTCCGATTTAATTGCGACGATTACTTTTGCGATTGTTTCGAATGAATAAAAAAATATGTATCCGAAATGAATCTGCCTATTGTTGCAATTAATGAGCGACAAGCTCTTAAGACGTAGCGATGATTGTGAGCAAGAAAAACCTCTTCTGAATCCGCCTCGGTCTGATTACAAGAACAAGAGCCAATATGTAAATGCTGACTTCGGACCCTGCATGAGAACAAAATGCCGGCATTTTCGAGTGCTCCGAATAATGGGAAAATATTTTTAAATAATTTTAATATTTTAAAATACCGTTGAAACGGATTATCGAATTGACAAGCATTTTTCACGTCGATTCATCAATTTCCTGATAAGCAGACATTCGAACGTAACCGAAACAACCGATTTACAATGAATCTCTGCGCCT
The DNA here is from genome assembly GCA_021613335.1 of Whitmania pigra. Lineage (NCBI taxonomy): Eukaryota > Metazoa > Annelida > Clitellata > Hirudinida > Haemopidae > Whitmania > Whitmania pigra. The sequence continues at coordinate 4,377,070 of JAJTWR010000231.1, forward strand.
CACGAAAGAGTACGAGTGTTTCTCATCAGCATTCGATGCAAAAGCATCACTTTTTATGACTTGTTTGTCCATCTGAGCGGATCTGTAGTGATAAAAATAACGCATTTTTAAGTCAACGTCGCTCTCGTCTTCATCACTTCCCGAACAACTCCTCATCTGGTCGGAATCTTTCTCCGTTTCGATTTTCTTCTCCGAGAATCTGTTGCCGATCTTGTCGTAACTCGTGTTGTTGTCGCTGCCATCCAAAGACTGATTGTCGTCGTCCTTCTCCAAGTCCTCGGCCTCGTCGTCTGGCTGCTGTCCTTCCAACATGTCCGCCCTTTCTTCCTGGCGCTTCTTTGCCGTTGCCATCTCAGCTGCGTGTTTCTTGCGCCATTTTGTGCGCCTGTTTTGAAACCAAACCTGCAGACGATAAGATCATCATAGGGTTACTTAATTTTTATAAATCACATTTAATCTAGAAAAAGTAACTTATTATTTCATCTATTAATCTCGCGGATGAAAAGATGTAAACCACTTTGTTTTGTGTTTTAAAGAAGGCGGTGACAGTGAAAATTGGTCATGCAGAGAAAGAGGGGAAGATGAAGATTGATGGGAGGTCTTAGCAACCTCAATTTCTTTCCAATTCACATCCATCAGCTCTTAAGCCGTGTCCACTGCTTGTGTATTGAACGATGTTTACCTCGGAAAGAGCCAGTTAAACTTTCATTTGAATAATGCCACTCGACAGATTCTTCTTGTTGCTAATTTGCAACTAAATTTCAATTCAAATCTACTCTAATTAACGATAATATCGGCACGAGACACGTGCAATTGTTTATCAATGGACCAGACGTGATTGGGCTAAACGTCCATGACGTCACTCGTCTTGGCAGATGCTGATTGGTCCAATTAAGGTTTCAAATAGACCTTACAAGTCTTTTGTTCGCTTGTGACATCTATGCAAATAAACTTTTCATTTAATTTAGTAACTTTCGAACAAATGTTTTGCATTTGGAGAAGATTAATACAAATAAATTTAATCAATATAAAGTAACAGATTAATAATATTCAATCAATAGGAAATAACAGATTCATTCACGGAGTTAATAAACTTAATTGTTCATAACCTTAACTGAATAGTTTAGAAACGATTGAATGAATAATTTCAGATGCTTCCACGAATTTCAAGCGCATTTTTAGTCACCCGAACTTCAATGATTTAAGACACAATTGTAATTTAATGAATTATTTTCAAACATTCTCAGAAATAAAACGTGGAAAGATGAGACTGAAGGACAGCAAATCAAAGAGTCATGACGTCTGCTGATTATGGATGTCCTTCGAATGTCATAATTCCAATCCGTGCTCCTTAATGCGCCTCTAAGCCCCCGACTGGCGCACTTGTTGCGCTTAATGGCGGTTATCTATGCGCGCATCTGTATTGCAATAACTCCGATTTGTAGCGCAATTTATTGGCGCATGTCGACAAGGTTTGAATCAAAAAGCGATCAAGGGGGTGTTTTCCATGGAAATCCAGGTCATTGCTTTCCAACTGCCCTGGAGATTAAAGCGACGTCACTCATATTTGTGTTTCTCATTAAAAATTCACTTGATAAGGTCAAGGCAGACTTAAAATAGCCGCCTGTTTGTTCACATAAAGTTGCATTCAAAAAGAAATTTGTCTTTAGATGTTGAAAATATGAATATTTATCAGATGGGAGGGACGAATGAATGGATGAACATTGATTGGATGAGCGGAGAGGAAGAAGATGATGATTGAAGAAGAGGAAGCCCTTCGATTAACCCTGGAGACAGTGTCATCATAAATTTATTAGCACCATCAACAACCACATCATCATCATCTTCGTCAGCATCATCATCATCATCGCCATTATCATAATCATCATCATAGTCGTCGATATCATCATCATCATCGTAAATTGAATGCTCAAAGTATTTGCCTATCCGAATTTGAGTACAGAATAACGTAAGAAGTGTAACAAATAAGACTTCAATTTAAGGTTTTACTATTTTTAATTATCACAACTGCTTAACTAATCAACTAATTGTAATAAATTTATTTTTATGGAAATAACATTTGTAGACTTTTTTAAAAACAAATAAATGAAATCAATTGTAGATTCTTGTTGTTGAATAAATAGCTTGCAATGTTGTGAGTAATTCCAAAGAAATAAGCAACAAAACAGGTTGAGGGTTTGTACAAAACGGCAATGTTTTAATTTAACAACAATCGAATACTTTATTTTCTGAAGAATGACAATTCTCCAAAATTAAAACAATTATTAATTAATTAAAATAAATAAATTAAATAAATTAAATAGATTAAATTAATTAACCTCAGTTTTAACTCAGTAACTTAACTCAGTTGAAACTCAGTTTACTAAACTGCTGATGCTCTTAAATAAATATTAAATATTAATTAAATATTTATAAATATTATATATTAATTAAATATTTATAATATTAAATATTAATTAAATATTTATAAATATTAAATATTAATTAAATATTTATAAATGTTAAATATTTATTTATCTTTGACGTCTGCTGATTATGTAAAGAACGCAATTTATAACTAATAAAGTTCAAGCGTATCAAAGATAACGGATCTGGGGTGATTTTCTAAGGAAAAAATTAATTGAATCTTAAATCATAATTTGTTTATTTGTGTTTATGACCTCAATAATTTACAACTTTGGACGAAACTATTTATATTTATCTATTTCTCTTAATACTGGTTTCAATGCGACCCTCACATAAAAGTAGATTCAACACAGTGTAGTTAATTACTTCATGACTTCAGATGACTATACAACAATGTACAAGCGCAAATACATTCATTTTAAAATGATGTTTATTGTTAAATACCATTAAAAGTTTTAAATTATAAGCTTTTATAGCATGTTGTTCTGAATTGATGAATTTAATAAATTAAATAATTCTCTAGATTTTGTAATATTTTAATAAACATTTTTAAATATCTTACATCATTATATTACATTATATATATTTTTACTATGGAAGACCCATAAAATTAATAATTAGAAAAATTTATATCAATATTTTTCAAAGTTCAAAAACTTGCCTTGCAATATCCTTGCATTGACACAGCCATCCAAATATTATCACTATTATTACCATGTCATCGTCGTCATCATCGTCATCGTCATTATCAACGTCATCGTCGTCATCATCATCATCATCATCATCATCGTCATCGTCATCATCATCATCATCATCATCATCATCATCATCATCATCATCATCATCATCATCAATCATCATCATCATCATCATCATCATCATCATCATCAGCATCATCATCATCAATCATCATCATCATCATCAATCATCATCATCATCCTCATCATCATCATCATCATCATCAATCATCATCATCATCATCATCCATCATCATCATCATCATCATCATCATCATCATCATCATCATCATCATCATCATCATCATCATCATCATCATCATCATCATCATCATCATCATCATCATCATCATCATCATCATCATCATCATCATCATCATCATCATCATCATCATCATCATCATCATCATCATCATCATCATCATCATCATCATTATCATCATCATCATTATCATCATCGTCGTCATCATCGTCGTCGTCGTCGTCAATGTCATCATCTCAAGAGACACCAAATCAAAGCCCGTCATAAGAAGTTGAGAAGTAACTTTTGAATTGAATGCCCTGGAAACAATTAAGAAATGGCGGGGCAAAGGTCAAACGTCCGATGCATGTGAAGTTGTGAGGTTGTGTGTGAGTACTCAGTTCATGAGTTTTATTTAAATGCAATCTTATTATTTTAAATCTTGTCATTGTCGACAATATTAGTTAATAATAATTGTACTATTAAACTTTATAATAATGATAATAAAGAAAACAGTTAATAAAAATTTGTTATTATTATTATTTTTATTTTTATTATTATTAATAATATCATTATTATTTGTGTTATTACAAATTTTTAATGATATTATTATTATTAATATTATTAGTATTATTATTATTATTAATAGTAGTAGTATTTTTGTTGGCAGCAAATATTGCAAAATTTTGCAATTGCAGTCAAAACGTGGGAATTGGTGGTCACTGGTTTCTATGAAATCACGGTTATCATCATCATCATCATAATCATCACCACCATCATCATCGTCATCATCAATGATCGTCGTCATCATCAATGATCGTCATCATCGTCATCATCATCATCATCGTCATCATCATCATCATCATCATCATCATCATCATCATCATCATCATCATCATCATCATCATCATTCATCATCATCATCATCATCATCATCATCATCATCATCATCATCATCATCATCATCATCATCATCATCATCATCATCATCATCATCATCATCATCATCATCATCATCATCATCATCATCATCATCATCATCATCCATCATCATCATCATCATCATCATCATCATCATCATCATCATCATCATCATCAATCATCATCATCATCATCATCATCATCATCATCATCATCATCATCATCATCATCATCATCATCATCATCATCATCATCATCATCATCATCATCATCATCATCATCATCATCATCATCATCATTCATCATCATCATCATCATCATCATCATCATCATCTTCATCTTCATCATAATCTTCATCGTTGTCGTCTTCATCATCATTACCATCATCGTTATCATCGTCGCTGACACTTGTTGAGGAACGAGGCGTGGATAATTAGCAGGTAATTAAGAATCTGTTTGTGAGTTTGATCGGTCACAGTTGAACTGGCATCATTTTGAACATGATGCGATTCAATGCCTCCGATAACTTCGATTAGAAATTTAAATTCACGCATGATTTCATCATCGTCGTCGTCATCATCAGCAATGCTTCGTAACATGCGAAAGAATTTTGGATATCAGCAGAGAATATCGTATGATTTGCGAGCGTATGATTATGCCGTTGAAGAGGGGATGATACTGTGAGCTGTGGTGGGCTGAACACCACAAGATTGATGACTCTTTTATGCTGATTGGCACTATGCTTTCTGCGGCCAGGATAATGATGACGAGGATGACGAGGATGAAGATGATGTACTGTGATGATCTTCATGGCGATGATGATTATGATCTCGATAGCGATGATGATGATGACGATCATGGCAGTGGCGATAATGATAGTGATGATCAATACGATTCTGTTTGTAATGACATCCATAAGAGAAAAATGATCAGTTGATTGCAACGATGATTACAATTGCAATGAAGCGTGACTGATCAAGTGTTGATGAAACAAACTGACACAAATGGCGCACGGAGTTTCAGATTTGCACATTTAATAAAAAAAAAGGTTTTAGTTTTTAACGATGGACTTTCAGAAGATATTTCCTCTTTAAATCGCCAATGATGCATGAACAAAGAACAATTGGAAAGTTTCAAAACAAAAGAAATTCGTTGCATCCTAATTATCGCTCGTGAAACGGACTCAAGCGTAAACAGGTCCTAATGAATTATCCAGGAGGTTGCAATGTGCGGAATGTCTTGTTTATTTTGGCTATAATTAAACTATTTTAAACATTCATTAAACCCTTATGATGTAAAATTTCAAATCAATAATTCGAAGTTATCATTAAGTGATTAAAAATAAGAACAAAGAAAACCTTAACTTGGCTCTCAGACATGCCCAACGCATAGGCAAGTCTCGCCCTTTCCGGACCAGCCAAGTACTTGGTTTGTTCGAAAGTCTTTTCGAGGGCGAATATTTGGTGCCCTGAAAACGTGGGTCGTGTGTGTTTCTGTTTGCCCATGACCCCCTGATCGTCCTTGTCGTTGTTGTGGTTGAGGTGGAGTTGTTGCTGGAAGGAGTTGTGGGTAAATGCGTTGTTGTTGCTGTTGCCGTGCAATTGGTGATTCATGGTTCCTTGGTGGGCGGACTTACCCTGCAGGGTCAAAAGGTTAGGCAGACCCCCGAACCTGAGAGGTCGCTGAGATTGGAATGTTGGAGGAGCAGGAGCTTTTAATGAAGTAAATGTTAATCTTACTTAATTAATTATTTTAATGAAGTAAATGTTAATCTTACTTAATTAATTATTTTAATGAAGTAAATGTTAATCTTACTTAATTAATTATTTTAATGAAGTAAATGTTAATCTTACTTAATTAATTATTTTTATGAAGTAAATGTTAATCTTACTTAATTAATTATTTTAATGAAGTAAATGTTATTCTTACTTAATTAATTATTTTAATGAAGTAAATGTTAATCTTACTTAATTAATTATTTTAATGAAGTAAATGTTAATCTTATTTAATTAATTATTTTTATGAAGTAAATTGTAATCTTATTTAATTAATTATTTTTATGAAGTAAATTTTAATATTACTTAATTAATTATTTTTATGAAGTAAATATTAATCTTACGATAATTATTTTATTAATTCACTCATTATTACCTTGTACTAGAAATGTGATTGGTGATGAGTGAGTTGATTGAAATGTAATTCAATAATAATATAATAAACGTAATCACCTATTAAATAATTGTATAATTTATTGATTGTAATTATAATAAGCAATTGAAATGTAATTTATAATAAGCAGGTTAGTTGATTGAGTTTGAACTGACATCTTACCGTGATTCTTCCAAAGAGCAGCCGCCCAGTAATTGTTGGAAGAATTATGAACATCGTTGATGACGTCACGACCCACCTGCACAGGCCTCAACAAGGCAGGGTTGCATTTCTGGATGACATGATTCAATTCATTTCTCGATTCCACGTGTTCCAGGTTGGAATCGAAAGACTGGTGAGGAAATCCAGGTGACTTGTTGGATGGACACGTGGATGGGTACATGTGGAACGGAAGGAAGCTCGACAGTCTCAGTTTTCCGTCGAGAGTTTTTGGAGATGTTTTTCGAGAAGGTCGTTCGTCTGGACTTGAATCGAGTCTCCTGACGTCCGCTTTTGGACTCTCCGAACATTTCAGATTTCTGCCCAGGATATCCACGATGCCGAAGGGAGTTTTGGCGGGTTTTTGAAGACTCGCGGCGGAAGATTGCGCCGTCGTTTTGTCGTCATGACAACCTGATTTCATTCGTAAGTTAGGCCTGCTGTCCATGTTATTGTTGTTGTTGTTGCTGATGTTGTTGTTGTTGTTGACTTCATCTGAATCTTCGGAGAGTGCATCTTCGACTTCCTTCTTTATGACAGACATGATAACGGTGATAATGATGATAATGATGATGGTGATGATACTTCAAGTATGAATAACAACTCTATTTGCAACCACCTAGATAACGATACCACGTTTGCTACCAGGTGAGATCATGCACAAGTTTCATTGGCAGTTGCCGACGACGACAAAGTAATGACGGCGTTAATAGAAGGAGGCCTATAAAAACCTTCCGCCATATTGGAAGCGGCTACTAATAAACACGATGACGTCATCGGATGAAGGCTCCTCCCACTCGAAACGAGGAGGAGTCAAACATTCTCTTCCAAAACCTCCAAATTCGAATTGGGAAACTTTCCATGTTATTCTTCAAATGTAATAAATGTCTAATATATCAATGTCTTATAAAAATTTAAAAATGGTTGCTGTTGATATTGTTATTTAAATTGACAAGAAAATACAAATATTTGATTACGTTGAATAAAAGTTTCTGATCGTTATGATTGATGTCAAATTGATGGCTTCCACATTCCAACAAAAAGCGCATTGGCCACCAATCACTTCTCATTGGTCCGTCCCCTGCTTCGGAAGTTTCTGATTGGCTGGCGATCTGAATTTTTCTTCCGTTATGAATGAGGCGGCTTTTAAAAGTTCATTCATGAAATCGTCTGCTGTGATTTCGTAGCAGTTCAAGAAAATAATAAATTATTTTGCTCCACAATCAACTCGGAATATTTGCAAACGCCATGCTTATGAATGATATCGAATGACTGTTTCAACTTTTTGAAAACTAATTTTTGTTTAACATTAAAGCAACTGAAACAAAATGATGCCAAAATACAACACTACAATTACAACACGATGTAACCACAACAACAACAACAACAGCAACAACATCGACGACCACAACTGCAACAACAACAACAACTGCAACAACGACAACGGCAACAATGAAATCCTCGTTCATTTCTTGGACGTCTTCAATCTCAATTTGCTTCCTCATCTGTTTAATTTTCGATTGAAACGAATTAACGCGTAAATAGATCCCGTTCGCGTCCACGTGATCTTTGTCGCTTGATCACGTGGCCCGTGACGTCATCAAAGTAATCGCAGATTAATTGCGGTCACGAGGGGAACTCCTGGAAGTAAAAGAAAGAAGGACAAGGTCAAAGAGAGATGCGGAAAGAAGAGAATGATGGATGGACGGATGGAGAAGAAGGGAAAGATCACGTGGTAGGCATTTTGATTGTTGGAAGGAGATGGAATGAAGAATGGTGGAAGGGAGACAATATTTCATGCAATCTTCAAGAGAGGGAGCCGCAATTGTTTAGCTGGGACCTGGTTGATTCAATAAAGGAAAGCATTTTGCAACTGTTCAATGCCCGCCATTGCCACCACGCTCTCTCGGGACTCGTGTTTTATCGCCTGCAAAACTCCATTGCAAATTCTGCTCCGAATTTACGGCTAGATTTATTAATTCGTCCCCATCTTTTGACGATAACGAGTAATTATCGTAAATAATAATAAGAATTGCAATATAATTAATTGATGTTCGTGATTTTTTTTTGTGAGTGAGGTTCGATATTGCTCCGGGGATGCGTGTGGAGAGATGGCTCGAGATATGACCGTGGAGCCGTAAGAAACACCGTCGCATCGTTCACTTCTCCCAAACGAAAACTTTCCACAAGAGGAAGTCAATCGGATTAAGTGGCGTCGGACCAAAGGAGGCTGGAAATTAATAACAATCATTCAACTACAAATCGCATGAGACCACTGCTTGATGAACACATCGTTAATATCTCTCATCATCATCATCATCATCATCATCATCATCATCATCAGCAGCAGCAGCAGCAGCAGCAGCAATGTCATCTGTAATTATCATTATCAATCATTATTAATAATTATGATTATAATCATTATTATAAATATTATTATTATTATTATTATTATTTAATATTCTTATTTACTAAATGTAATGTTAATTTAGTACTTATTTTAAATATAAGCTATGTTTGTAAGTGATTTGTATTCCAATGTTTAAGTTGAAATATTTTTTTTGATATTGTATGCATGTAATTATATATCGCGATGACAATTGTCATGAAACAGCATGACGACGGATGGAGGGAAGGAAGGGAGGAGGTCGGTTCAATGGAGCGTGGAGGAAAGAATATAAACTTCATCTCCTTGATTAAAAAAGCGATCCTTCGTTTAACGGGCGATGGATGGAAGGAACAACTAATGGATGAATAAAACGGGCCGGAAAATTAAAAACGTATTTTGCATTAACAAGATTGAAGTCACAATCTGATTATTTTTCCATTGCTCCTTCCATCTATCCTAACAAGTCCGATGCGCGTCACTTCTGCAAGTTCAAAGTTCAAACACAAGTTCATGGAGTCTTTCGATTGCTATGACGATTCGAAGTAAACTTTTAAATCACCATCATCGCACTCGTTATCACCGCTCAATCCAATCCATCCATGCATGTCCGAAATGTTCCAGTGTTCCAATGTTCCAATGTTCCAATGTTCCAGTGTTCCAGTGTTCCAATGTTCCAGTGTTCCAGTGTTCCAATGTTCCAATGTTCCAATGTTCCAATGTTCCAGTGTTCCAATGTTCCAATGTTCCAGTGCTGCTGGTGGTAAGAACCATCTTGAGACTCGCCAAGAAGCACTTCAATGCGTTCTTGAGCATTATTTGTTTTTATCGTCCATTGCTCGCTTGGCACTGTTGAGCGCCTCTCAGCTGTTCCTCTCGCAGCTGGATCTGTCTCTCTACATCGAGCATCTTCGTTTCATCTCGTGTAATTGTTTGCCTCGTATTAATCACAACGGTCATCATCATCATCATCATCATCATCATCATCATCATCATCATCATCATCATCATCATCATCATCATCATCATCATCATCATCATCATCATCATCATCATCATCATCATCATCATCATCATCATCATCATCATCATCATCATCATCATCCATCATCATCATCATCATCATCATCATCATCATCATCATCATCATCATCATCATCATCATCATCATCATCATCATCATCATCATCATCATCATCTCATCATCATCATCATCATCATCATCATCATCATCATCATCATCGTCATCGTCATCGTCATCGTCATCGTCATCGTCATCGTCATCGTCATCGTCATCATCATCATCGCAACAATGACTATCACAGCTATGTAAGCTCTGATAGTAGGAGGTGGCTGAGTGGAGTTGAGCATCTTTTATTAGCACTTTCATCGGATGTGATTGATGACTTTTTCCAGATGAATCCTCAATGAGCTCCAATTAGCACCGGCAGAGAAGGATTTCCTCGTGACGTCGACAATAAGGATGACGACGAAGATGATTTATAACGTCATAATACCAAAGGCTTGGAGTATCAAGACACAAGAGTATGGGTCATCCTCTGGAGTCGAATAATTTCAAATGAGAAAAATGAGTGGGTGGCTGGATGAGCGGAATGTTGAGTGGGTAGATGAGTAGATGGATGATTGTATGGATAATTGGATGGGTGATTGGATGGATGATTGGATGGATAATTGGATGGATGATTGGATGGATGACTGGATGGATGATTGGATGGATGATTGGATGAATAATTGGATGGATGATTGGATGGATGATTGGATGGATAATTGGATGGATGATTGGATGGATGATTGGATGGATGATTGAATGGATGACTGGATGGATGATTGGATGGATAATTGAATGGATGATTGGATGGATGATTGGATGGATGATTGGATGGATAAATGAGTAGATTGTTGAGGACCGAATATCGCAACGATTACCTTTAAATCTTGAATTAAAAAGTAAATTTTCGGTATTTTATTTACGAAATATTAGTAAACTTTTAGAAAATAAATTTTTCCTGAATTTGAATCAGAATTATTCTGAACTATTTGAATTTCTATGTTTTTTCCTCACCTTTGAATTTTGTTTTTTTTTTGGTTCAATAAAGAAAATAGATGAACCAAAAATTAAAGAAATATATAAATGAACGCGTGGATCTGTTAATGATTAGGTTGGTTTGTAAAATAGCTTTTAGCAATTTAGTTTTTCAAGTTAGAAATATCTTTGTAATATTTGGTAATATCTTGTTGACGCATTTAAAGAAAATAATTTGTTCAAATATTCTTTTATTCCTACCGAGTGACTTTGGTCCTCAGTTATTTTCCTAATTACAACCAAACAGCGTGTTGCTGCATTAGAAATTTAAAACCTTATTTTATTATTTTCTCTCAGAAACCTCTTGCATTACGAATAATTAAATTAATGGTGGATACATTAATATTATAACATTAGTATTTCCGGGTGATTATTTAATGTATTAATAAACTTAAATAATACAAATTAAATTAAATAATCAACTTTTTTTTTACCGAGTTTAATGTTTTTCCAGTGAACATCTTCATTTGCAAATCCTCTTTTAAAAGAAAGTCAGAGAGTTGTAATAGATTCAATCTCAGTTAAAGCACACAAGCGCAATTAAAGAATTATTAAGGAGTTCCTGTTTTCCACCAATTGAATTGTTTCGATGAGACACCTCACTTCAAATTGAGATTCTACATTCGCTGACCTGCCTTCTTTCCCCGAAATTAATTTTTGCTAAAACAGTGTCTTATATTCATTTTTGCTCCAAAAGACTCGCTAGGGTTTATTTTCGGGCGGGGGTGTCTTATATTTTCATAATCAACAACTCATCAACATTTACTCATGTTACACAAATTATTGAGCTACAGGAGTAAAGAAGCAAGTCATCATACTCTGCTCGCCATTTACTGATCATTCGGATATCCGTCCTATTTTCCGTCTTGTTTTCTTTACAGAAAGTTCTAATATTCCTGTTCAGCGAATTCTCTACGATTCCTTTCTTGTATTCGAAAGAATAGCTTTTTATTTTGGTACTCATCTTCTCGAAATAAGGTAATGTCGAAATAACTATTAATGGTAATCTATTAAGAAAATCCATAAACACAACCTGTTGCAACTGTGTTCTAATTGGTTTTCTGTTTGGCGTGTCTTCTTATCCGCTTATATTTTCCATACAGGAATACAGGAATTATAATTTTTATTATATTAATATTTCACTAAACTTTTACTGATATTAAATTAATAGCTTATTAATCAACATATTATTAACTTATATTATATTAATATTAACATATCATTGCGTTACAACAGACCTATGGCACGACCGTATCTGCTGGCTGACGATCTTAACTACGGCCTTCTTTCGGGCTTATTTTGCGAGCATCTTAAAAAATCATGCTCCGTCTTATTTTCGGTGAAACACAAAAGTGATATAGTGATGTAATTATGCAGTGATGTAGTGACCTGATTAAATGTAATACAGCGATAAATTATTTGCAAGTTCAAACCTGTCGAACGAAATAAAAATCCCAGGCATGCATCGATCATTCTACACATTTCCAAGTACAGTGGAACCCACTTATCTCGACCTCGTTTAACTTTCCAACCCTATTAAGTCGACGCTTTTGAGGTGGAACAGCCAAATTCTCTCTTTGTCTTATCATTTTCTCATCGGTTATGTCGATGTTTATATCGCCGAACCCTAATATCTCGAGAATTTGCCACTTTACATCAGTTATCTCGACTCATTGACTAATCGCTGACTTTGAAATGGAACCGTCAAATTCCCATGTTGTTGTAGCATTTTTTCGTTGATTCGTTTATTTCGCCAAACCCAATTCACTTTTGTTGAATTTGTCTTGGGGGTAGGCGCTATTCTAGCTATTTTGTTTATTATTTTTTTTATTCTAAAAATTTTTGGAAGTATTAAGAGAAACTGGATAATCAGTCATTAGAGGGAAAGTATGAAATCATACTAGAAAAGAGAACAAAACCAGCAGACCTTAGTCGTCAGCATGGCATTCCAGCAAACACCATTTCAGGATGGAACAACAAGGCCGACGAGATAAAGCAAATGTACTTCGAAGTCTGTCTTTGATCCAGCAAGAAAAAAAACATAGAATGGCTGAGCACAAAGATGTCGACTATGCAGTGCTTCAATGGTTCACAAATTCGCGAACAACAGAACTTCCCGCCTTGCTGATGGAGATGGCGGACTTTAAAGCAAGTCAGAGGTTGCTGGATCGATTCAAAAAGAGGCTTAACATTGTCTTCAAAGCAATTTGTGAAGAGAGAGCTGCTCATTAAACAGGAGCAAGAATAGTCGTGGTTCAACACCCAAATGCGCAAAATGTTGGATATCTAGGCGAGTCGGAACGTTTACACAGCATGTACATTATTATTTATCATCGACATTATGTACATAAAGAAAGTTTTTGCAAGCACGTGTTAATACACAGTCACCATTTTGATTTTCGGTTATCTCGATTATCAGTTATTTCAACGCTTTTTTTGCAAACCCCTAGGCCGGCGACATAACCTGGTTCGACTGCATTTAGAATAGGTAATGTATAACATAATTCACACTGCGAATGTGATTTTCTCCGATATATCAAAAAAAGCCAATTTGGATTTCGGATGAACTACTCAACGCTGCATTATTCTAAGATTTCCAAAGATATTGAAAATGGCGAGGTCAGTATAGACATATTTTTGGGCTTAGAAAAGAAATGAAATTCTTCTGCCCAAACTTCGTCATATCGGAATAAGAAGAATCTGCCAAGGTTGGGTGAACACTTCCAAGCACATGTGCCGTCTTCTAAATGCAAGTGGAGGATGACCGAAAATTCGTTCATCTTCTGGAGAGGTTGCAGCTTTCCAAACTCATTGTGTTTTCTGCTCTCCAACACACTTAAATGAATACTTATCTGATCTCTGAAGTTGACACAATGTATTATTAATAATGTTGCACGTAAATCTAATTATATAACATCGTATATTTTTGCACGATCTTTGCCAAATTTCAAAAACATTCGTCGTTTTTGCATTTTTGCAAGACATGCTCTGTTAAATGAAACGGCCCATTTCTTGTTACAAATTTTTTTTGGTGATTGTAATGAAAAGATCTTTGATCATCTGGTAAATAATGATAACATCACCGTCCCTCGACGTACTCGTCGTACGCAGAAAAAATTGTCGGTTTAACTTAAAATTTTGTGATATTTTTACTTTTGATTTTTTTATGGATGTTTATGGGTATTTATTAATATTATAATATTACCTGATAGCTTATACCTGTCAACAGGTGTCGTTGTGGATTTCAGTGTTGAGGAAATTTATTATATAATTACACTCCTCGTATTTGTTTGTCTTAACTTCACTTACTTAACCGTCGTTAATTTGTGGGTTTTATAATTTTGTTCACATTTTGGTCTTTCGTGTATTAATTCGGACACATTTGTACAATTCCGTCAAAAGTTAAGGGTTCCGATGATGGCGGCCAACGAAACTAGCCAGTCAGCCCATGCGAATAAAGTTTTATTTCAAAGTTTATGGTGCCTAGTGAGCGATTTTGAAATTTTCTTTTGAAAGACTAGTTAATAAATGTTGCAACAAGGAATGGACCGGCGTATTTAATAGAGCACCTTGATTCAAATTTATGATATAAATAATTTATTATATAAATAAACATCTTCCAAAAAAAAAAAAAACAAAGCAAAGTCCAAGTTTTGTGCAAAAGCAGCAGTGACACTCCCGCTAATTAGGAAACCTAATGCAGATAAGATTATATATTTACAACTATAATAAATATAATTACAATAATTTATGTAAAGAAGAATGATGTGGAGGCACTCCTAAAAATAAATGGACATTATGTAATGTAATAGTTCTTGTTGGGGATCTCTGCTGCCTTTAGTTTAAATTTTTTTAGCTTTCTTGCATATTTACATATTTTACAAGTTCTATTCGTTCAATTTAATTAATATTTTACAGAATTTTTGTATACAGTAAAAAGATGTTAAGATGTTGAGCTCACTAAGTTTGTGAAGTCATTTAGTCTATATATTATGTGTTTCTTATTACTCCGCCTTGGAGCTCCGACAGGGATCCTCAGAAGATCTGGTAATATCAAGCGGGTAGTCCTAATTTATCAGTTCCGTCCCGACGAAACCCCGGGCCAGCAATAATTTATGCCCCACCATAATAAAGTATTTTTGGCTTTCCAACCAATTGGCATAACATATGAAGGTTATAAGTCTAGGGGCACAAACATTGTATCGGCGGCCCTTTCCACATAAACGTCACTTTAATGCTGGAAAATATGATAAAGTTGCTTTTAAAAGGTTATATGATAACAGCTGCAGGCTCAAAACGACTTCCATCTTCCAGAAAAGACATTGAAACGATGGAATAACAAAAACAAAATATTCAAACTCAAATTCCAATTTGATAAATCACTGATTCTAAGAATGAATTTGCTGAGAAATCAAACATCCCTCTGTCGAAACAATCACTTCTTTTATTTACAATTTTTCAATTAAATTTTAGAAAATGTTCACAAAACTTCATGAAACACCCTGTCATGAAGCAGTTTATCACAGGGAACAAGTACATTAAATTGATATAATTGATGATTACACTTGGATTCTCAAACATTCTTCATAGATGTACATGTATATATATATATATGTATATATATATGTAAAACTACACGAATTTATTTTAATGTCTGAAGACTACACTGAGATGTTTCTCATATAAAGAATCCAAACTTGGATGCGGTTCCATATGTTGGAGGTGAATGACATTTGATGATTGTGAATGAGATGTTGTCGACGATAACGATGACAACGACGAAGTTAGATTTATCGAATTAGGTTTGTTATGAACTTCGTGAATCATGTTTGCAGGGAAAATCGTTTGATTAGAACTGTTAACGCACAATCTGCAGTCAAAGCAGGTTTTAGGAACTCGCGTCGAAGTAAAATTGCAGGAACGACATTCACTGATGCAATCATCGTGATGGTAAGAATGACAGCGTTTCTCGTCGCACAGTGGAGAAGCAATGGAAGTGAACTGTTGATGGACGAGAGAATTTCTTTCAATATTTTCAACAGAAGATTGTTCCACATTCCAGGCTTCGCCTCGACCTACAAACTGGTGATCATCAAGTGGACCTTCCACACTCCTCAGTGACTTGATTACATTCGCTAGAATACAATGATTGCTCTCCGCCCATGAAAGTTTTAAAAAATGTTGACCACGCGACACAAACATGATGGTCGAAAGGGACAGACTCAACAGAAACGAAGAATACAGCACGCAATTCACCCCTAACGCTGAACTGAACATCATGTGGCTTCCTGTTGTCCACGAGCAGAAAAAGAAGAACAGAAACATCCCCAGAAACAAAGAAGTTCTAACATCGAGTAAACGTTGAAAAACTTCTATTTCTTTGCCTTCAACTTCTTTGCATGAATCGTTTTTCCGCTGCAGAAAATGGCGGTAAGCCACGTGACAAATGTTTAACCAATCGAGAAGGATGACTAAGATGATGAAACAACTGGGAACTATGAACGTGTAGAAAAGATTCCCCGAACTCGCAGAACTGCAAACAAAATTTAATTAATGTGTAATTAAATATAAATAATTAGTATATATTTGTATTACAAAAATATTGATAATTATTATATTTGGGCTGCAAGTTGGCTCAGATAGCTTACACCACCACAAAGGCGTTCCGGATGACGGCGCTATTTAAATGGTCTCAGCATCGTTAATCATAAATAATAATCGTATATGCTTAGAAAGATTTTTGTATTCTTAAAAATTATCTTAGTTTTGTGGCTGTTTACTTCCGCTCGGCTGCAAAGTGAAAGTTCCTTAATAGATATTGCTGATTGCTTTTGTTAGTTGATTGAAGTCTGTTGTAAACAATTACGAATCGTAATTTATACCTTTCCAACCCTCTTTTGTCGGCATTGGTCGCTTGAATAATCGTGAGTAGTAGTGGAACTCCCCACCCAATAACTTGTTTGCTTCTGAAGGACAGATCCTTATTGATTAATAATCCCAATGCATTCCTAGTCACTGTTGATGTTGTGCAATCTCCTGAGTTTATAGTTTTCTTCATTTCTTGATCGTGTAAAAGTTTCTTCATGAAAGACAGTAACTGGCTAAATGACGACAACATCGGTCAATTATAATTATATAAAAATAAAATGGTTACTACCTAACAAATACCTGAGAAATAATCCAATCCAAATAAGGAGAGATAGAACTGTGAAGTGTAACAACTTACAAACAACATCGATTTCGTAAGATGTCGCTGAGAATTTCATGCGAATGAAAAAATAAATTTCACAGCAGGATGAAGATGAAAGGAAGCTGATGACGACGACATATAGAGATGGTGATGATAATTTACACCTATTTTTCATCATCGTCATCACCATGATATACAATTGACTCATTACGAAGCAAACTGATCCTATAGATATGCATTCTTTGTACACTTTTTCATCATCGATACAATTTCTACTTTCTATGTCATTGATATTCTGTCAATAAAATAATAATTACAAAAGTAAATAATTAATAATTCATTTAAAATTATCTTAAATAACTTCACCCATGAGATAAGTCCATTGTTGAGGCAAATAATGACAGCTGCGGCATCTGGTGAAAGGTTTTTAATTTCGCAACTTGGGTTCTTTATTCCTTAAAATGATAAATCTTGTTATTAGGTTATCTGTATGTTCGTATGTGATCCAATTTTAGATATAATGTATTTATTTGCATTCAAATGGCAAATAATTCCAGTATTATAAATATACAACAAACATATATTAATGCAATATACACTACTTGAAAAGGTGTATGAAAGTTCAAATATATATTGCAACATAATAAATATATTTATATTGACATTCACGTTTATTTTAAATTTTCAGCATCAAATAAGTCATAAATTTTTAATTTGAGGCTGTCCATAAAATTAAAAAATTAAATGCTCTTTCGTAACAATAACATTAATCATCCATAAGCTTAAATATATATTATTTTATAATATGAAATTGAAATTTAAATATTGCGCAAATTGAAATGAGGCGGTTGCTCACTTTCACCCACGTTATTCCAAGCCATCATTTTATTTTTAAACTCATGGCTTCTGCTTCTCGTCAACAATTTACCAAATAATCTAACTTTTGTATTTATTCCTCTCTGGTCTGAAACGTATAATTTTTTAAAACATTAAATAAAAATCAGAATCCATTAAACTCAACATTAAAGTTTAATTCTACTTAACAAATCAAGCAGCTGTTTAATAACCTAAATTAATGTAAATAAAAAATCGTTTTGCATTTTCCAGAGCCAAAAACTTATTTCCAGGTATTTTGTGAAAGCACATCACTTGGAGGAGAACATTGGATCGATGGAGTGATGAGTTTCGAGGGAAAACATCTTTTGAATGAAGCTGAATTGTTATCTGCAACAAACAAAGACTTCCTTTGAAGCAACCCGCCAATTTTTTAAAACATTGATTTTTAAATTAAACTTCCGTTTATTCAACAAAGTTTGCTTAAAACGAGTTCGTGTTCCTGGAAGTTTCTTAAAACAATTTCACCGTTTTAATGGGTTTTTTAATAATCACAACAAAATAATAATAATTTAAAAAAAATGATGTTTCATCAGAATCAAAAAACACTCCGTGAGAGCAGAGGAAAGCTATTTGAAATATTTGTGGCCAATGGAGTAATTTGAAGAAAGTGATGGCAACGGAAGCTTTGTTTTTGACATTCACCAATAAAACCAATAAAACTTCCCATGGTGGACTTTCTCAGCTGTTGAACCAATTTACTGAAACAAAGACAAAACAGAAGCTGAAGATGGAAGACCTGATGGAAAACCTGATGCTTTTCAAGAAAACAAGAAAAGTCGAATCTATTCGAGATCACAAAATATAAATAAATAAAATGCTTTGCCATCATGGCACAAGAAGTGAAGCAAATACAGAAGAGATCGAAAATCAAAGATGCAGCAGCAGATTTATCAAATTGAAACAATCCGACAGGGATTATATTATGATATATTATGATATATCCGACACTCAGCAATGCACAATGGGAAGTACCCATCTTATGACGATATAGCAACTAATAAATATGCCATGAAAATTACTCAAACTTTAATGTTATTTCAACAGTTCTTCAAAAGTCATGTTTTAAACTTGGTGAATTCTTATTTTCAAACTCAGTAATAAAACCCAATATTGTGTTTTTTTCGGTGACCAAAGAGATGGGAAGTAAACGCCAGAAGTCTATAACTACATTAAAAACGAAGTTTTGTACACAAAAAGTTAATTGATATGAAAGATTTTTGTTTTGTTTAAAAAAATCTTTTGCCCACCGGAAAAATTATTTTTTTTTATAAAAGCTGATTCCTGATGGCTGTCTCAGAATCTGACTTGGAATTAAACTCTCCTCATTCCTTGTAATCATGTCTGGACAACTTAGCCCAAGCGTTGTTAATGGGATTAAGCTCAG
The DNA here is from genome assembly GCA_021613335.1 of Whitmania pigra. Lineage (NCBI taxonomy): Eukaryota > Metazoa > Annelida > Clitellata > Hirudinida > Haemopidae > Whitmania > Whitmania pigra. The sequence goes on from JAJTWR010000231.1 coordinate 4,396,724, forward strand.
GAAAGCGGGCTGACTAACTCAAAACCCACATGTTTCTTTCTTGAAAGATGCTCTTGGTCAGTTTATATATGGATTAGGGCATAATCTTGATAAAATAAAAAATTAGCACCATACGACCTCTTAGTAAAAGGCAGGAAATTATTTTTTCAACACTTTAACATAACTTGTTGAGTTTTTCATTTTCTGTGGAAAGACTGGATCAGGAATTTCCTGCCAAAATCATGACTATCAGTTTTATTGGCATGACATCAGAAAAGAGGAGTAATTTTTTAGCAGATGGAGCTGGAACAATCACGATTCTGACAGAAATTTCGCATCTAAAGTCATTAAAGGGCCGCGACACTCACCCGCACCCAAGGGGCCTCTACCTAAGTGGTTCTTATTTGGAGGACTCTCCAACGTCGATGAATCCCTATAATTAGAATCCAAGGAATGTCCAGGGTTATGCCAGAGTGATTAAAGGCATTAAAGACAAGGTTCGTGATCTCAAAATGTCTTGCGGGAAAACACAACCGCTTAGTGAGATTCCGAAGATATACATCATCAACTTTCAGGTATCAGGGAGTTTTATAAAAAAACCAAATAAAAAAGACAATAATAATTAATAATAATTAATATTAATAATTAATACTTAATAATAATTTCATTAGCGTTTTCATACGTTGCTGCCCATGAAAGAACAATTTATCGTCTCCTTGAAATCTCTGAGATGCACGACGTGAGCAGAAAGATCTTTTGAAGAAATGGAAAACGAATTTTCTTCCTTCCAAGCTTTCATCATTTTCTTCAGGAATTTCTTGCAGTGTTCTGTTAAACTTGAGTAAAAACTATTCAATTAATTGTTTCGATTAAATTTAATTAATTTATAATTATTCCTGTTATATTCCATTCATAATTATTCCGATTGTACTTATTTTTTTCATCCCGATTTTTAAGGTTCAATTATATTTTTCTTACCGTAGTATGAACCTCTTCGTGAGGACTTGATATTTTTTTGTTTTCTAAAATTAAAACCGTTAATAAATTTATTTCGCACAAAAAGTAAATCATCGACACGTAATAATTAAAATCACTTTAAACTAATCTCAAAACATGCGAAAAAAACTGATTTCTATGATAAATTTATATATTTTATAGTCATTTTACGAATGAGATGATTGTAAAATAATTTTATTGACTTTCTCATAAAGCTCTAATTAATAACTTTCTAATTAATAACGATCAGCTTTCAAACTATTCCAATCTTTTAATCTTCGTCTTCTTGTTCATCAAAACAAACCTTTGAGGACAATCATCAATCACTTACAATTGCATTCTAAGCATATTATAATTGATAATAATTATTATTATTTTAATAGAATAAATATTGTACACGTGCGGTGCCCTTAATATCATTGCTAGAGTTAATGACGACGACGTTGACGTTGACGATGACGACGACGACGATGACGACGACGACGACGATGATGATGATGATGATGATGATGATGATGATGATGATGATGATGATGATGATGATGATGATGATGATGATGATGATGATGATGATGATGATGATGATGATGATGATGATGATGATGATGATGATGATGATGATGATGATGACGATGATGATGATGACGACGACGACGACGATGATGACAGTGACGATGATGATGATTATAGAGGAGTGCGTGTCTCGGCCAGATGTCAGTGGAGTGATGTCATGATGGCAGCATCTTCAATTATCGCCCATAACACCATCTCACGACTCAGCAGGCTCAATTACTTTTCCATAGGGTGCTGCATAATGCATGAGTTCATGTTTGTTTCTGCTCCCGAGATTTTTATTTGCTTTTCTGTGATTGTTATTCATTTTTAAATAATAATATTCATTTGTAAATAATAAGATCAAATGTGACTCGTGTTTCTAAATTATTATTGTCTTTGAAGAGTCTGGAATGTCACAACGACACACCATAGATAAAAAACTCCCAAGAATATGGTTCGGCCAATTACGCGGCCATCTTGTTAGTTCTTGTTGCCTCGAGGGAAACATGAAAGAAGTGAATAAATTTATGGAAACATTTCTATAATTTCAATGTATTTTGAATTTATGAAAATATTTCCATAAGTACATTAGATTTTTAATTTATAAGCATATTTCTATAACTTCAATATATTTATATATATATATATGAAAATAATTCTATAATATCAATGTATTCTTTTTATTTTCATTTATATCCAAATGCTGAGAATAAATTCGTTAAAATTAATTATTATTTATTAGGTACTGTTAACCTTTTGCGGACATTCGGCATGTTTGCTGTCGTTGTTGTTATTAATTAGTTGTTGAACAAGTTTGCTGCTTGTCTTGAATCGGTGTTGTTGTTGTTGTCGTTGTTGTTGTTGTTGTTGACGTGGTGATGTTTCAGTTGCAATACTCGAGCAACAACTTATGTTTCTGAATGTTTCCTTCACTTTATCTGTTATTGGTTATAAACATCATTATCACCATCATCACCATCATCAGCAGTAGCAGCATCATCATCATCATCATCATCATCATCATCATCATCATCATCATCATCATCATCATCATCATCATCATCATCATCATCGTCGTCGTCGTCGTCGTCGTCGTCGTCGTCGTCGTCGTCGTCGTCGTCGTCGTCGTCGTCATCACTGCAGCCTATTATTAAAGGTTCAAAAGGTTCAAAAAAGTTCAAAAGTTAGAAACAACCCGAATATCAATTGAAATATTCAACTTATTTTTGTACTTAATTAATTCATGAATATTTAAATTTTCATTAATATTATAATTTATTAAACAATTTATAACGATTTGATAATATCAACAAGCAGCTCATCACGGATGATTGGAAAACAAATCGAAGATGCTACGAAGAAGCACGTTCGCAAAGGTTTCAATTACTAAATGGAGGAACAGGTACGTGTTCAATCCAGGTGCATCACCGCCAAGTCCCACTTTAATCAACGAAGCGTAACAGTGCAGTTACTGGTTCATTTCCATCCAAACGATTCTCACGGACATTGGTATCATTTCAAACACCGAGGCATTTCTTATACCTGATACACCTGCATTCAGACTCAAATACCTGGATCAGCACACTTTCTCCTCTCACGTGGTAATTGATTGGGCATACACGTGTTGCTGATAATGATATTGGTAATGACGAAGATGACTATGACGATGACGACGATGATGATGACGATGATGTTGATGATCTCTAAGGAATAATAATTCTCGGGAGATGTTCCTAATGCCTCAAATCGTATGTTAAGTTCCGATCGGAAGCAAATTGCATTCTCTGAAGATAAAACTCTCGGTGAAAAGAAGTGGCAATTAAAGACGATGACGATGATGATGACGATGATGGTGATGCTGGTAGTGATGACGACGAAAGAAATAAGTCAATTATAATTCATTTGCTGAAGTAAAAAGTAATTTTCGCAATTACAAAGATGCTGTGATTAAAGTCAATTACTTGTTATTCCGTAATTAACTTGGTAGTTCAATTTGATTGTTAAGCATATTAGTTTCTCGAAGGTCATACGTCATGGAAAGATCATTATCAGCATTTGCAGAGAAATAATCCTTGCTTATGTCTAGTTCAAAGAACGATATTAAACCACGTGCATTAGACACGCATGACTGATCTCTCAGGCCTTTATTGCTACCTGGTGGTCTGAGATTGAGACTTAATCAACCATGCAGCTGTGATGATGATGACGATGACGTTGACTATGACGACGACGACGATGATGATGACGATGATGGTGATGACTCTCGAAGATGACGATAAAGGTTGATTATTATGGAAGGGGGAGCTACATGTATCCATCCATCCATCCAAATTCTCATTCCATCCATTTATCCATCCATCCTCCAACCACTGTGTCCGCCCCTTCCACTCAGATGTCACTGGGGCATGTTCATTAGCCACGCAACACCGATTTTCTATTTTTAGCCCCAGGTTTTACCGCTGTTTGTCAGTTACGGTTTCCTTTGCAATTAAACTCATCCTAGCCAATCGCATTCGCCACAAACGGAAACAATTTTTTTCATCGCATCATTTGCATATCAATGAGGCGGTTTTAAAAGTAATTCATATTTAAAATATTATAACTAATATTTAAATTGAAATGGCAATTTTAATTTCGAAAGAACAGCTGTTTTTCTCTTGATATTGTCGTGCTTACTAAACAAGGTGCTACCACGGACAGGTGACTTTGATATGTTTTACTCTTGGAATGATACTCGTTCAGCTGATTAATTAATTAGTGCGTGGTATCATGAGCTGGTGAGTTTGACATCCTACATAGGTAGGATGATATCTTGCACAGGTAGGATGATATCTTGTACAGGTAGGATGGTATCTTACACAGGTATGATGATATCTTGTACAGGTGATTAATTAGGACTCTGTCACCTGATCCGGCTGATTAAAAGTTGCACACATCACGTCATTTGAGATTCTCTCATCATCGATTACCAATGGGAAAATAACGAATTCAATCAGAAAATATTTAGAAATAATTATATGAATTCAATTAAATATTTTATATCAAGTAATTGAATATATTTAAATCAATTAATCTAAATTTTATAAGAATTAAATGAATAAATGATTTAAATAACCTTCCAACTCATTCCACGTTGTTCCTTCCATCTTCATCCAACATGGATAAGGTTTCTCAATAGTTTCTGAAATCTTCGTAAAATCATTACCATCACCATCACCATGACAACACTTGGCGACAATCAGTGGAAGTCTGAATTGAGAGAGTTTGAATAAAAATTAATTTAATTTAAATCAAATTCACAACAATTCTGAATTGAGAGAGTTTGAATAAAAATTAATTTAATTTAAATCAAATTCACAACAACCTGAAAAATGTTTTCTGACGTTTGTCGATTAATTTCATAAATTCGACTTTTTTTTTACAAATTATTATGTTGGAATTCATTTTAAAATAAATTATAGTGCAATTGTTTATAATACTGGATTTTTTTAATTTATTTAAAACTTTCAGGAAGTGAAAACAGAACAGGATGTTGAAATGCTTACAAAATGATGAAATATTTTTTATCTCAGAAGAACATGAACGAGGACGAGAAACAACAGCAAGTCATTTTTCTCTTCCTTTCTCTTAAGTGGACCTCGGAATTAAATAATTCTCCTGCTGTTTTTCAGAAATTCATGGTGAGTGAGTGAGTGAGGAGTGAGTGAGTGAGTGGAGTGAGTGAGTGAGTGAGTGAGTGAGTGAGTGAGTGAGTGAGTGAGTGAGTGAGTGAGTGAGTGAGTGAGTGAGTGAGTGAGTGAGTGAGTGAGTGAGTGAGTGAGTGAGTGAGTGAGTGAGTGAGTGTGAGTGAGTGAGTGAGTGAGTGAGTGAGTGAGTGAGTGAGTGAGTGAGTGGTGAGTGAGTGAGTGAGTGAGTGAGTGAGTGAGTGAGTGAGTGAGTGAGTGAGTGAGTGAGTGATGAGTGAGTGAGTGAGTGAGTGAGTGAGTGAGTGAGTGAGTGCGTGAGTGAGTGAGTGAATATAAGCTCAATTAATTTTTAGATCCTAATCATGAATCTAGGTGATGGCATTTACATTTCAATGGCATGTTGTGATAAATAGAAAATAATTAAAAGTTAATAAAGTGTTACTTTATAAATTTCTAATTAAATTTAAAGCTTAAATGAAGCCTTTGCATCAACAAATTAACATTAATTGAATTGTTCTGAAATATTGAAGTGTTGCAAATATTGTTAACAATAATGATGATGTGAATTATATATAATGAAATTATTTATTGAACGTAAACGATTAATAATCTTAAAGCAACGTTAAACAAACATTAGGTGACATTAGCGTTGATGACATCAGTCATTTGTGACGTGACATGGCCATAATAACGTTGTGCGCAGCGGAGATAGGACAGAATACAGACACAATGATTAAAGAGATTTCAACTCTCGAGATCCTGCTAACTGAAGCGTAACGCTGCCTGCGTCCTTTGTGGTGCCAGTGTTTTACATGGTGGATCATGATATTTCATCCATTTATTTGTCCTTTTAATCACTTACTTATTCATTCACTTGTTAATTCATTCATTCACTTGTTAATTCATTCATTCACTTGTTAATTTATTTATTCAATTGTTAATTCATTCATTCACTTGTTAATTCATTCCTCCATTCACTCGTCCACCTGGATTGAGAACGAACTCATTAAGGATTTGCGAAAATGAAAGACCTCAAATCGATTGAAAGGTGAATTACAAGTCTCAACAACACGCAATTTGCTGGGTTTTTTGTCTTTTTTTAAACGCAGGATATATTTCTTTTGACATAATTGTAAGGTTTTTTAGTAAAAACACAAAATTTGATCTTAATTGTTGTTCCCGACGACATCGTCGTTGTCGTCGTCATCATCATCATCATCATCATCATCCTCATCCTCATCCTCATCATCATCATCATCGTCGTCGTCGTCATCATCATCATCATCATCATCATCATCATCATCATCATCATCATCATCATCATCAGCATCATCATCATCATCATCATCATCATCATCATCATCATCATCATCATCATCATCATCATCATCATCATCATCATCATCATCATCATCATCATCATCATCATCATCATCATCATCATCATCATCATCATCATCATCATCATCATCAACATCATCATCATCATCACATCATCATCATCATCATCATCATCATCATCATCATCATCATCATCATCATCATCATCATCATCATCATCATCATCATCATCATCATCATCATCATCATCATCATCATCATCATCATCGTTGTCGTCATCGTCGTTATCATCGTCGCTGAAAGAACAAGAAAGTTGCATGAGACATTTGATTGACCTGCTTTGGAGTTTTGAGACATCATCATCATCATTTTCATCAATATAATCACCGCCGTCGCCGTCGTCACATTCGTCATGATGTTTCTTATCGCCGACATAATGTACTCTTTGATTTGATGTAAGTTAAACTTGTAAAATCTGTACAACTTGTGAACAATCAAACGTCCTGTGCTTATAACTTGTGTTTGTATTTAGTCTTGCAGACGTCGATTTAGAAATTAATTGGCAAACTGATATTAAATCCACTTGGACATGTTGCTGAGCTTGGAGTTCAATTCTTGTTTTCTTTCTTGGTGCTATTCTCAGTCTTTATTTGACAAAAATTATTTACTGTCGAACTCGGTTATGTCGCCAGTATAGGGGTTTGACAAAAAGCGTCGAGATAACCGATGATCGAGATAACAGAAAATTAATATGGCGATTGTATATTAACGTGTGCTTGCAATTTCTTTATGTACATAATGTGCGTTAATAAATGACATTGCAGATGCACGTATTTTAGGTTTTTTTTACACAACAGCAATAGATATTTGATCTGATAACATCAATATGTATAATACGCATATAATATACATTGTATATATCTATATCTATATTCTATATGTATGCATGTTTGTTAACACCAAAATGCATGTGCGAACCAACTAATGCAAGCAGAGGTTTACCAATTCGCAATAAGAACCACCCCCGATTCTCGATACAAACCTTTATAATTATTTTTTCCTAGGTTTCTCTCTGTAGAATGATTGTCCAGAAATTTTTAGAACGAAAAAATAGAAAACAAAAACAGATTAACTACAGCGAATTGAGTTCAGCGATAAAATGAATCGACATATTCGATGAGAAAATGCTACGACAGAATGGGAATTTGGCGGCTCCAGTTCAAAGTCACGGGGATCGAGATAACCGATGTAAAGTGGAGAATTCGGACCTCGAGATATTAGAGTTCGGCGACATAAAAGCATCGACATAACCGATGAGAAAATGATGAGACAATGCTACGAAATTTGGCGGTTCCACTTCAAAAACGTCGACTTAATAGGGCTGGCGAGTTAATTGGTCGAGATAAGTGGGTTCCAATTATGAAATTAATTGCGATATCAGACATGGGATACTTACTTAGTAATTCTACTTGTACTCAAGTACCGTTGTCAAATACTTTTACTTCATTTGTACTTGAACCTCCAATAGTTGTTCCCATTTTATTGAAAAACATGTTTATTGACGCTTATTCGCATAATTGGATTTGTGAAATGAAACTTTTCAAAACTATAAATTCTTTTCAATTTGTTTTAAATTTAGCACGATTTTGATTTAAATGGTACCTGAATAAAATTGTTATTTATAAAGAAAGTGAAAGACGAAAGTTTATATTAATTTCAA
>JAJTWR010000231.1:4410000-4739412 GCA_021613335.1 Whitmania pigra
GCCACTCTGCATTTGTATTTGTTTTTAGCCAATTTTTGAGTGCCTTATGTATGTATGGTTAGGATGTTAAGGCACTTCCTAATCGATCTACCATTTATATAGCGTTCCCTGATTTGGGTTGCGAACACGTAACGACACTTGCCTTCAACGCCTTTCGCAGGAACGCAACCCTCTGAGCTAACTCGCACATCATTATAGAGATAAGTTTCGTGTTCCTTGCTGTTTGATCGATCTTTGGAAGAAAAAGGTGGTCCCTTGACCCTGTTTGGACTGCTGTGCCGCCTCTTGCCTTCTATTTCCCTCCGTTTTTGGACTTTAGGAGAGGTTCTGACAGGGGAGCTCGCCCTGGATCATTCTGTAAAGTATATCCAGCCGCTAATGCAGTCGCATTGGATCTCGCTCTTATTCTTAAAACTCAGGTCTTCTAATGATTTTCTGACTTCTTCTTGGGCCTTGAATTTTCTTTCTGATCTCAGCAGAGTGTTTATTTCGTGTATATCAGATTCATTTGTGTAAAACCTAGTTGATGAAAGTGGGTGGATGTGCTCTGCTTGGTTAAAACAATTCCTTTATTATTTTTAGCTGGTGAGGTAAGACTTAGACATGCCTCAAAGATCTTTTCTACGGAACTATCGCACATCACTCAATTGAAACGCCAGTAGAACGCGAACGCTTTTGGCTTATATTAGTTATTGGGGCTTGTAAATACACAAATAAGCTCAGAATCTAAACTACTTAACTATTGAACCAATTCGGAGAATTTCAAACAGTGAGATAAGATAAGATTATTGCATTCAAGAGGGTATAAAATACTTGGTAGTATTTATGAGATATTCAAAGTAAAGGGGTCCTTTACGCATCTCATTCACTCTGGGTGTTTACCGACCCGCCTGCGCATTGTCTGTTGAGGCCTAGACAATTTTAGCAAGCTATTTAAAAATCTGCATCGAGTATTCCTTGGCATTTCTAAGATGATAATGCCTTACACAAGACTGGTTGGATTTCTTTGCGATACATCGGGAGATAACCCGATAAATGATGACAAATCAATTTCTGATGTGCTTATTTTTGCATATGATCTAGAGAGAAATGAGGTGAGGTTTATTATTTTTTCGTGGAGTATTTTTCCAAACAAATCAATTTTCTATCCAGTTAGAGAAATCTGAACATTACAAGGTTGGCTCGGACTCTTGCCCAACCTCGAACAGCAAAGAAAGATTTACTTCTACAGTCCGCAATGTGAATTGACAATTTTGAGTTCAAAGAGTTTGGGATGTGATTCATCAATAACGCCAACTATTTACAGGTAGAAGATTTATTATCCGAAGGTGATGAACCTGGTAAAAGGAGCAATTCCTGCTTGTGCACGTTTGGTCCTCAACATTTGAGAATGGTCTTGCATCCAATGTCTTTTAGGCACAACATTAATCTGTCTGACAACTTTTATGCATACTTTGATTTAAAAAGCATTTTTAAACAATTTTATGCTTCGGTTCCAATAGATCAGGCAATACTCGATTCTCTAAAATGTATCCTTTAAAGAGCTTTCGCAAGCGTTTGTTAGTGAAATGTCTATAATAATGAGTTAAGAATATTGCTTAGACAATTACAGTTACTAATTTCGTTATGTGAAACAATTGCAATGAAACTATAAATTATATTTAATGGTAAGAAGGTTAGATTTTCTTAACTTTAGACCAATTAAGATGTCCTTGAAAAGTGTGACTTTTGGAATGAATGCTGTACGAAATTCATATCAGAAATTACCATTCTGTTCAAGAAAATGATTGAGAAAGGTCCGTTTAAAAAAAAATGCTACAGAAATTTTAAATGGCTTTCACAGACAAATTTGCTTCAGGTTTTGTATTTAAGGATCCAGAACAAATAATGAAGATCTATCATCCGAGCATCTGGTTATTATTCGAGAAACATTTGGATTTTATTTAGTTAATTAGAAACTTTAAAATTAAGCATATTTTCAGGAGAGGTGAAATCAATGATGAAAACGTTGTTAAAGCAAGAGGTTTGCCTTGGAGTTCGTCGGAAAAGGATGTCGCTAACTTTTTCATAGGTTTAAATATCGAAAAGTAAGTTCTCTAACTAAAATCCAACTTTGTCATACTCAAAGTTATAATTTAGTTGATTTTAAATTTTTGTATTGATTATAAGATAAATAAGGACAACTAAATTGTCCACAATAGGGGTGGAGTAGCGTTTTGCATGACTGCCCAAGGCAGGAAGAATGGAGAAGCAGTGATTAGTTTTGAATCAAAGGAACACAGATGTTTAGCTTTGAAAAGGCATAAGCATTATTTAGGGTCTCGATACATAGAAGTGTTCCGGTCCACTGGGAAAGATTTTATTCAATGTCTAGCAAGTTAGTGTAAATGGTCAAAATTGATTGGACCGATGACCTTATTTCTGTTCATGATTCACTTTATCAAGCTAAATTTTAATATAAATAACTTAGTAAAGTATTTAATCAATTTGAAATTTGCTCAAAGTAACTGACTTATATATTATTAATACAATACTTATAATGGTAATGCATTAATAATATAATACAAAAATCATTATTTTTATTAAAATAGTTTAATGATTAAAAGTTAACCTCTTATTACTATTTACTAAGGTAGCAACAAAGAAGCAAAAGCTCTCCTCATGCAAAAATATGATTACATTGATCCAGTGATAATTAGAATGAGGGGCCTCCCATATACATGCAATCAGGCTGAAATAGTAAGATTTCTTACAATATTATATCTTTTCAGAAGCAAATATGCTTTCTATCTCTCTATGTGATAAAATCTGGCTAAGGCCACTTTTGAATAAGGTTTCTAATAGGTCAATTTATTTTTCTACTAAAAAATCATTCCTAAAGTTTCTTGATAATCAGATGATAACTTTTATAATATCACAATTTTATCTCAATTCACTATACTTCATTCTTTCAGGTGGATTTTTTCAAAGCTCTTCCAAATGCATGCCAAGTTTTGGATGGAGAAGAAGGAGTTTTGCTAATTCACCATTCAGAAGGAAAGAACACAGGAGATGCATTTGTTTTGTTTCCAAATGAAGATGAAGCTGCTAAGGCCCTGACAAAACATAAACAACGCATTGGATCAAGATATATTGAACTATTCAAAAGTACCACGTCTGAGATACAACAGGTTAACTCAATTATCCCTAATTTGTGCTCATTAAAAACGTGTTATCGCTAAAGTTCTTTTTTATCCAGATTCTCATTAAAAACGTTGATCCAAGGAGTTGCAATTACTCCATCTTTTCCCAGCCAAACTTTCAAAATTCGATCAGCACACAATCTCAGGGCACACCTTGCTTTTTACAAAGAAATGAAAGCAAAATCAGAGACTGTGTGAGATTAAGTAGCCTACCTCCAGAAACTTCTGTCAATGATCTTGTTTACTTCTTGTCTGACCATGTTAAAGACATCAGACACAAAGGAATTCATTTAGTGTATGATGTCAGGGTAAAGTACCTCAATAGCTCAATTTAACAATAGCAATATATTTACATGGTGGAAACGCAACATTGTATGAACCACAAATTAAAAATAAATCTTAATTTGATCCAGGGTTTGCAGACAGGAGAGGCTTTTATAGAAATGGTGGGTGAAAAGCAAGCAGAATATCTGCAAGATAATAGAGACAAGAAGTTGATTCTTGTTAATGGAAACCGTCACCAGGTTCAAGTAGAAAAGTGCTCCATCGATGAGATGGCCACACTTCTTCATGGGATCAGGGATTATTCATTTGTGCCCACAGTTCCTCCCAGTGAAGCAAGCATTGAGCAACAACATTGCAGCCAAAGTAAATGTTTTTAAAATATTATCAACTTCTTGCCACAACATTTCTAGCAAAGCACATTTATTCTTAGGAACCATCCATCAAGACAGCCTAATATCAGACACTCTCCCAAATATCTCCTCAGTATATTTCACCAGCCAGCCACCTTTCCAATATTTCACAATCATACCCATGAATGGAGTGACTGCCTCTTCCTTGATGCTTAGTTACCCAAAGATGTTCAGTTTGAACAAAGACATCGAAGCTAAAATCCGTTGAAAAAGTAACTTAAATCATCATATTAGAAGAAAAATTTCTTGGGTGCAATCCCCAAACCATGCTAAATCCACATGTGCAAGATATATTCAATAATGTATATAAACATTATAACACACAACATACTCTGATAAAATCTTGAACACTACCCAAATCTCATCGGTTATTTACATTAATCACAGCCAAGGACTTGCAAAACTGGGAGACATTAAATTCCTGAGCAGCAATAAACTGAAACTCTAAAGCTGCTTTTAAAAGTTAACATCAAATACATATCACAAACACTGATCAATAATATTTCAAACTATAAGATGTCTTGGTAAACTTTGAAAATTATGTACCAAATGCCAAATAGTTTCACCTATGAAACTCTGCTTTTAATTTATGGTCAATCCAGTCCGCTAACCGCTGATTAAGCCAATAATTCTTGGACAAATCTAAGTTATTATGCAATAACTTCATATTGATCTGTAATCTCCCATTGTGCATTTATTTTCAACATCACAGCAATGTCTTGTAATAGCAATACAAATTAGAAAGATCATTGACTGAAACTTGGAAAACAAAATATTTCATAATCACTTATTATAAATAAGAAAACAAAATGAATGCTTTAGAATGAATACAATAAAATAGATGATCAAGTAGGTTCAAAACAATCCTTAACAATGACTCAAGTGAAAAGAAAATCAACTTATATAAACACACTGTGATTTGTTTGCAAAGGATAAGTTAAAAATCATTCACAGCTTTCAAAAACTGATTTCATTATTAGCCATATAAAGTTTAAATGAGGGTCATAAACTGATCATAAAATAAAAATTAAAACTCAATCTTGCTCTAAGTTCTCCATTAATAATTTGCTTGAACAAGGAGGGATGCTTTTGAAAATCTTGAAGAAATTTATGAGAACAAATGCAATTAAGGCTCCCACTAAAGATCCAAATTGACTTGCACAACCACACCACAACAACATCTTTCGACCGCCGTGAATGTGAAACTTTGACGCAATCCAAACTCGCGTCAATGAAAAACAAGAAGTCATTGTGAGGGCCGTTACCACCTGGATCAAGAATTAAATTATCAAACAAAAACAGATTAATTTAAATTAATCAAAATAACTCACAATTATTACTGGTCCATAGATTGTGCCCACCATAGGAGGGTGAGGACTCAATGATGCCAAAGTCAGATGGAAAATGACAGATCCAACCCCCGTGACCATGAGAAACCCTATAGTCTTTATCCCGGGAACGGGCAGGACCAGAGTGGACAACGAAAAAAGTGATCCGATCACAGAATTCAATCGGATGGTGAGAGTATACACCATATCACCATAAGGTAGACAAGTGTATGATTGAGTGGCAGGAATTAAACCGTTTGTTGACAGATTCAGGAGTGAAACAGACACCAAATAAAAGCACAAGTGGACCTTGCTAAGCGGTGCCTTTGAACTTGATTCTAATGAAGAATCAGGTGATTCCACTGATTGGACATCAGCTTCCTGATGTTGTGAAGCTGAGGATTCAAATTTGGAATCACTGTTAAGAGGGCTTGAAGCGACTGACTCAGACTCTGTCTTTGTCTTCATCTTTGGGAAAGCAGACCCTTTATGGAGGATCTGGTAGCTCTTTAATCTAGTAAAGTTCAAAGCATAGAAAGAAAGTAAGCTCAAAAATAAAATGCACGATATGATGAGAAAAAACGTTTGAATTGAAAATCTCGGCTCGGGATACACTGGAACCATATTCATCACGTAAGCACATTCAGAGTCATCACAGGTCATGTTGGACATTGTCGAATTGACACAGGTCGGATTACTTCCTAAACCTTGGGCAAAACCAATCAAGCCAGGTAAAAGACCTGAAAGACCCAGCCCAAAGTAGAAAACAGATAGATAAGCAGCAGGAAATCTGGCCATAAAGGGTAAATAAACCAAGGATGCAGTACAACTTGCCAATGAAAATATTCCTGTAAGGCACAAAACTGCAATGCTCCTTTCTTCTCCAGCCACAAATACAGTTTTATCCCACAAAAAAGCCATAAGAATTGAGGTAAGAAAACTTATGCTGATTATTAACAATGATAAAGTAATATCACTTTTAGAAACAACAGAACTGGATCTTCCAGTCTTTATTTTAGATATGATTGAATAGAGCACAGGAGCAATATTCGAACATTGAATCACGAAAGCTATATGAGATGGAAGATTCCATTTTTCTGGCAAAATGTTGATCATCAAAGGAAGCTCAACCCATAATGCCGATGCAATAATCCAAGACGACAATGCGTACAGAGAAATTAATATAGATACAGGAGCATATACTTTACTACCAAAAGGCATATTTATTTTTCTTGAAAAGGTAGAACTAAAAGATCGACTTCCAGCAGATCCTGCTTTAAACTGCCTAATTTCTTGCAACACAACAAACAGATGAGGTAAATCACATGTTTAGCAGATATGAATATACTTAAAAGAGAATTCTCTTAAGTTAGACGATGCGTCCGAATCAAATATAATTTTAATTATGAATGAAAAGTGATACTTATAAACCGACTAGTAGGTTTACAATTTGTTATCTATTTACAAAATAAATACGTTACTAATTTTTTTCCAGTAAACTGTCTCACTTCTTATAAACTATCACAAATTGATTTAAAAAATTGTTTGCTAACATGATCGGTACTGTCATTATATACGTTTTCCCACAGAACAATAATGTTAATCTATTAAATGATTAATTTTATGAGATCGACATGTTGTTCATAATTCAATGGTTGTAGTATAAGTAACTGACTGATTTCAATTTTAATGTCATAATGCCATGATGGCAACCAGACAAAAACAGGTAATCTGTTAATATTCTGTTTTAACAAAATATATTGGACCTCGTGACACTTTCGATCGCAGTCAAATTCTTATGAAATTTCTAGTTTCACTTCACTAGGACACATGACAAGAAATTAACGTTTTTATAAATTAAAAAACAAAAACAATTACGTTTTCAACAACTTTGTGATAAATTGGGTTAAGTAATCAGAATTAAACGCAACCACAAAATACAAACATTTATCTAAAACAAGTTTAACATTATAATTTAGAAGCAAATATTATTCATAGACAAACATTCTATTAATTTATTATATTCAGCAGGAGTGCTTCGATATGCTGGCTAGAGTATATTTAAACAGAACATCGCAACCTAAAGAAATAAGAAGTATAGATTTTCTGAGCTGGTCCAAGGGGCTCATGCGGGATGTCATGATTGAACTTTTTAATATTTCGTACAAAGCTGTAAATTTGTTTAGTAACGATCTTCAGACATTGCTAAGTGCTGCTAACCTCACATTTAGCAGCTTGCTTTCGCTAGCACCGAGTCGGGAAGTTCTCTGAGATTTGAAAAACTGGTGAGAATCTATAAAACAAATTTGCATTGTTTCCAGTGAAATCTCTGAAATTTGTATGTTAATTCTTTACTTCCAAGTTTGTCTTTATTTGAATTTGTTTGAAGTTGCAATTAATTCAGCACTAGGACTTGAGGTTGGTAAATAAATAATATCAATGCAACCGAATGCTGTGTTCGTATAACAAACATGTTTAACTGAATAATGCTTGCCATTGGCAGCCATCGTAGAGATTTTATTATGCTTGTGGTGCGATCGTTATCCTTAAATAGGAATCAGAACGATTTATTCTCCAATTTTCCTGATTTCCTCCAATCACGCATAATCAATTGATGTTTGATGCATCCACAACTTCACAAACATTAAATTGAGACAATTTATTTAATCAGCCGAAAATATGCATTTTTTATTAGAAATAATAATAATAATAATAAATATAAAACTAATAATAGTTAAGGAAACAAATTATTGATTTTTTTCAAAAAATTAGTTTCAAGTTGATGTTGAAAAACACCAATTATTTTCAAAAATACTCGCTGTTATTTCAAATGTTTCCTCGAGTGCTTCCCTGGATTATGATGAAGTTCTTGGATGCTTCTTGCGCTTGCTTTATCAGCGGTTGTTTACAGACCTAATCACCTACTTATGAAATGGACGTTTAATCATAATCATGCTGTTCTTTAAAGATATCTTCTTTCTATTTAAACATGATTTGTGATCATTTCCAGCTGAATTTGAATTTAACCTAAGCTCAATGATCGCAAAAATCCCAGTAATAATATAATATAATATAATATAATATAATATAATATAATATAAGATAATATAATATAATAATATAATATAATATATAATATAATATAATATAATATAATATAATATAATATAATTATAATATAATATAATATAATATAATATAATATAATATAATATAATATAATATATAATATAATATAATATTAATATAATATAATATAATATAATATAATATAATATAATATAATATAATATAATATAATATAATATATATAATATATATAATATAATATAATAATATAATATAATATAATATAATATAATATAATATAATATAATATAATATAATATAATAATATAATATAATATAATATAATATAATATAATATAATATAATAATATAATATAATATAATATAATATAATATAATATAATATAATATAATATAATTAAACATTGCAACCATCGTTTTCAAGCCAAGTTGGCTCAACACTTTCCTGCAACACAAGCAGGCCACTTGGATGAGTAATGAAGATCCCACCTGGAATACTTTCTTGAGTTTGCTTCTCGCTGAGTGGTGTTTTCCATTTCAAGATTTCAGTTGCTTGCTTAATGGAGCAGTCGTTCCACCAACTCAATTTTGTCGTGTGTCATTTAATTCAGGCGTTTTAAATAAGTTTTGCTGAAATAAAATGTAAAATAGTTAATAGCTCAATAATAATTCACAAGAATTTAACAAGTGAATCCGATAAATAATAATAATAAACACAATTATTGATAAATAAATATGATTAATAACAAAGCTACAAGTCTAATCAAATTTCATATTCAAAAGTAGAACTTGAAAAATTAAACTTTTAAACCTTGAAAATTGTAAAGTGAAAAAGTCAAAAGAAGATAAAAGATTGTTCTTAAAGATATAATTTTTTTCACATTCGCACACGAATATGTATTGAAACAACAGCAACAACAACAGCAGCAACAACAACAACAACAACAACACTAATAACATGGCGAATATGGCGAAGTTTCAGTGCAGAGGAATAATTAGTTTGCGTTTATAATAAATTCATGTGAAACAAGAAAACATTTGTCGTTTCTTTGTTGAGTAGAATAATGCTGCTATAATTTCTGACTCAGTGCATGATTCAATGAAGTAATGCTCTCAACTTTCGAATTTCTATATTGAAGGATTGAAACAAAGAAACGGGGGATTTATTAATTATTGATAACTGGTTACATAGTTGGTAGTCACGCCTAAGTAGTACATCTATTTTAATTATAACTAAATTAAAAAAAATTGTTTTTTGAATCGACAGGCCTTGAGATGGATTTTGAATTTGCATTGAAAAGTGCTCAAACGCTCCTGGATAAATTGGAGTTGGAGGATGCTGAAGACAAATTTTGCAAACTGTTGAATGATTTAAGCGTGGAGGAGAAAAAAGGAAACTTGGATGGAAAAATGAAAAGTTCATCGATGATTGAGGTGGAGTGTTTGATCGGGGTCGCAGAGTGCCGATCAAAATCTTTCAAGATGGGCAGATACCTTAAAGATGATTTCTGGTTCCAATGTTTCATTATGCCTCTCTGCTTGCTACACAGATCTCGAAAATTACTTCAATCAATTGTTGATGCAAATGCCGATCCTCAAAGTCCTGATTTCTGTCGTTCGGATAAATTGAATGGAGACTTTCAAACCAAGGTTCAAAACAGACTTAATAGACTGGAGTTCAACATATCCTCACTTGAAGATAACTTCATCAGGGGATTGCTGAGAAAAACCTTTAATGGAAACAATTCAGGCACGCAGCGATTAAAACCTGGTTCTTCGATGTCAGTTAACAAAGCTTGGATCTTCGAATTGGTGAAGATCTGCGACGTCGCTAATGTCGATGGCTGGTCAAAGAGAAAGAAATCTGACCTACAACATTCGCCGGCAGATGCCGATGAATCTGAAGATGTTCCAAACAATAACAAACTTATTGATTCAAATATTCCAGCTGAAAGAAAGGGCGAAAAGCAACCACGCCTCAAATCCAGTCAAAGTTTCAAGCATCAAAGACCATCTTTATCCACCAGAAACTATTGCAGTAGCGCCTTCAAAAGTGGAAGATCAACAGAGTCACGTGATATTTCGCCAAATCCAGCCTCCTTTTCCAGTAGAAGTCGCACCATAAATTTCGAGCGCTTTCAGGAAGCTATTCAAACTTTCGTTAGCGACATCTCGAGTGAGGTATGAATTTTCAAAATGTTCTTTGACTTAAAAGTTGTCGAACATTCGAATGAATCAATCCTATCGCAATTTTATTGAATTTATATCCAATTTTGTCTAATATTTGTATAACTTTTATAGGTTAGAACTCGCTACGGACACTTGTCAAAGATACCTGAGTCACTGATTGAAAGACGACTGGCATCGGAAATTGCACTGCGATTATCTCCGGGATCCATTCAAGCGGAAGACTACATAGACGTGTTGGAGGGAGCTCTGGTGGCTGGTATCGCTGAAAAGACAAACGATGAGATTGACGATGGCGAAGAAGATGAAAAACTTGCTGAAATGCAGAGGATGGCTGAACTGCAGCGAGAGAAAGAACGATTGCTCGCCTTAGATGACGAAGAGGAGGAAGATGAGAATGGCTACGAAACTCTTCATCTTGATGTGGGACAATTTCTTCAGGGCACAATTTTGGAAGAAAACTCAACAAAAACCACCGCTGAAAAGCTCGCCTCACCGCAGCAGTTAGCTGTCACTGGGACAAAAGGTTCTTTAAATGCTGTTGTGCCGAGATCACCTCTTTTAGTTACTGATAATAAATCTCTTCCTGTATCAAACTTAAGCCAGACTCTTAAACAATTGAGGCGTGATATTTTATTCGTCTGGAGGCGTTTAAAGACCAAAGAACAGATTCGAGAAAAGAATGTGCCTCAAAAAATGGATGTTAAAGATAACCGCAACATCTTTTCTTTAAATGAAGAACATTTTGAAGAGCTTTCGAACTTGAATCAGTGTCGAAATTCTGGAGATGAAAATATTTGTCACACCAATATTAAAGTGACCATTGAAGATGTCAGTTGGCCTTTTCATCAAGTTAAAAAATCCAATGTGGTTTTGATGTTACTCGAGTTACTCACCAAGGCAGCTAGATACGAATCCGTGCAAAAGCATCATCAAGAATCGGTGGAACTTTTGCAGATTGCTGATAAGATTGTTAACGAGCACTGGGATACATCCCGCCTAGAAAGTGAAGTTAAGAAGATCGTTGCTCTCGTATGGGGAGATTTGGGAGAAGAATTGAGTAAGGCAGGACAAGTCTCAAAGGGGAGCTTTTATCTGGAGAAGCAAAAAAGTTTGACATCGAGACAAGAATCAAAATTGAACCGCTCGAGTAATGGAAAAGTGACGATATACGAAGAAGTGGAAATGTGGTGTAAATTAGGAGACGCCTATTTGGGAGAGGATTTGAGGAGTGAGTCTCTTCTCGCCCGATTAATGCAACTCACTAAAGAGGAACTCATGCGACTGGATGAAACATCTGAAAATGAAAGCAAGCCGCGGTTATTGATGGACCAATACTTATCAGATTTTTATAAAAACAAAGTCGGCGAATCTCTTTCTGATAAAGTTAAAGCTCACGATGACGACGAAGACGACGACGATGATGACAAGGAAGAAAGGGATGTTTACTGCACGTGCTTACAAGAAGCTGTGGATTGTTTCACTACTGCTGCCAATATTCTTCAGACCAATCGCATCATTTTAGGCAACGACAGACCAGAACTTTGGTCTGAAATTTTAACAAAAATGGCAGACTGTCATTTAATGTGTGGAAATTTAGATTTAGCGGAGACTGCTTACGATGAGGCGTTGGATCACATGAGTAGAGCCGTAGGTCCTGAACATCTGCGCAGAAATGCGGATGCCATCCTGGCTCTTGCTACCCTTTGTTTCATCACTGGAAACAACATTAGGGCTTGCACGCTGCTATTGACTTCCTTGGCTCTCAGAGGAAAATATTGCGATAAACGAGGCCCGAACAACAATCAAAGTGATTATAATAAGATCAACACCGATCCATATAGTCTCATTAAATTACAAAATTCTTTAGATTTAGAAGAAGACGATATAGATTTCGGTACCGTTTGGACGATGATGATTTTATCTCTGGCGCATCATTCTATGGGAAAACCACATCAGGCCATTTCATGGGCTTCAAGAGCTTTCACAGCTCATGGACAATTTTTCCATGGTCGTTTGGTGGCTGTAGATTTCTTGAATCGCTGGTTTTTGGTTCGAATTTTGCTGTCTTGGGCCACAAATCACATTGTTCTTTCAAATCCTCATGAATCTATAAGTCGTTTGGCCATTGCTCAAAAACTTCTCGATGTTTCAGGAAGTGGAGACCGCTTTCAAATGTCTCAAATTTTAAAAATCTTTGGTGATGCTTATCTGCTCTTGTCTTCCGGCATGGTTCTCAATTCCGAAGACATGGAAGAAAATACAAGCTTGAAATATTTAGAAAAAAGCGAATATTGTTATTCAAAAGCTCTTGAAAGATTTGCGAATGATAAAGTGAACAAAGACAAACTCTTAGACAAGATCAATTTTTTCAAGGCACACAAGAAGTACAGTCTAGATAAGAATCTGGATAAGCTTGAATCTCGGCCACTTCAGATTACTTGGATTGAAAACGACGATGAAAAGGGTGATAGTCCTAAGTCGGAAGCGCGAGACAAGTTTGATTTCATTTTAATTCTGCTTGAGATGGCAAACGATCACGTGATGAATTACAACTTGGATCAATCACTCGCTTGCTTCGTCGAATGCTCGAGAGAATTAGAAAAGTCCTGGGCAGCAGAAGCAGAGGAAAATGAAGGATTTTTGTTGGCTTCCGTGTACTTCCGCTTGGGACGTCTGCTTCACGTAAAATATTTGATGTCGTGTGATCAACCAGACGAGCTCCAGTGTTATTCTGACGCTTCGATTCGTGTTTTCGACATTGCCGACGACGTCACAAGAAAATTGATTTCTTCCGAGAGTGAGCGACTTCATCTTGATATTTTGGTAGCCAAGTCTTGCCTTCTTTATGATTTGGACAAGAAATATGAAGCCATCCAGACATTTTTGCCAGTTTTATTGAAATGTAATGACGAAGAAATCATCTTCTCAGGCCAGGAAATGTTTGCCTTGCCTAAACAGCTTCGTTCAATTTTTGTTGGCAATTATTTCGATTCCTCGCTCACAATTAAAAGACGATATTTGCTTGGATTACTGGCCACGTCCTGCTTCAGGGAATTGGGACTGATGGACTTTGCCACCGAGTCAATCTGCTCCATGATAAGAGATTTTAATCCAGGGTCTGGAATTTTTTTGGATCACGTATCTATTGCATTTTCATTCATGAATTTAGGATTTTACGATGATGCCTATCGAGTATTTTCTTATTTATCAAAGATTTGTAATCAAAGAGGTCGGAAATATTTGAGCTGTTGTGCATATGTTTGCCTATTGCTCCACTTAAGGTTCATCGTTCAGAGGATTTTGTGGATTGTATTGGAAAAGACTTTCTTGAATTTGAAGAAAACATTTCGATTACTTACTTTCGGCGAATTTCTACAAAGAATGGCGAGATGTTCCAAAATGTGCTCCAATCTCTATGTCCCGAAAATATCATTAAGATCCACTTCTCCTAAACTAAAGTGGATGAGCGGATCTTGTGGACAAGAAAATGCCAGAAGATCTCCAAATTCTGTTCCATTCAAAATCGAAACTGGAGTAACTTCTCGAAAGGGGAAGGAAATTCCAACGAGAAGTATTTTCGCTCCATCCACAAATATTTCCACTTTAACATCCGACCGTCAAAAGAGACCTCAACAAGCCACTCAGATTTTTAGTGTCATTTAGTTGAATTAAATTGATAAATTGGAATAAGGGGATTTCTCACTTTATGTGCTTAAGTGTGATTGACGGTACGTATATCTTCTTCATTTTGCTACTTTAGTGTTATTCAATAATTTTTAATTTTTGAACTCTTTTTATAAGAATATTTTTTCATGTACAATTTAAAATTATTTAATTTAATATTTTGTCCGTCTATTTCACTGTAATAAAATAAAATAATACCTTCGTAGCAGTGGTTGGTGCTTTCTGAAGGTTATCAAATAAATGAAAGAATTGTGTGTTCTCTGTTTGGCCCAATAAATTTTGATTAAAAAAGTTTTTGCCATTATTTAATTTAATTGAAAATAAATAAACATTTTATTCTGAATCTGTTTAAAAATTTTAAACAAGTGTTTCTGCTTCACACTTCCAAATCCATTAGTTTTTGCTAACATTTATTTCATTTTCCAAACTTATTTAGGTATTTTTATTTTATTGATAATAAAATATTTTATTTATTTAATTATGTAATTATATTATATTATCATAAAAATATCATTAATTACAAATCTTTAATAATCTGTTAATGATTTAATAGTTAGCTTTTATCAGATTATAACATTACGGATTTTTATTGCTTCACAACATTTTATTGTTTTATTGAGTCTTTATTGTTTAATCTGTTTGATTTTTCATGTTTCATTGTTCAGAGTTGAGTTTAAGAAAGTTCAATCTTTTTTAAAATGTTGTATCACTTATAATTATTTAAAACTAGCTGTTTCCCCGGCTTTGCCCGGTAATAGATTTGCAAATGAATAAACTTCATAAAAATTAGTAAATAAATTACGAATGACAAACGGAATAAGATGGCTACCAAATTAGCACTAATATTAAATCGTAGATAGATAATAAAAATGTAAATTTTTAAATTATAAAACGGAAAATTTACAATAGTTTACTAAAAGCTTACGACCATGAGCCTAAGCTCACCAGCTTTGAAAGGACGCGTACGCTTTTATGGGAATAAGCCCAGAAGAGGTTTTATTGGTAATAAAACGCAAAATAATTGATCGATTTTTTTTGCAAAGTAGACTAAACTGTCCCCATAGTCAACGTACTCAAGTGTCCATCAAATCGGTTCAGAATTATAGATTTTTATAAGAAATATACATACAGGGTCCTTGTTTTATATATAAAGATTAAAAAATGAAGTAATTATAAAAATAATTAATTCGATTAATAATATTTCATTGTCTCGAAATGAGAAAATCAATGATAACGTAATAATGATCTAACAATGACGCAATAAATCTTGGGAAAGAACTCGTAAAATAAATTAAACTCTAAATCTTAATTAATCCGCAAATTCCAATTTATAGATTGTTTTAGGAGGGATGATTGATTCATCATCATCACCACTACTATAATAACAATCATTACAATAAGTCGTCGTTAGCATCATCTTGGGTATTATCATCATCTATAATCTCAAATTTTACAGTAGTTTTATTATTTGCTGTTGATGCAGAACAAACAACAAACCTACTACAGTCGAACCAGGTTATGTCGCCGACCTAGGGGTTTGCAAAAAAGCGTTGATGATCGAGATAACCGAAAATCAATGTGGCGACTGTATATTAACATGTGCTTGCAATTTCTTTACGTACATAATGAGCGTTAATAAATAAGAATGTACATGCACATGTTCCGACTCTAATAGTTATCCAAAATTTGAGTGTTGAGCCATGAATCCACTTGCTCCTGTTGAACTGCAGCGCTCTCTCCACAAATTGCTTTGAAGACAATTTTGAGCCTTTTTTTTTTGAAACGATCCAGCCACCCCTGACTTGCTTTAAAGTCAGGACGTCCTAGCTTGGCAGCAAAGGATGTCCGCCTTCTTCATCAGGAAGGGACCATTGACGGGAAGTTTTGTTGCTCTCGAATTTGTGAACCATTGAAGCACTGCATCGTCGGCATCTTTGTGCTCAGCCATTCTAAGTTTTTTCAATGTTGAATAAAAGACATACTTCTCGTACATTTCTTTGATTTATCACCTATCCCGAAATGGTGTTTGCTGGAATGACATGCTGACGACAAAGGTCTGTCGGTTTTGTTCCTTGTTCTAGCTACAGTATGATTTCATACTTTTTATAAATTTACTGATTGTCCAGTTTTCTCTTAACACCTATAGACATTTTTTAAACTAAAAAAATAAACATAATAGCTATAGCGTGTTACTCCTCAGACAAAATTAGCAAAAGTGAGTTGGGTTCGGTGACATAAATGAGTCGACATAATCCATGAGAAAGTGCTACAACAACGTGGGAATTTGGCAATTCCACTTCAAAGTCGGCGATTAGTCAAGGGGGTCTAGATAACTAATGTAAAGTGGCGAGTTTGATTCTCTTTTGCGCTCGAGAGATTAGGTTTCGGCGACATAAAAACATCGACATAGACGATGAGAAAATGAGACAAAGAGGGAATTTGGCGGTTCCACTCCAAAAACGTCGACTTAATAGCGTTGGCAAGTTAAACGAGGTCGAGATAAGTGGGTTCCACTGTGTATAGTAATATCTAACATATATAATATCTTTCAGACGATAATAATTAATGAAAAAACCAAATTTAAATTCCATAGTTTCTGAAACTTCACATTTCGAGAAGATTAGTCCTAAATTAAAAGCTATTAATAAAACTTGACCGCATCTGACAACGCAAGGACGTTTCGGCTGACTATTAGCAGGCTAGAGTCTTGTTCGTTATCGGAATTAACCAGACAAATCGCTCCACCAACTAAGAACGGCCATGCACCACCACCCACCGAATTAAGAAAGAGCTATCAATCTGTCAATCCTTCCGGTGTCCGGATGAGTAATATCTAAAAGATATAATGTCTATCAGACTCTAATAATAAAGGAAAAAAACAAAATTTAAATCCCATAGTTTATGAAACTTCACATTTCTAGAAGCGTAGTCTCAAATTAAAACCTTTTAATAAAACTTGACAGCATCTTACAACGCCACCACCAGACTAATCTGAAAAATAATCAGTTGTTCACTTATTTGCCTCCTTCTTGGGTCTAAAGTTATTCTTACTACCATCCTTTCCATTAAATTCTCTATCGCTGAACTTAACAATGAACAATTTGATCATCCTATTTCCAGACAAACCCTTTTCTGTGACACTGTTGTTGTGCTCAATGAATTAAAATTTGCTTCCTTATTGTTTTTGGCTCGCCTTCGATTTTCGACGGAAAGTCATTTTAAATTTACGACTTCGTTTCGGTTTCTAAAACAAAAAATCATTTCGGGTTGGTCTCTAATGACAACGTTCGTATCTAAAACGTCATCTTCGCAATCCAGCCCGCACAACCGGGGAGCACCCTCGGGTAAAGGCGCTGAGTAAACAGTGGATCGATTATAAATTGTTTTAACATCCTTCTGATAATATAATCAAACAATGAAAAGATCGGCTATGTACAAACAAAACCATATTTTGATTTCTGATTTCTGTTACTACGGTTTTGTTGCTGGATCGAAGAATATCAATCGCATAAAATTAATTGCTTGGGTGACCAGATATGAAGAATTTAATTGTTTGTAGGCATGTATAGTATGTTAATAAGTTTTCGTGAAATGACTACATTTGTGCCTCTGTCGATTATTGGATGCATGTGCTGCATGCAATGCCTAAATGCAAATATAAAAAACTAAATGTAAGCGCCTACTTTAAATGTAACTGGATTATTGAAAATTAGAAATGGGGAAATAGGATTAATAGCATGTAATAATTAAAAACTGTTTTTTTATTTCTAGTAATTTCATAGATAATATTTTCATTTAAAAGCAATCACGCGATCCACTAGCGGATCTTTCGCGACTCACTAGCATATTTGGTGCGCTAAGCGATAAATGAGATCAGTTCTTCGAAGTGGATTTCTTTAGAGGCCACCATATAAGAATATATGATTGTATAAGAACCAGTGTTGTAAAAATTACCTCATTTCGGTAACTAGTTACAAGTAAAAGTAATACCTCAAAAAGCTACTTAAGTATAAGTAAGAGTATTGTCTCAAAAATTTACTCAAGTAAAAGTTAAAAGTTACAGCGTCTAAAAGTTACTTTTAAGTAAAAATTACAAGTAACTTTGATGCCGCCATTATTGTGATCATACATCATTCCGTATTATTTAAAAGGAATTGTTTCTTTTATCGTTAAAACAATTATTGGTATTAACTGCTAGTACTAACAGTCATTAAGTAATAACATTTGAACTAATGCATTCTTTTGGTGTTTTTATTATTTATTACATTACAATCACAAATTTTTGTTAATGTTTAACATAACTATGTCCTCGAATAGTTTGTCACTCATTATGGTCCTTCAGCTGTTCTTCATACTTGTCATACCAGCAGAGCTGAATAAACGTTCAACAGCTGCACTAGCTGGCAGAGGAGTGTTCAACTGGATTAATAATTTCTTCAGGGTATCGCTTCCAGTAATAATGTTCATGTCATCTGATCGGTCTCGAAGATACAGCATCAGAATATCAGTTGACCTTGTTCAGTTGAAGAAACTGTCTTCAATACTGTCAGCATCAGATGAACGAGAGCTCAAAGCTCGTCCATCTTTGCTGCATTAGAAGATGCTATTTTGGCTACCAGTTTCTCATCAAGCTTGACAATCGTTAGCAACAGATATACCATATTCCTTAACTTCTGTTGGATGCATGCGTTCCACGTGGTTCTTCAAGTTAGATGAAGAACCTTCATATGCTGAACATGTAGTTTTTGTTTCTGTTGGCAGAGTAGGCAACTTATATGATTTTCCTTTGATTGAAATCTGAACATTTTGTTCAAATACGGCCACGGACTATCTTCACCCTTGTTCCTCTTATCTTCGCTAACGACACTAAAAATAGTTTCAAATGAATCCATACTACGATATATTAAATCTTATATTATTATATGTATATAATATTATATATTAAAAAAGCTTCGGTATGACTAATCAACAATTTCCGATTTAAAACAAAAACGACCGGCGATAACCACAATAACAAATGAGCGATGATCGGGAAGGGAAAGGTTCTCGAACGAACCAAAGAATAACAATCTAGAATTTCAATTTGTTTTAAATAAATTAAACTAATTTAAAATGTTATTTATGTTACTTTGTAACGTCTTGCGCCAAAAAGGTAACGAATTAAAAGTATGACCAAAAATAGTAATTTGTTACGAGTAAGAGTACAAAAATTTTTTTGTAATTGTTACAAGTAAAAATTACCAAAAAATGTAATTAATTACAGTAACGAATTACATGTAATTCGATACTGCACAACACTGATAAGAACATATGATTGTATAAGAACACATGATTGTAGAAGAACATATGATTGTAGAAGAACATATGATTGTATAAGAACACATGATTGTATAAGGACATATGATTGTATAAGAACACATGATTGTATAAGAACACATGATTGCATAAGAACACATGATTGTATAAGAACACATGATTGTATAAGAACACATGATTGTAGAAGAACATATGATTGTATAAGAACACATGATTGTATAAGAACATATGATTGTATAAGAACACATGATTGTAGAAGAACACATGATTGTATAAGAACACATGATTGTATAAGAACACATGATTGTAGAAGAACATATGATTGTATAAGAACACATGATTGTATAAGAACACATGATTGTATAAGAACACATGATTGTATAAGAACATATGATTGTATAAGACACATGATTGTATAAGAACACATGATTGTATAAGAACACATGATTGTAGAAGAACACATGATTGTATAAGAACCATGATTGTATAAGAACACATGATTGTAGAAGAACATATGATTGTATAAGAACACATGATTGTATAAGAACACATGATTGTATAAGAACACATGATTGTATAAGAACATATGATTGTATAAGAACACATGATTGTATAAGAACATATGATTGTATAAGAACACATGATTGTAGAAGAACACATGATTGTATAAGAACACATGATTGCATAAGAATTTATGATTGTGTGCACTACCTCACTTTCGTGAAACTCGTTGTCATGACAGCTCAATGAAACTATACTCGTCATTGGTGAGAACATTTTCGTGCTCTTTGTGGATCTCATGGATTGGTATAAAATATAAAATATAAACGCATAATATTTATAAACAATAATTAATTTATCAATTACATAAATAATAATAATAACACTACAATGAATACGTTAGTTAAATAATTTTTTATTTATGATAGATATATTTACAAATACATAAAGATATACATATATATTATATTAAAATATAAATCAGAAAATTTCAATTAAATATTTACTTTTTAATGACGACTTAAATTGTTATATAATCTTAATTAAATTACAATAACATAATGTCACTTAAATCAGATGAACTGAATTATTTTAAAAATAACTTTATTAACCTCGAAAAAAATCGAAATGTTGATGTCCCCAATCAATCCACAACTTTAATTTTAAGTTTTTGGACTTAAAATCTAAAAATGGAATTTACTGACTTGAAATGTAAACAATGGAAGCATTTTATTACTCTGATATCCTTATTAGTATTTATTTCATGTTGAATTCATCTTAGTTCCAAATAGCTAAAATGTTTAAAAATTAATGAATAAATTTAATTAAACTGTGTATAACTATCTATGTAAACTAAGTTATGTATATATTTACGTATATATTTACATATATATATATGCCACTTCTGCAAAAGTAAAATTAATTGTGTATTATTATTATTCTTAATTTTTCTAGCAACAACTTATAATGGTTGATTGGCTATTTTAAAGCTAATTATTTTAGATATTTACGTTTATTCGCACATAATATTAACTAAATAAATAAATATCCACTAAATATTGTTTAAGAATTTTTGTTTGCATATTTGTAGTATTTACTGATTTACCATAAGATACATCTGGGCTTCCTTGACACTAATCTACAAATTTGATATAATAAAAATTATATCACAATTAAATCTTTTCTAAACTGCATAAAATATTACAAATGCTATTATTATTTTTTTCTGCTTTTTCATCCAAACAAACGATTCAACACAATAACGGGTAAAAAAAACCACAACGAATATCTAAAAATCCCCTTCTGGACCTGAGAGAACCTCGGGACATAAAAAAAGCACAGCAAAGCACAACACCATGGACATTTATTAAGTCAGTCCGTACAATAACAATAAATGTCATCGCTACGATCCAACACTTCTTCTCCATCGTTTTGCGTTTTGCATGTTTGCGTTGTGATGTTTCCACGTTAGGTAAGAGTGCCAGAGAGAGTCGTTGTTGACAGATTCATTAATATGCTTCTGGGAAAGCCGAGACCGCGCCAAGATGGCGATTTTGACGATATCACTCCTGTTTGAATCAATTTTTATTTGTACTTCAAAAATTACATAACATCCTAAAGGGAAAAACTCTCTACTCTCTTTGTCAGTACCTGGGAAAACCTGAAAGATTTGGTACAGGTACTCGAAGGCACCTCATCCACAATCACAATAAATGTTTGTCATGGTTGAGTTTTGCAGACAACCAGATGTCTCTCCTAGATTCGCTATTAATAAGATGATTTATAGCTCGCGAGTACATTTCGTTAGATATTGAATATTTATTTAAGCTAGCCAGGGATGGGCACTACTAAACTTTTTTAGTTAAACTTTAAATAAACTACCAACTAAAACATTTTAGTTAAACTATTAGTTACAACAGTTTTAAAAAAGTTGTCAACCAAACTAAAAAATAATTGTTAAACTTTTTTCAACTATTTTCTAACTTTTTTCTGTCAAATTTCTGGCATACTTATTTCATCAAAATATCAGTGGAAAAAATGACTCAGTGTAACAAATTTTATTTTATATGAATTAAACCGCAATTAGAAACCAAAATTTATGACATGATAACATTTAGATTGAAATTTCTTTCTGATTTCAATCTTGATCGAAGAAAAATTAGCGTGTCCATGGATTCGTCAGTCAGTTTGCATCTACGAGCGGTCAACACCTGTGCAGCTGCACTGAACAGTCCTTCAACAACTGCAGTACTTGGATGTGTAAACCCTATTGGTTTGAAAAAATCAGTAAAGCTCAAATCTACGTTTGAAAGAAAATTAGAGCTGAGCGTAATGTTGCCACAGACCCACTTATTCAGACAAAATCGGCATCTTGCGCTGAAATTCTTACTATCTTGATGGCTTCTTTTAATTTAACATCTATGAAGCAAGTTTTAATTATCAAACTATTCATTTTAATACTTATTGACCACTGTGTTAACGCCGAGTGGAGAAAGTGACATTTTTGGTGGCAGCGGTGGGATCCGAAGGGTAGCCAGTTTGCTCAACAGGATCAATCGGGACTGGCGAAATCTGAAGAGAAGCCAAAGGACTCAACTGGAGAACGACAGGACCGTCATCAAGAATCGAGAGGCGGGACTGTGATATCGCCGGATCGTCATCAGGAGCAACTGCATCGACTGAAGATCATCAGGAGCGACTGCATCGACTGGGATAGCATCATCATAATCCTCAGCAGGATCCAGGTCATCAACGGTGAGATATTTGTTGATGATAACTGGCAGCTAGGTATCAGAGTGCCCGAATTATTTTTTTGATAGGACTTGTTGGTAACAAGATAGAATATCTTAGTACTAGATGTTTCAAGAGAATTTTTAAATTTGGGGATCCGGAAGTTTAGAAAACCTACAGGAACCGATAGTCCGGACGATACTATACTAAACGATTTGAATGCGACTTTCGATTCAACATGCCCGCATCATCAAAAGCAAACGCCTAGAGGTATTAATGGCACCCTGTCATAATCAGTGTTGTAAAAATTACTTCATTTCGGTAACTAGTTACAAGTAAAAGTAATACCTCAAAAAGCTACTTAAGTATAAGTAAGAGTATTGTCTCGAAAATTTACTCAAGTAAAAGTTAAAAGTTACAGCGCCTAAAAGTTACTTTTAAGTAAAAATTACAAGTAACTTTGATGCCGCCATTATTGTGATCATACATCCTTCCGTATTATTTAAAAGAAATTGTTTCTCTTATCGTTAAAACAATTACTGGTATTAACTGCTAGTACTAACAGTCATTAAGTAATAACATTTGAACTAATGCATTCTTTTGGTGTTTTTATTATTTATTACATTACAATCACAAATTTTTGTTAATTTTTAACATAACTAAGTCCTCATTATGTAGTTTGTCACTCATTATGGTCCTTCAGCTGTTCTTTAGCATACCAGAAGAGCTGAATAAACGTTCAACAGCTGCACTAGCTGGCAGAGGAGTGTTCAACTGGATAAATAATTTCTTCAGGGTATCGCTTCCAGTAATAATGTTCATGTCATCTGATCGGTCTCGAAGATACTGCATCAGAATATCAGTTGACCTTGTGCAATTGAAGAAACTGTCTTCAATACTGTCAGCATCAGATGAACGAGAGCTCAAAGCTCGTCCATCTTTGGTGCATTAGAAGATGCTATTTTGGCTACCAGTTTCTCATCAAGCTTGACAATCGTTAGCAACAGATATACCATATTCCTTAATTTCTGTTGGATGCATGCGTTCCACGTGCTTCTTCAAGTTAGATGAAGAACCTTCATATGCTGAACATGTAGTTTGTGTTTCTGTTGGCAGAGTAGGCATGCATACTTATATGATTTTTCTTTGATTGAAATCTGAACATTTTGTTCAAATACGGCCACGGACTATCTTCACCCTTGTTCCTCTTAGCTTCGCTAAAGACACTAAAAATGGCTTCAAATGAATCCATACTACGATATATTAAATCTTATATTATTATATGTATATAATATTATATATTAAAAAACTTCGGTATGACTAATCAACAATTTCCGATTTAAAACAAAAACGACCGGCGATAACCACAATAACAAAAGAGCGATGATCGGGAAGGGGAAGGTTCTCGAACGAACCAAAGAATAACAATCTAGAATTTAAATTTTTTTAAAATAAATTAAACTAATTTAAAATGTTATTTATGTTACTTTGTAACGACTTGCGCCAAAAAGGTAACGAATTAAAAGTATGACCAAAAATAGTAATTTGTTACAAGTAAGAGTACAAAATTTTTTTTGTAATTGTTACAAGTAAAAATTACCAAAAAATGTAATTAATTACAGTAACGAATTACATGTAATTCGATACTGCACAACACTGGTCATAATAGCCCGGCAACAAAATAGCCCCGCCAAATCAGCGCCATCAAAACATAAAACTCATTTCATTTAATCAAATTTTAAATCACTTATCGGTTAATGTCTTATAATGTCATATAAATATTTTTTTTATAAAGTTGCATTGGCGGGGATGTTTTGACGGGGCTATTTTGTCGCTGGGCTATTTTGACGGGTCACCGCTAATAAGATAGAAGTGATGAGGTTAGAGCAAGAACGTGCTTGACCAGAGGAAGAGAGACAAAATTGACGATTGGTGGAACTAAGGTTAGAACAAGAACGTATTAGATTAGAACAAGAACGTATAGCGAGGAAAGAAAATAATAGATAAGAGTTAAGGAGACTTGAAGCAGAATTACACCGAAATAGAGCTCGCGACGCGGTAGAATCATTAGCTGCACTCACAAATCTAAATGCGTTAAAAGATATCGTAGGAGAGTTTCCATGTTATCCGGCTGCCTGAATATTCTCATTATCTAGAAAAGCAGTTTGAATCCTATCAAGTCGAAGATGATATTAAAGCGAAGGTATTGCAAGCACATCTTAACCCTAAAGCTCGTTTAATCTTGAGTAGATTATATTTTGATCAATTAGATAATTATCAAGAAATAAAAAGAATTCTTTCAATTCAGTCCCGTTCTTTTGCGCGAACGATTTGTAAATCGAAAGAGGCAACCGGGAGAAAGTTTTCATTTTAAACCAAGAAAAAGATGAATGGTTAGGTCATCGCGAACTTGCGCGCATGGTCGATAATTATATGGCGACACATGAGAGTGAATTTAAATCATCTCGTTACCATAATAATAATACTCATAAATCTTTCCTTGAATTAACTGTACCTTCCCCTACAAATAGAAATAATCAGCATCATAACGATAACGTAAAAGTTAATGATTGGAAATTAGGTCTTTGCTTTAAATGTCACCAGAAATGTCAAAGATTGTACTTTGAATACTTCGAAGCAATCTTTTGTGAGGAGCAGTAAGGTTAGTTTTTGTAAATCTGTTCCTATCGATAATTCTTCTAACGAAAATCGAATTCTTTAGTTGTTGACAATAAGGAAATATCGTCGCAAGGTACTGATAATGATGGAGTGATAGATGCAGATGAATTTCATGTCAGATCATATGAGGATGTACTCATTTATTAATTACTATATATTCCAGGGTGCTAGGACAATTCGTCGCAGACAATTCAATCAGACCCGCAGCCAGAAATTGATTTGGGGGGTTTATTTTGTTATTTTTCAAAATCAAAAGATAATAATAAATAAATAAAAATGGTTTAAGATTTTATAAATTCATACCATTATACAAATCAATAAAATTTACAATTAAAATATTTGTTTAATATTTCGAGATGGGTTTAAACCCTTGACCCTCCCCTAAATATACGGGCCTGAAGACCCATTGGAACAAAGCATTTAAAATATATTTATTTTAGTAAAAATGTGCCATTTGTCTAATATGACAATATAATTATTACTACAATATATTTAATATTTTTACCATTAGAATAAATTTATTAATAATTATTGTAATGTTTCTTCAAAGATAGGTCAAGAATTAGTATTAAGTAAAATATAATACCTTATGCAATGCAAATTCGCAAATGGGACAAGTACATTTATTTCGACGCTACTGCAACATTATAATAAGGCAATCAGTGATGGGTATTATTTCAAATAAAATGAAACAAAATCACGAAATAACATTTTTTGTGATTTTTGTTTTGATTTGAAATCATTATTTTTGTGATTTTCATCATTTTTTCAGTTCATTTTTTTATGCTTGATGATTTATTTCTTATCTAAAAATAATGAAACCGTTTTAAAATATATAAATTTAAATTTTTTTAAGTTTTAATATTTCTATTAGACGAATTGTCCGTTTTTTGCAACGAATTGTCCGGTCACACTATTCCAGCATTAGTCGATAGCGGTGCTGAAGTGCAGAGATGGGCTTTAACTACTTAAAAAGTAGTTAACTATTTTTATAAAAAAGTAGTTAGTAACTATTTTTAACTACTTTTTAAATAAGTAGTTTGTAACTACTCCTTAACTACTTTTTAACTATTTTTTAACTACTTTTCAGTTGACATTTGATAAAATTAATTTTCTGGACAACTGAACAAGACATAATTTATTAGCATATTTATTTACACTTGTGTAACATTATCAACAAAATTTTATTGTCCAAATTAATCAAAAACAGAAGTATACAATGGATGTTTTAGGCGATCTCTTAAACAAATCATCATGTCGATATGATTATCCAATAATTTACATCGTCTGTTACATAAAACCTGCCCTGCTACACTAAAAGTCTTTCAACTGCTGCTGAACTTGGTAATGTCGAATTAATTTTGATGAATGCAGCACAAACAGTTGGATAATTGAGTAGACTTTGATATTCCTTGCTGAGTTTGATAAATAATAGGATGTAAGTATTGCATAAGTAAATTGTAATTTAGAAATAGAATGATTATTGCTGACATTATGTGTTTTAAAACAGAGATACTTTAGTCCCCATCAACTAGTTGAGGAACACTTGCATAACCAGAATTATGTGACATGGAATTAGATTGATGGTCGATTGTGAGCTGAACATTTTTTCATGATAGCTTTTCAGAGTCAGGAATGATGTTAGAGAATCACACTAACAGATTGTTACCAAATATGGTCAGAGTTTTAGGCGCTCGATTACGTCTCATAATTTATATAAAACGTTTTCAAAATACGGCTACTAAGTAACAATTCAGAAGTGAGAATTGGCGGTAGTAAGCAAAATTTGAAATCAAAGAAACTAAGCTTATAAAGTGATGTACCAAGTTGTAAAATTGGAAAAAATTTATTTTTGTTAATTTTATTACTATAGTAACTATTAACTATTACAGTTAAAAATAGTAGTTAACTATTTTTTAACAACTAGTAGTTAGCAACTGCCCATCTCTGCTGAAGTGTGTTGCATTCGAAAATTAATTCAACCATTACATATGGAAGCTAGTAAAATGATTAAGGTTTCTGGTCTCCAGAGGACCAGAAACAGTCGGTTGTGTTCGATTATCTATTCGTCCTACGTTCGTGGGCGATAATATAATTAACATAGCACCGAAAGTGAGAGCTTGGTTTGCGATAGTTGCCAATCTTAATGAGATGGGCATGATGTTCCCTAGGCAGAACATATAGCAGCCAAAAATACGAGACAGCAAATTTGATTTAGCTTTTGGCTTCCCGATAGGGGTAAGCCAGTTCGAGAATATTGTAAATCATGTTCTGTCCGCCAATTGCAGGCACCTGTTCGAACTAGGGATCGTGTTCCTATAACAATCTATTACTAGAGGAGATAAATTACCCTTTCATCTGGTTAAAATTCTTGTTGAATATTTTCTGACCCATAGAGAAAATCTTGAAGCGGCCAAACGCTTTGTTGAAATGGCCGGAGATCAAGAGCAAGAGAATTATGCTCATAAACCTTCTTTGATCACCCTGTACGCTCAGAGGTACCACCTTTGAAATACTGACCGGTCTTTCCAGGTGGGAGATCAGGTACTCATGCTATCACCAAATTTTCTTTTGCTTACATTGTTAAAATGAATAATATGAGGCATCATATCAATGTGAATACGATCAGAAAGTATAAAGATCGTATATCTTTGGGGAAAAAAACAGTAGAGTATCTTTTGCAACTTTGGCAGAATCTCAAATCTGGCCAATGTTCTCATGAGATCGCTGGAGAATAGTAATTATGTTCATATTGATAAACTTTCGAGTGATATGACTGTAAGCAACAGTCCAGAACATCTTTCTGATGATCAAATAGACCAGTTGTTCAGTTTTGTTGACCGATTTCTTAAGGCATTTTCTGATTCTTTGTGGCTTTGTTGTATTAACCGATGTGGAGTTTCTTCTGATGTTTTCGTTAAGCGTATAACATCCTTTAAACGAAGGAGGCTTAAATAATCCGGGATACTGTTGTCGAAATTTATCTAAATCTGACCATAAATCATTTAAGGGTATAATCGGTATCTATTCCTAAAGCGAAAAGATCACTGTATTCTTGCTATACTGGTTTATAATATAACATTTCGGTAGAATTCAGATCGATGTGCATAACGCAGTAAGAGATTTTGTATTGAGAGTAAGGATAAATTAGTTTAGATCTGATCATATAGAATCTTTTCTTTTTTTTTCGGGCACATCTGATCACTGGTTTGCTAGTTATCAGAGACGAGAAGAAGATCAGGGTGAAGATCAAGTCTACGAAGAGTCGTTTTAACCATCAGCGATTGTCTTCAGTAGGAAGAAGTAGAGGATTCAGTTGGCTGACCGTCAAAAAAACGAAGGATCATTTTTTAACTTTGGGGGGGGAGGTATGTGATGGTTGAGTCTTGCGGACAGCCAGACATCTCTCCTAGAATAGCTGTTAATAAGATGATTTATAGCTCGCGAGTACATTTCATTAGATATCGATTATTTGTTTAAGCTAGCTAATGTTATTCTTAGATTCCAAGCAAAGGTGATTTAAGATAATTATTATTATTTTAAGGACAATTAGCTTAATCATCTAGTAAGCGTGGAGTGATCTTTTTTCGTGGAGTCTGATTGAATGACATTTTGTTAGAATTGATATCTAATCAATCTAATATGTATAAATAGAGGCTCGAGAAAAGCTGATTTATGACGGTTTCTGCGGTTTTTAGTCTAAGATTTTTATTGTGTAAATAAAGCTTAAGTTCCAATTTCTTATTTCTTGGTGAAGAACTTGGTAGTGGCAGAGGTACTATCTGTGACGGACTTCGAGTGGAGAACGTGACAATGTTCATCTCCTGACGATACCTGGAGATCCTGAGATTGGTCGGTAGGATGGCGACTATGACTTTATTATTTCTTTTTATTTTCTCAGCCTTTCAAAAAATCAATTCACAGTCGAAAAATAACAATTGGAAAAATATCCTCATCGAATTTTCATGTCCTAGTTTAGGGCTTGAGATCACAATCGAACAGATAAAAAAAATAATATAACGAGGGTCAGCAAGGCATTCCAAAAGTGAACAACAAGCGTTTCTTGAGGTCCTATGTCTCAAATTCAAGTTTTTTTCTTTCGTTCTTTTACAGCAACTGTGGGCTCACCAGATCCAGTAAGACTGCTGGAGTGCTCAAATCCACCACCTTGAAAACCCCATTTTTTTCTTCTCCAGAACGCATACGATTCCTCAGCCCTCACTTCCCTCCAGTTACAAATGCAAGCTGTCACAAATGGCTCTCATCTTTGTAATAGAAAGCTGCAGCTTGAACCCATAAGCAGCTGACATCTTGGCCAGATGTCATTTTCGGCGGCTGTTGTCCATTCGCTTATGACTAGGTCTGTCCCTGGAGAATGACCTGACAATTCTGATTTTTATTATTATTATTATTATTATTATTATTATTATTTATTATTATTTATTATTATTTATTATTATTATTTATTATTTATTATTTATTTATTAATTACCATCACGGACGAATCTCTCATTGGATCACACAATGCACAAGCAAAATCCAAGAGACAAGACAGCAACAACTTAGACCTCCGGACCTAACGCTGAAAAATAAATTATGTTAATCTCTGTAAAATAAATTATGTCAATAATATATTCTATCCTGGTGGACAATTTCAGGTAATGGCCTTGTGTCATAAATAATCACTTAAAATATTAAGTTAAACATTTTATTTAATGCGCATTTTAATGTTGATTTTGACTAGAAACAAATTTGACTAAAAATCATGCATAACAAAAATACAAAGTTTTCTATTTTTTATTTTTTTTTAATTATAATTATTATTAATTATAACACTTCTAGAACACATTAAAAAAAACACGATTGATTTAGTGGCCCTCAGGAAGACGAAAATGTGCGGCATTTCCTCATGGAATGCCCGGCCCAGTCTGCCCTGAGGAGAGAAATCCGAATGTACACAAATCTATCCGACATGACTTCCATGCTTAGCAATCCAGCAAGTGTGGACATCATTTATCGGTGGATTTGTAAAAACAGAAGCGGCTTACTCTAAGCTCTTTACAATTTTATTTTAATTAATTGACGCATTTTCATTATTCTAATACATTTTATTATTTATTCCTAAATTCCTAACACTAACTAAAGTCCAAATCATCTCAGTTATGCAACGGACTATAATCAAATAAATAAATAAATAAAGGTTGATTTAGTGGTTTTAAGTAGCAATGTTGATACATTGTTATTGTCAAACTATAGACCATTTCACTTCCTAATGCGGAAGTTTTAAGTCATCTAATCATTTCCTACAAAGAAAAAGCAAAGCAAATCTCTCAGTGCAAGTATAAAGAGTCTTTTGTGTGATTTTTAGCGTTCCATTGCGGTTTAACACAATAAAGCGCTCTAACGTTTATTTTTATTTTTTTATTTGATTAAAGTCTGTTGCATAATTAGGATGATTTGGACTTAGCGCTCTAACGTGTCAAGCATGAATTAATAAATCTATCATTGACAATCTCCTGGTCGGATTGTTATTCAATACAGTTGTCGATCGCTTGAATACTGATGTGATATCTGTCATCTTGTATGTGCTTACTGCTTAATAGAGTTAAAACTGTTTCTTTTTTTGTACAACATTAGTATCATAAATATAAATATAAGTTAAATTTTATACCATTCTTTAAAATTATCCTTTCTCTGTTCATCAGGTTGTCGATCAGCATAAATGTGCAACTCATTTTTTGACAATATCTCAACTAATATGTCACGAAAAGTTCTAAAATTTTAGTTTTTATGTAAATAGTGCTTCAAAATTATGTTTTAAATTTGGTGAATTATTATTTTCAAATTTAACAAAAAATGGGTTTTTAACAAGAAATGGGTGCCCAAAAAAGATAGGAAGTAAACGTCAAAAGTCAATAATAACAATAAAAATTAATTTTTGACATAAATTTACATTATTTAATATGGAATTATGTTTCTTTTTTTCTATTATATCAAGACATCTTTTGTCCATCGACAAAATTAATTTTTTTATAAAGTCTGATTCCAGGCAGCTTCCAACTCTGATTTAGAATTAAATTGTTTTCCATCTTTGTAAACAGATCTGAACAACTTACCCCCAATCATTTTCAATAGGATTAAGGTCAGGAGAGCGAGCTGGTCAGCTCAAAACCCTCATTTCTCTCTCTTGGAAAAAGCTCTTTGTCAGTTTGGATGTATGGATTGAGGCATTATCTTGTTAGAATACAAAATTAGCACCATATGTCCTCTCAGCAAAAGGCAAGAGATTACTTTGCAACACTTTAATACAATCGGCTGACTTGTTTAATCGATGTGTTTTATGCTTTAATTTATATCATCGTCAATGGCATCGTCATTGTCATGAAAAGACATAATTAAATTTTTTTCTAGTTCCCCTTTGTAATCTGAAAAATTTTGTTTTGAGCAAAATCATCAAAATGAAACAAAGCAAATAAAAAAAAGCCAACAGGCGGTAATCCGCACTATAATAAAGAACTCAGGGATCAAGTTTAAGGAAGCGCAAGCTTCCGCTAGCAAGCTGACTCAGAAATATCAATTAATTGATAAAATAAAAAAAACAATAATAAACCTGTCAAATAAACAATTAATCGACAATACCACAAACTAAGTACAATTTAAATAATAAATATAATAGTATGAATGGTCCAGTCTGCATACGATTTTTTTATAGATGAGGGAATGGTGCTGTATAGTCTAGGTCCGTAGCATGTTATTGAAAAGAAAAATTCTAGAATTTATGGAAATCTTTCTTGGTCACTTGAGCATTTTCTATGACTTCAATCTTCAAATATTGTCTTTTGTCAGCTCTAATGAAAATCGTCTGAAATCTGCCATTTGTTTATTTGTAAGCAAAAATCGCAAAATTTGTTGCATGGTTTACTTGAATATTTTACTTGAATTTACTTTAAGTTTTCGTAAACAAATATTTCAGTTAGAAAATTTTGAAATAGCACTTCGCATGAAATAAATTTATCGAAATGTTGTTTAAGCTGTTTAAAATGCAAATCACTGCAATTATTTATCATTTAACATTGCTCTGGAAATCAGTCCCAATAGTTCTGAACGGTAAATATATTTTATTTCTTTAACGAAATTTGGTTTAAGTATGTTTATGTATGAAATCTTTACTGTAATTTCGATACTGTCATAAGAAAAAGCTTGCTACAGAAGCCAAAAATTTGATTCAAGTGTCGAAAATTCATCTGGAGTTTAAATCAAACTCAGAAGCCGTCGCAAGGTTAATCCGGATCTCTAATAGGTGTAAATGATTTTATAAAAACATGAAACGTCGCTAAAAAGATGGGATTAATATAATGAATCCAAGCATCCATATGTGCATGTGGATGGATACATCCAAAAAGACTAGCAAATGCCTGTCATAGCCGGTGGTAAGAGTTGGGTCCCGAAACATAAAAAACCGACAGCGACAGAGATTATTATGACTAGATGCAAAAACATAAGGATATTCAAAGGGCCGAAACCTGTGAAGACTGGGGAAACTCCTCTGAGGATCCCTCCAAGGAGTTCCAAGGCGGAGTGTCAGAAAACAGATTATGTCCTAAAGTTTACCTAGTTTCAACTAATTCTGAGGACCTCATGAAATAAATGTCACAATTTCTTGGAATGAATTTTTAATTCATTTAGCTATCCGTGTTTACCCAATATTTCAAAACGACGCAAAAACTTTCATAATTAATTAATTTTAAGAAGTCATTGTTTTGGTCAACAGTTTAGTCATTAATAAAATTTTAACGATGAAGATTCCAAGATATTTTATTTTTGTCCTACGTTTGTTTAAGTTTGTTGAAATGGCGGTTATAATAATTACGATAATTATGATTATAATGATAATTATAATAATCACAATAATTGTCAAAATTATCATAATTAACGCAGTTCTTGATCCAGGAAAATCTGGCTTTTGTGACGGAAACAATGTTGCAACAAGTTCCTGACTGCCGATGTCATTTTTATTCGTACTTTCATTCAAAGTGCTCTTTAACGATTATTTATATCGATTCAATTTCATCGCCTGATTGTGAAATAGCGGAAATGACGCATTACGACCACGTGACTTTTCCAGTGACCAATGAGAGCCTAACTCCACGGTGAGGAAGATTGCATTGATTCATTGGTCATGAAATTTCTCGGAAATGGGACGCCTCAAAACACCAGTTGAATATCAACAGCTTTTCGTGACAAAAATATCTTATTTATTCAACATTCATTTTATTTATTTTTCTTTTATTTATTATTTTTATTTATCATATTTTATATTAAATAAAACCAGTTTAACAACAACAACAAAATATGACATATTCGTATATGTTACAAATAAAATATTTGAAAGCTTCAAATTTACCGCAACTTCTCTAAGTAATTACAATGTTTTTCTCAAAATGCAAGCAATTTGTTTTAAAAGAAGTCAATTTTGTGCATCAAAATGTCTGATTTATTTTGTCGGTGATGTGAAAAGTTAATTGTAAGAAATGATTTAAAATCATTAAGAAAACATTCTTTAGTTACTTACTTAATACTCTGCCTTGGAGCTCCGACAGAGATCCTTAGAGAAGTTTCCCCCGTTTTCAAACGTTTCGGCCCTTTGAGTCTCCTTACGTTTTCGGGGGGCGGGCCGCATCCGGTGATCAGACGGATGTCCCTGTCGGTTTGGTCTTGCTAGACCCAACTCTTACCGCCGGCTTTGAGAGGTGACTGGAGCCACTGCGAAAACTCTCAATGGCTTCTTCAAGTCTCACGCTGTCTGTTTGTCACCTGCAAACTTCGATTATGAGAGGCTCTCATTGGCCTTGTAATGTCGATCGCCTCCACCCCAGTTTGTCTACAGCGGTCATGAAAGCTCTCACTGGCTTCTTCACACCATGTACTTAAATACATGCAAACTGGGCCTTATAATTTCTTTGTAGTGGCAGCCGGAGTTTTGGAGACTCGACCGCGGGCTTTTCGAAGCCGCGGTTTGGACCGCAGTTCATGTTGCTTCGCAAGTCCGCAGTCGGCCCATTTCTCCC
This sequence comes from Whitmania pigra, assembly GCA_021613335.1. Classification (NCBI taxonomy): domain Eukaryota; kingdom Metazoa; phylum Annelida; class Clitellata; order Hirudinida; family Haemopidae; genus Whitmania; species Whitmania pigra. The sequence continues at coordinate 4,444,464 of JAJTWR010000231.1, forward strand.
GACAACACCTCATCTATCGGCCAATGTTTTGGGCCTAACCCTAACCAAAACTTTTGGCCCCGTCGTTCGGTGGATCATTCATACCGGAGACCGACGGCATATTCGGTTAACTTTCCTCTCTAGATTCCCGCTGACAAACCAATCTCATAGATGGTTAACGGCCAGAGCAGTCTTGGAAGGAGCACGAACTGGAGTAACCACACTTTGAACCGCCCTTGCAGCGGTGCTGCCTCTATCGCCTGCAGTCCCTTGATGGTTTGCTGGAGAATGGCGTCCTGCATGCTCTTGTTGGTGAGAGATTTGTCAAAAACCCTTCCAAGGCTTTTCATCGGTTCTTCGGATACTGTAGGGATTTGCTGCTCCGCCACATCGAAGAACACGTCCTCGCGAATTTTCCCCCTGACTAGGGCGAGACTTCTGGATTTTGCAGGTTTGAAAGCCATTCGACACCACTCTAGAAGGTTGTTAAACTTGTCCAGGATATTTTGGACAACCTTCTTCCTGTTCATGATCAGGGTGGTGTCGTCCATGAATGCCTTTATAGGAGGCATGTACACACCTTTACCAATTTGCGCCCCTGGAGTACGAGACCCGGTTGCCTTCAGCAGTTTAATTTTTCAAAAATCATTATATCATCTTTCTTAGAACTCATCTCGGAAACGATCTACCTGGAACCAAATCTGGACACTAATTTTGATTTTATAGTAAATGTTACAATTGTAAAAGCATTAATTAACTAAAATATTTTGTTATAAAGGCATTAATTAATATTAGAATTATTAATTATTAATATTATAACTTATAATAAAAAAATGAAAACCACTAAAGCATGCTGTTATTTCTGAAAATAAAGTAAATTTGTAAAAATCCATTAAACTCAAGTTGAAGCAAACCCTCGACAAATAAAATTTTTTTTGTTAGAAATATTTAATCTGTCGAACAAGCTATAAATCAGGAACAATTAAACGCAGAGTCATTTCTTTTCATAAATGTTGCTTATTTCGCCAGGGATCATAAATTGTTTTCCAACTATTACAAGGATGTTCAATGAACTCTGTTCATTCCAACACTTTCAATGTTAAAAATCATTCATTTAAAAACAATTTTAATTGCTTCTGTTCTCAGCAACAACAAAAAAAAAAGAGAGAAAATAAAAGAATAAAGATGGAATTTGTTATAACTAGTAGTTATATATTCATAATAATCATAGTTATTTGCTTAATATATAAAATAATTACTTGTTACTCCGCCTTGGAACTCCGACAGGGATCCTCAGAGGAGTTTCCCCCGTCTTCAAACGTTTCGGCCCTTTGAGTCTCCTTACGTTTTCGGGGGGGGCGGGCCGCATCCGGTGATCAGCCGGATGTCCCTGTCGGTTTGGTCTTGCTGGACCCAACTCTTACCGCCGGCTTTGAGAGACACTCGTTGGCCTTATTATGCCGGTCACTGCTGCCTGGACTGGAGCCACTGCGAAAACTCTCAATGGCTTCTTCATGTCGCACGCTGTCTGTTTGTCACCTGCAAACTTTGACTATGAGAGGCTCTCATTGGCCTTGTAATGTCGATCGCCTCCACCCCAGTTTGCCTACAGCGGTCATAAAAGCTCTCAGTGGCTTCTTCACACAGCCTTAATATATGCAAACTGGGCCTTATAATTTCTTTGTAGTGGCAGCCGGAGTTTTGGAGACTCGACCGCGGGCCTTTTCGAAGCCGCGGTTTGGACCGCAGTTCATGTTGCTTCGCAAGTCCGCAGTCGGCCCATTTCTCCCGACAACACCGCATCTCTCGGCCAATGGTTTGGCCCCGTCGTTCCGTGGATCATTCATACCGAAGACCGACGGCTTTCCCTGGCTTCCCATAAATTATTATTTATTTCTTCTATTTATGATTAGTAATTATGTTCGTAATTTTTTTATAATTTATTCATTTTGTTTATTGTATATTCTTTTTATTACGTTCATGCTTTTGATTTATTCCACCATTATGAAACAATATAATGAATTTTTCGAACGATTTGGTCTAACTTTTTTTTGCTTTTTATTTAACTTTTCATAAATATAAATTCACAAATGAATTATATTTATAAATTTACATTCACATATAAATAACATTTATTAGTTTTTATTATTTTTAAATATTGAAACGGTTATTCGTTGAAACTTCTTAACATTCCATGGCGACATTTTTTTTATCGTTGTTCATGTCTTTATGGGTAATGTTTTTACGGATGATGTTTTTATGGATGGTGTGTTAAATTCCAAGATTCATTTTATGACCAAGTTCGAAATGGAAGTAGTTTAATTTCTATATTTGAGCATTTATTTTTTCAGAAATCTTATTATGAGAGCTGAACTGAACGAACATCCAGAACACACTTCCCCAACTCATTTTAGAGGTAATGGTAGTGATCCCGTGTCTTTCATGAGAGTTCATTGTTCCACAGCAGTCGTCATCGACCGCTACGTCACGCCCTTGTGGTACGTGCTAGGAGGGATGGGAAACATTCTTTCCTTCCTTGTTTGGAGGCACAGAACGATGAAGAGAAATTCATCGGCCATCTACCTCAGTGCACTTTCTCTCTCTGACCTCCTCTTCCTCATCCTTCATGTTTTCCAAGAACTCAAGTACGCGTGGTTCATTAACACCATAGACTTCCCAGTAATCTGCCAGGTTGATCTTTTTTAATTTTTTTTTATTTTATTGAGAACTCCAAATTATTTTTAGAAATAAGTTTTAAACCATTTGTTAAGCCTATCAATCGTTTGCATTTTTAGGCTTATTTCGTCCTTTCAATGATAACCCAGTACCTCTCCCCCATACTTGTCCTTTGCTTCACAATGGAGAGGTTACTATTGCCATACATTCCTTCATTTAAGTGCTAATCAGAAATCGTCGATGACTTACTCAGGTACGTGGCCATTTGCCATCCTTTCCTAAAGGAACGTTTTTGCACGGGATCGAGAGCAGTGAAGGTGGTTTTTCTCTCGGTTTTTCTGTGCAGTTCTCTGAGTTTAGTTCAGGGTTACTTCTGGATCTACGACGAGGAATTAGAAACCTGTGAAATCAGGTTGGACGATGTTTGGAGTGCCTGGACATGGGCATCAGAGATCACGATATTTTTACTGATTCCTCTCATCATCCTCGTCTTCAACGTTCTTGTCATACTAGAGGTTAAAAAGAAAGCAGCGGCAGACGCCAACAGAATGAGGAACTACAAACAGGATCGGAAACCTAAATCTTCGGACGCTGTACAACCGAATGGCTCCTCTCATATGCATTCAAATCAACGTTTTTCTTCAGCCGCTTCAACTTTGATGCTCCTTTCGGTCTCCTTCTTTGTGATTGTCACCACTCTTCCAGCAACCCTCTTTTACGCTCTTTACGAGCAGTTTCCAATGGGCGATCCAAATATGAACGACGATGAAATCAGGAGAGATCCCAAGTGGCAAAGGCATTCGTCCTACATGCTCAGTCGAAAGATTGCAGAAGAAATCTGCTTATCTCACTACGCTTGTAATTTCTTACTCTACATTCTCACTGGTAAGCAGTTCCGTAGAACGATAACACTGATATGGGGAAGATGCTGTAATCATTTCAAGTCAACCACGGAGTGGAGTCAGTATAATTATTCTGCTGCAGCGACAAGTTATTGACCGAATACTAAGTAAATTTAGGATGGTTTTTTATTTTTTATTTCTACGAAGTTTCTCGTCTCATAAAACTTAATGCTATTGAGTGCAAAGCGCCGATTTCGTGGTAAGATGTTTTTAGCATGCTTTGTTGGAACATTGAAAGTCAAAACAAATTGTCTCTGCATGTTTTCAAGTTGCGTCTGTCAGTTATCTGTCGTGAAAAGTTTAAAATTCATTGTCGTAAAGACACACTACAGACACACCACAGTTTAAAAACTCCTGTGATACCAGTCTACATGTTGAGCATAACTTTTAAAATACCAACTTGAAGTCGATCGTCTTCGGTTGCGTTTTTAAATGAATTAATGAAACCAAGATCTGGATCTTAGAATCGATTGAAGTTGTACGAGGATCCAAAGTCTGCCTGACTGACACATGTTCAACTTCCAGAGATTTTCGTAAGTTCGTACCAACTTCAAAAACTCGCGCTGCATTTGGGATACATCAGTTCAAGCAAGATACCGACAGAAATTAAGCAAGCAGTTGCAGTGCTAATTATTAGTAATTATCATTTAAGTAGCAATAGTTACGTGCTTACCATTATTTATTAATCATGCGTTCCTTCGCAAAATATTGCTGTTTATTGACGTTGTCTCTGATAATCGACGAAACAATTGGACAAAGAACGACCAACGCAACTCGTTCTGCAACGGACCAAAGGCAAGAAATTCTCCTCAAGAATCCTCTTTACCTTGACATGCTCACCATGGAAAGGATGCAACCAATTAAATCAAACAAAAATCTACGCAACACGGAAGTGGGCTTTTTCTTGTTAATCTGACTAATAATAATTTTTTTATTATTATTTATATGCAAATCTAATTAATTATTCATCATTTAATTCATCCCTGAACTTTACCTTGGGCATCACTTAATAACATTTTAATAACTCGTGATGGCATTTTTGATGACGTGTCCTTACCTAATCACGGAAAAGCAATCTTCAAATAATTTTTAAATTTTTTCTTAACTTTAATTTCAAAATGCAAAATTTAATTTACGAAATATGTTAGCACTTCCAAAAAGTATGCAGTTTAATTGAAATTTTTTTTTTTTTTATTTATTTTTTTTTTTTGTAAACTAAAGAAATTAGGGCAGGCAACAATATGAAAATGGACCGAATTTTAATTAAACATTTTTCCATTTTGAAAATCCAGGATTACGAATTGAGAATTGTTGGTGGAAGAAATGAGGTGGAGGGTCGTGTGGAGGTCAAAATTGAAGGTATCTGGGGCGTCATTTGCGCGGACAGATGGACCCTCCTTGAAGCCAGAGTAGCTTGCAAACAGGCAGGACTAGGGTACGCCAGTCACGTGATTAAGGTGGAATTCATTATTACTGACATGGAGATTTATTCATTTGCAAATAATTGTTATAACATATCGCACAATCTGCGGAATGCATAATCCAAAACATTTGTCGTTGTCAGTTTGAAATTTTGAAATGTTCAAAAGTAAAAATTTAAGAATAAACAACTTTGATTAAACCATAACAAATAATTGTAATAAATGATTAACTTTAATAAATCCCTTTAACTAACTTATTTTCAGTTCGTTTTGGCACTGGTATCAATTAAACCTTATTTAGCTACGAATATTCATTAAAAATTCTTATTTCAGACATTCAGACATCTTACACGATTGCTTGTTATATTTTTTATTTCTTTCAAACAACAGGGAAACCACTTCAGGGGAGAAGGCTTAAAAAAATTGGCGGCAGGCATTGAATGTGATGGAAAAGAAGACAGGTTATCAGATTGCCACCATCAGCAATTTGGACAATCAACCATCTGCAAAACCAACGCTAAAATGGTGGCAGGAGTCATCTGCAGTTTCAGTGAGTGAACTTATAATTTTAGATCAGGTATCGTAGTGAAATTATGATTTTAATGACCAGGCATTTAAATTGTAAAAATGTTTCGTAAGAGCAATATGTCAAGATAACACTATTATCTTACGTTATCGACAGGCTGTGGTTACTCCAGCAATTAAAAATTTTATGAAATAAAATGTCTTTAAAGAAACCTTTAATTCAACCTTAATTTTTCAGAACTTCCTGACTTGGTGCCAAATGCTACGTTGATCCAGAGTTCCATGTACTTGCAAGATTTGCCTCTTGCTCACCTCCAATGTGCTATGGAAGAAAACTGTGCTGCTCCCGAAGCTTTCAAAATCAAAGCGAAGGAAAGAGGTTCACGCGGCTTCAATGTTTGAAATGGTTTCATATTTGAGTAACAATTGTATTGTTATTGAAGTGAGTTTTTTATTTCTTGACAAATTGATAAGAACTGTTTTAGTCTCTCAAATATTTCTTACTTAATTTTGCAAAATTGGGATCGAAAGTGAAGGAGTGTGAAGTGTGCAGAATCTTGATATTTTAAAATTCTGTGCATTAGTGATGCTTCGTAGATCAATTTTAAGGAAAGTTCATAAAATATTTAACCGAATGAAAACTGTTCGAAGATTGGCAGTTGATGAGAAGGAGACTTCTGCGTTTCTCAGCGATGACTTGGAACTTCGGTACTTCGGAATTCAAACCTTTCAGCAGGAAGGAAACCTGGGAGTGGCACTTGTGTCACAGGTGAGTTGTTTGCTATGAATTCTAAACAGTTGATTTGTAACTCCTCCAATCACCTTCAAAATTCAACAGCTTCAAAACACTATTTAGATCATTTAAATGAACGTTGAGCAGTTATGTTACCATGTTACAAGTTGTGCAAAGGATTTTAAAATTGTGATGAATTTTAGCAAAGAAGTCTGAGTGGGTTGGGGTTTTTGGTGTTATTTTGAGGGGAGTGATTCATTGAAAAGAAGATCAAAGTGGGTATGAAGCCCATGCTCATTTGTATCTATGCAATGGATAATATCCATCCATTCATCATTTTTCACCCGACATGATTCGTAACAAATGATTAGTCACAGAATATTCACGTCACAGAATCATCTCGAAATTCATTTCCTTTTTCAGACATTACCACAGCATGAGCAACTTTGCAGAATATGACATCATCGATGATTTGGGAAATCGCGTCGCCCACGGTCACAAAGCCAGTTTTTGTCTGGAAGACAACTACTGTATGGAAGAAGTGCCTAAAAAATATGCCTGTGCTGGATTCGGTGATCAAGGTGAAGCGTCTTCCCTTGTTTTTCATCGATGTTGTAGTGTAATTTATACAATCTTTTGAAAACATACCGAATTGAAACAAATTAATAAGATGTCAAGTTCACCATTTGTCGTTTAACTTTAGAGAATTTGGTAGCTTTTTAAAGATTTATAAAAATTTAAACTTGTGATAGAAAAAAACCTCAGTGTTTCTAACAATTCTGTGATGACTTCGTAAATCCTTGAGTTTTCCTAAATGAATCATTTTGGCTAAAGAACAATCACTCAACCGACAAATCTTTAGACAAGCAATTTTTTAGAAGGAAATTATAGTTTGATCTTTTAATCAACTCACAATGGCATGCCATCAATATATGCCTTGAAAAATTAAATCAAAACTTTACAGAAAAACAAATTCACAAATAGAATTATGTGGCTTGAAAGTTGCAATATCTTATGGTGACTTTAGTTTGATGATAATTTAAGCATTTTTTGAAGTTTTTAGGTTGCTGGAATAACGTAAATCATCATCGCATGTTTGTAATATTTGCAGTGATGCCTCAATTCTTGGAAGAATTTTAATTCAGTTTTATAATTGGATTTCGTGGGGCTGAAGACGTTCAAATATCAGATATCATATATAATCATAATATCAAATATCATATATATTCATATAATTAAATATCATATTTAATCGTCAAACAATAATATCATAAAACAATAACAGAAAATTATTTATTTCATTTCATATCTTTTGATTCGAACGGTAAATTTGTCGCAGCTTGAGTTTTTATAATGTTGATTTAAATAATATTATTTCAAAATCAACTAAAAATTCCTTGTACTTGAAATACAACATTTTATACCCCAGAAGGTCTTGTAATTCCATCATACTTTCGATAGTGTAGTTTTACATGTTGTGAGAAATGAACGATGATGATGATGATGACGATGATGATGATGATGACGATGATGACGATGATGATGATGATGATGATGATGATGATGATGATGATGATGATGATGATGATGATGATGATGATGATGATGATGATGACGATGATGATGATGATGATGATGATGATGATGATGATGATGATGATGATGATGATGATGATGATGATGATGATGATGATGATGATGATGATGATGATGATGATGATGATGATGATGATGATGATGATGATGATGATGATGATGATGACGACGACAACGACGACGAAGACGACGACGACATATTGACATAATGATAATAATGATGATAATGATAATATTGATAATAATAATGATGATAATGATAATAATAATGATAATAATAAGGATGATAATGATAATAACAATGATGATAATAAGGATAATAATATTGATAATAATAATGATAATATCGACGACGACGATGACGATGACGATAACAACGACGACGACGACGACGATGGTGATGTTGACGATTTGATGAATCGACGGTGATAATGAAGTCGACAACGACAATGTCTTGATGATAGCAATGGTGATGATGTTGCATAAAGCAGCACTCATGTTGTCACCTTTCGGCTTCAACAAAAGTGGAAAACGATTAAGAATACTTGGTACATATTCCATCTATTGTATCTAGTTAAGTGAAAATATTCTTTCTTGTCAGAACATACAAATTAAAAAAAAACATTTAAATAAATAAACATTAAAATATTAATTTGTATTCAGCAAGTAAGAAATATTATAGAAGTCAATGTCTTATCCTCTACATAGCCTTTGAGGCTTTCGCTTATGAAATATCCAATTGAACTAATAATATCAAAAAGAACTGTAATTAAATGCATTAATAAATTAATAGATTTATTAACTTCTGAAAAATCCGAATCCAACAGACGATTTAGATTGGAAAACTCCAACGCAAACGAATGCAGACACATTAAACTTCGGAGGAGGAAATTCACTTATTATTATTTTATTTTTTATATTACTTTTACTGTTATTATCATCATCATCATCACCATATATAATTAATATTAATAATAATTAATAATAATTATGCCTTATGTTATAAGACCATTAAGGTCTATTCCGTCCTTGTCAAGGGGAGTGCTAATGTTATTAATATAATAATAATAATATAATATTATATATACATATATAGTAAAATTATTATTATTACCACTTAATTATGACATCGCAAACTGTTTAGCATGTAAGTGTTGTTTTATAAAACGATTAGGCTCAATATGATTGATTGCAGTCTACTGAAATATTTAAATATTTTAATTCCTATCTACTTTAAATTATTTGTCAATTTATCGCTCGGTTTTTTATCGCATTGATTTTGATTTTTTTATTATATTTGAAATTTCCAACAAAATTGGCAGTTGATGGATGTAACTTGAAACCGTCCTAAAAATTTCAAAATTGTTATAATTTAAAATCTAGAATCAAAGTGACAACATTTTAAGGTGTTCTTCATCGATTCTTTGTTTATTTTTTTTTTAGTTTTTAATTAATTTTAGTTTTGTTTAATTTAGCACTTTTATAAAGAAATTGCTGTGATTTACTGAAAATATTTTCGTTCGTTCCATAAACATGTCCATAAGTGTTTACCGATTTGTTTATTTTCTATATCTAAGCAGCTAGACCTGCATACTTTGACCTAATAATAAATTGTTGGTGTTTGACTTTACTTTTCAACCATTTTAATTATAATCATTAAAACATACACTAAAACGTTCGTGAATTTTGCTGGAAATTATATTACATATTTAATTAGAATTGAATATTTATAAAATAATTTTATCTATTTAAATAATGATGACAATTATGAACTATTAATTGAATGAATGAATAAATACTAATGTAATAAAATCTAAACCTTAACTTTTGTAAATCAATAGAATTAATAATCAAAGATATTTTATTTCCTTTTATTTGTGATATAATTATAAATTATTTGAAAACACTTTTCGAACTGAGTTTTAATTAAATTACGTTCTTTAAGATAAATAATGAACAATAACTACTGCAATTAATAGATTACATTCAATGAGCTCAGGTTGCGTGGAAATACATCGCCAGCAATTTCCACGTCTCCCAAGTGGAAATTCTTGTTCGCGAGGAAATGAATTATAAGCATTCTAAATAAGACGATGCCAACGATGATGACGGTACCTACTGACCGTCAAGGACGTCATTTGCCCCTTTTTCCAAGACCTATGAGCACCAAACAGATTAGCATGTTAAGCGGGAAAACTAAATTATCAAAATTGTGTACCAAATTAATAATGCTAGATTAGGGCGCCAAGTTATCAGCTTCGTACCGGCGCCGAAACCTCTAGCTACCCCTCTGGATGATTATGGTGAAGGTTACGATGATTATGACGATCCATTTGCAGGCATATCAATCGGTTGTGCTGATGTTTACATGCACGATATCGACTGCCAGTGGATTGATGTGACAGAAGTTCCAAGAGGAAATTATACGTTCAAGGTGAGTTTTACTCTGAAGACCAGTTGTATTTTTGTTATAAATGTTTTTGAAACCACTTCATTCAGTCTATTTCTCAATTTTCTTGTAATATTTTAGAGGAAAAGGTTTACACTGTTCAGTAATATTAATATTTGTACCTTTCTATGTTATAAGACGTTAATAATCTTAGCAAACATTCGCAAAACAAATGTTAATGAATTATAAAAAATTATATATCTCTCGTCAAAAATGCTTTATATATATGTAGATATAAATATGTTATTCTACAAATTATTCAACGAAATTCTTAGATGAAGGTCAACCCGGAATACCTGGTTGGTGAGTTGGATTACGACAACAACGCTGTCTTCTGCAATATCAACTACACCGGTAGCAGAGTTTTTGCTTCAAACTGCAAACTTTCCAGGGGTTGAAAGATATGCTGTTTCAATCGAGTTTTTCAATTTAATGCTTTTCGCTTTGCATGCTGAACTAAACATGATTATGTTGTCCAACTAAGAAGTCTAAATTGTTCAAAGGTCGAAAATAAACTTCAAATTAAAAACTGAGAAGAAGTTCCAAAAGAGTCTTAAAAAATGTTTTGATTTGACACATTGAATCACTCTGGTCATTGACTGCTCCGTTGGCTGCGGAATCTACAATAATTTGTCTGAACATTGGCAACTCATCCCTAAATTTCAAGGCGGTTTCAAAACGACGGAAGTGTAGAATTTGCGGGTTGGGTTGTTGATGTTTGGAAAAGTTGTACTTGTTACTTATTATTGTGGATCCAAAGTATGATTGATATTTATTAGCAAAATGAGAACAGGTTTATGAAAGTTGATGATCCTTAAAAATAGTCACAATTTGCTATCTGAAATTAGAAATTCCTACCATCATCAGAGGAGTGCCCCCATCATCAACGTTTCAGCCCAAACTCCTGAGGGGTGGGCCAATCATTAGCTTCTGCAAGAATGTCTCTCCTTGGAGGGAGTCTATTTTTCTTACAGGGTAGTGAAAAGCCCTCTCGCAAGAAATATACCTTCTTCTGCAACGCAATCTTGCGTTTTGGTATCATAAATTCCACCGCTTCCTCTAGGACCTTGTTTTGTCGCCATGTGTACCAACCAATGTTGCCCTCGACACATTCGCATAATTCGCAATTTGAGAGCGTTTGGTGAAGTGTCTCGAAACCGGCGCAGAGCTCACATTTACAAATTGTTTCAAATTGTCTTTAGAGGAAAGTTGGTCATAAATTGATCTTATCATAAAAGCCAAACGTTGTGGAGACATCCTCGATATCTCGTTCCAACCGATGGAACGCTGAACCACGTCCTCCCTCGCGGTCCATTTACCCTGCTGTGCCTGCTGCACTGCCTTAATGACTCGATCTCTTTCCAGTTTCCTCCTTCTCTCCTGAATGGTAAGCCTTGCCATAACTGCAGGGCATGACTCAGACCTTTTTGCAAAGTGGTTCCAACCAACAGCCTGACGACCCGACTGAATAGGACCGCGCACTTTCTCGAGGGAATTGTTGAATTATAAATTGTAGCCATACTTATCTACCTAGAAGTCACATTTTAGTGATTTTTACCCTGGGTAAATTCTTTTGGCTGTGTTAAAAGTTAAATTATGAACTCACCGGAAATTTATGATGTTGGCATATTTATGCAAATTTATATTTGGACTGAAAAAAACGATGCTCTTGATATTACTCCGATTGTCAGATTAGATAATACGATCACGGTTTGCAGCTTCCAACGTAACGTGGCACGCGTGTGCTCATCAGCTAAATTTCACAGCATCACAAGCCTTGTTGCGGCACAACAACATAAAACTAACACCCGTAATTTTTTTAGGTTTATTGACAAGCACCAGATAGAATCCGAATTCAAGCATCGAGAGCCCATCGAGACAAAAGCCGATGCGGTCAAGCGGAAACGAGGAAAGAGTCAAAACCAAGCGAAGCAGGAGACGATGAAGGTGAGATCTGGCTAATGGAATGAGAGTCTCCTTCTGGCTACTTAAATAGACTTTTGCTAAGACTTGAAATAAAGGAGTCCACTGCTACGCGCTGAGCATTATCCAGGGGCGAAATTCAGTGTCTGCACTCCACCCTAGGGTCCCTAGAATCGAGTGTGTGTGATGATGTAAATAGGACGAAGTTCAGTGTCCTACAGCCTCAAAACTTTGTGAAGCTTCCAAATTAAATCTATCAAACGAGTTCTACATTAATTGAAAAGGAATCCTTGTGTCGGAGCGTTACTTAAACAGTAATAAAAAGAATTAATAAGTAATAAGAAGTAATAAAAGTACAAGTTTCATATCCTCTTTTTTATAATCTTTTTTAACGACTGGGTTTAAGTTTTTGGCGGGGCTTATCTGGAAAAGATCTAGAAGTCCAAACTGAAGAATCTCATTACATATAGTTAAAAAGATGCTCGTGGATTCTGTTGGTTCAAGTTTATTTTTTCTATTAACGATTATGTGGTCTATAAGGCTGTCCGTTAACTCAGAGTTAGTAAGTGAAGGCTGGTCTGGGTTTAAAATTCATTGTAACAAGTTATTTTCATTTTTGCGAAGTTCAATGTCTCACTTCTCCAAGTTCCAATCTTAAATTTTGACAATTTATAATTTCACATAATTTTGGCTCCAAAATAAAACGTGTTTTAATTGTAAATGAACAAATTGATTTTTAGATTATTTGCCAAGTTCAGTATGTAAAGTCATCCAATAAGTTGAGTTTGAATTGAACCCAGAACCAGAATGAAAAATAATGCAAATTCTTTGTTCAGAGAAAAGCTGAGACTCAACGTCAATTTTCCCATCTATACACATCAAACACTCATGAAAAATCATTTCGCCAAAATAGTTTATACAACTTCTTAAATAACTATCACCAAGCAGTTAGCTAAGTTGATTTGCAAGAATCTAACAGATTGACACAAAAGCACAAAACGGTTTTCAAGCCCAAGTTGTATTTTCAAACACCGAAGACTTCCGAGCAGAAATAAATTTATAAAATTCCTGCATAGACGTGGTATATAGTTAAGGCCACTGATAGAAATTATCAACAACAAAAAACTAGAAACATGTCTGATCATTGTCCCAAAGCTAAAAATAAAGAAATCAGTGGCACATCTCTCAGAAAAAAATAACTTTGACAAGCCAAACTGAACATTTTGATTTGATACACCATTATTAATGCATCTTAAGTGAAGTTATTTCATACTTTGCTTTACTAGACTTCTTTGTTTCTGACAATGCATTAAAATGATTAAAGTGCCTCAGGGGAGAAAATATTTGAGAGGAATTTGTTAAAAATGTTTAAGTTGTTATCAGGAATTAAGAAAATAAGAAACAAAATTAAGATGGCCTCGAGTACATGATTCATGAATGCATAACATCGAAGCAGCGACAAAATAAACAGGAATGAAAAACAAGTTGAATAATCTTATAATTGAAGAGTCTCTACATGATTGAAGGTGTTCAAGCAGTTGCACCTAAATCAAAAAACTAAACTAAAGCTGAAAACAGTGTTTCAAAATGAAAATCTAACAAAATTCCAGATAACGAAATAAAGACCGCTTCAAGCGACTTGACATTCTGCATTTTAACAGAATCTTTTCTTCAGTTCCAAATCTTCAGGAAACTGTCCCATGATCCTGTGGCAAGAGCATTTCCAGCCTCTGTGACTCCGAGGCAACTGACCCGGTTCTCGTGGCCGAGAAGTTGACCTAAATTACAAATACAAAACATAAGCTTCCTCGAGTCGCCTTTTAAAAACAATTTGTAAACCTGTCTTTTCAGCCCTGATGGCATCAAACAGCTGAACTTTGTAGTCATCATATCCACCAAAGAGAAGTCTTCCACTGGAAGAAAAGGCAACTGAAGTGACCCCACATTCTATGCCATCATGATAGTACATGGCCACCTCCTGGTCTGATCTTATGTCAAACATGCGACAACTGGTATCGTCCGAGCCGGTCGCAAAAGCATGTCCATTTGGAAAAAACTGATGTCGAGTTCCATAAAGTGAGTGTTAATGGATAATAGGATGTCACAAATGAATATGACTCACAGTAATAGCGTTGATGTCCGATTCATGTCCAGAAAATGTCTGCTTACACACCCCATCCCTAACATCCCAAAGCTGAAAGGCAAAAAATGTCTGTAAAAGCTCTTCAACTTTAGAGGGAATGTCATACCTTGGCTGTGTAGTCACAGGCTCCTGAAACAAATGTTCTCATATCAGAGGTGAGAGATAGGCTCATGACATCAGCTGTGTGGCCAGAGAAGGATGCCGTCTGCTGTTTTGTTTCAACATCCCACAGAGCGCTGAAAAACACACTTAGCCGTCAAACTATATTTCAACAAAACATCAAAAAATATACTTCACAACCAAGTGTTATCCCCAGAAGCAGTTACAATTTGGTGATCATCGAGAAACCTACAGCACGACAAGTACCCATTGTGCCCGACTAATTCGGCCACAGCCTTGACGTTCCCATCCCGTGATTTCAAGCTGTAGACAGTGCAAACATTATCCAGACCTCCACAAGCAACAAAACTGCAGGTTGGAGCATAAGCACATGTCATCACCCAGCTTGATCTCAAAGGTATTGCATGCATCTGAAAATGTCACAAATTTTTATTAACAATGCAATTCTTTTCAAACTGAAATGACTTTCTTTTAAACATAATTTAACAATACTTTATTAGTTGTGTAACCATCCCAAATTATAAGTTTTCCATCCTGTGATGCTGAGACAAGATTTCTGAAAGAAAAGTGTTTTTATTTGTTAGTTAAAAGCATGTTTAGCCAAAAGAACTAACTCTTATTATTTTTGTTTTAGTGCATTTGCATTGCTTCTCTAATACCATTGCAGGATCTGTTCTGCACAAAACCATGCAAATTTCTTGCATAGAATTATGAGAAAATAGGCGCCTCTGACGCTACGCACATGGCGCTTTATAAATTAATTATTATTATAAAATCATCATTAAAATACCAAACTATGATGCTTTATAAAGAAAGTTTCAAGCCATAATCAAACATGATTAACAAGATTAATATGTTCAAATATTATTAACGAACCTAATTTTGATTAAATTTATATTCTAACCTATTATCAGATGCCCAATGCATAGCATAAATTTTTGCCAAGTGGCCCCTTAGAGTTCTTCTAGATCGTAGCGGAATTTTACCAAGCGGCACCACTTTGGATGACAAATCAGCGAGAGAAGTATCAGCAACATTTTGTTGAGCTTTCTAAAGAACAAACATTACAAAAGCTTTACACTTATTATCGTGGCCAAAAAATGAAAAACAAACAACAACTTCGATCTGAGCCTTCAGGTTCTCTGCTTCAGCTTTAAGCAGTTCTAATTCACTTGCCATATTTTGATATAGGCTACAGTTGAACCCGATCCGCTTAGTATTTCCGCTCGTTCTTGATGATAAGCCTGGTAAGCAATTATGATTCCAATAATAACGTGATGTAACAGAATTACCTAGAAAAATAACGAAAATGGGCTTTGCCTCTAAAAAAAAACCGAACAGGATGTTGTCGTTTATAACAGGCAGGTACTTATTTCTTGAAGCTCAAACGACATCTATAAATCGAACTCAATATTATTTTTGCCATCTAGAAGAGGGTTGTACATACTATCTAGAATATACTTTGAACAATTTTTAAAACTAATTTTGGTCGATTCCGCTTCCTTTTATCTACAATGGTTTAATAATCCCGTGATCGATGTAATAATCTGAAATATCAAAAATGATTGTAAAAAATAATTGTAAATACATGATATGAATGCTAAGCCCCACAATATAGATCGTTTTGAAAAAGAGATGGCCAGTGTTTGTTTTTTGTTTGCACCAAAACCTCCTCTTTATTTCGGTGTTATTAACGACAAGAAAGGGTTAATTTTATAATGACAATATGGTTAGCATTGATTTAGGGTGAAAGTGTTGTAGCAACACAATAAAATTTTTTTAAAGAAATTAATAAACCCCTCAATGACAATATGGTTGCAAGGTCTAGCGAGAATAAATATCGTTTGGCTGCCCAGCTACCCATATATAGGGATTCCCCAATTGTTTCGATTACCCTTTAGCTTCATTCCAACATTACAATAGTTTTTACGCTAAGGGTGGTGTGCACCTCCTAACAACTGGCTAACTATGTCCCGAAAAGGAACGCATTTCAGCGTACATACTGGTGAATTCCGACGCGATCTGAATAGGCAAAACTTTAAGGAGTCGCCAACATTGAATTTATAACTAGTCAGTTAAAAAATGAAGAAATTGAAGAGCCCTCCTGGACAAAAACGTTTCCATGCATTGCTGACGCTCTGTAAGCCACATCAAATTTGATTCTCTTTATTTGTACAAGTCTTCAAAATAAGCTCATTCATCAAAATTTAGCGTTCAACTGGAGCTTGATTAGCAGAAGAAATGTGATTGATACAACAATTACTTAAAAGAAGTTGGTAAAACCATATCTTGCCCTATAGCCTTTAAAACTAAAAAAAAAAGTTGAATAAGACACAATAACTATTTTATCTGTAATTCATCAATGTCAAAGTGATGTTGAAAGTCTTGGCATTATCAACTAAATTGGGAAAAATCCTAAAATAGAATATGGCTAACTCATGCAGCGGGTAAACTTTCTAACACAAGCAATTAATTTAAGATTATGTTTTTTGGTATATAATACTGTCATAATCACAATTATCGGAGAAGTTCTCAACCAAATGCAACTGTAAGCTGTGGGCCTAATAACCACCTCTGTGAAGTGTCATTCCTATATTGTTTCTCCCTTCCATGATTTTTCTCATGCCTCAGCTGTCATACCCTTAATCTTATTCTAGGAATCCACCTTTACTACAAGCATGCCCTACCATATACAAATATGTACAATAAAAATGGTACTATATAAACAGCAGATTAATTAAGATATGCCTTCACATCCTATCATCACACATCCTGTACTCAAAAAATCAGATACAAACTACCTTACTGAACCCATGCAAACTCATGATATTTTTTAATCTGCATGTTAGATGTATCAGATATTAATTACCAAAGAAACAAAAAACAAATATAGATATCGGAAGATTATTCTAGGCACCACCAGTAGTGGCATCCTAACCCTAAACTTTTCAATGACCATTTAGTGGCAAACACAAAAAATAATGCCAAAAGTCATCGAGAGTAGAATCAAATAAACTAATTCAAGAATTCCAGGTATCATAGCTTTGACTAAAACTTATGTTATGTTTGAAACAAGGAAGAGATAGTCCTACAAATTATGAATCCATCTTGTGATTGCTATTAAGCTGTTTGGGTCATCTTGCTTGGCACTGAATTCGGCAAATTCTACGGAAATGTTTTTAAGATCCGAAAAGGCAAACTCCTTCCTAGGATTTCCCAGTTGAACTTGGTTAACAGATTTTCCATCAACTCCTTGCAAAGCAGCTGAATGAGTGTGTCTCACATGGCTCCTTTGGATGATATTAATTCTGCTATTATTCAGATTAGATAAAAAAGTCTTAACATTGTATACTAACAATTCTTTCTCAAGAGCAGACTTGACCAAATTCGCACTTTTGGCTAATTCAACATCTTGTTTGTTGCAAGCTATAAGAAATGGCAACCGATAACCATTCAGACTCACTAAAATAGTGTGCAAAAACCTGTAACAAAAATTTCCAATTTATAACAAAAAGAAATAAAAATAATATAAATATAAAATAAGTAATAACTCTGCAACATCCTTGACTTCCTTTTGAAATGTTGAACTGTCTAGCACAAATATTATGCCCCTTTTAAAATAATGAACTCAAGATTAATCATTTCACAAATCTTAAATGCCAAAAATAAAATAATCAACTTGGCAGAATCTTTGAACTGTTCAAAAAACTTTAGTCTAATGTTTTCCTGACCAGGTAAATCAACAATATTTACACTTTTTGTCACCTGAAGATAAATGATGAAATAAGTAAATGACAACAATCTTTAAAAATCTCAAATATATATTTTTTTAAATCACCTTATCATTGCTAGTGTGAAAAACACCCCGATTTTCCTTAATAGATACATATGTATCTTTGTATTTCTTCAAAATCAACTAGAACAAAATGAAATCAGTAGAATTAAGATTCTGTAGAACATTCATAAATAGCAATTTATCTCAAGACGTTACTTTGCAAAACAGCAAAGTCTTTCCAGAACTTGACAGACCAAGAAAGAGAATATTGTTCCCTTTATAGGATTTTTTTCTCAAAACTAGCAAAACTGCAAAAACGACAAAGAAGTATGACTTAGCTATGTATGGTACACTTATAAAGTTTACGAAATACTTACATATGGTGACAACAACAATCAGGCAAGTGGCCAAAATAGAGAATATTGTCATTGGGTCATCGAAATTAAAGCTTTCTTTCAGAAACACCTCAACTTTTCCTAAAATGTCGCTAGATCCCGTGGTCGATTCGGCGGCCCCATAGTCACGCCTAACTCCCTGAGCCGAACCCATAATTGCTGCCTCTTCAACCGACATGTTTATGTCTACGTACACATTGTAGTTTTACTTTTGCGATGAAAGTTTCTTTAAATAAATATTAATATTTTCAACACATTTAAATATTTTAAATTTAATATATAAAATTTATAAAAAATTAATAATGAAATAGAAATATAAAAAGCAATACTGATGACATATACTGGAGATTATGCTGCGGCTGCGAGACTTGCCTGTGTTTGTGATTGTGGAAATGTGGTCCGAATTATAGGAACTCAGAAGGTTTGCCAATTGATTTGCCAAAATGAACTTTTATCACTGTGAATGTTCACTCTAACGAATACTGTATTTTGATCTATGATTATATATGATGAATTAAACAAAATTTAACAATTTTAATTTTTTGTTATATTGATTTTCAAGATGTCTACGGAAAAGACTGCATGCAATCAGTTTAATCAGCATGCATGGAAAAAGGATATTTGTACAAACTGTTCTAAGCCGCTATCCTGCCACAGCACTGGTATTTTCCAATCAAGCCCATTAAAAGCAAACATTAACCCAACAGGAAATGCAGCCAATGCGACTCATGAAGGTTGTGCCGGTGATGCCACAAAATCATTTTCACTTAGCACCAAGCCCAGCAAACCTAAAAAGCCATCTCTTGCTCAAAGTGGTGCTCCCAAATGTCTAACCAACAACAGAGATAATAGTGCTACAAAAGCAAACAATGATGGTAAAACAAATTTGGTTCAAGGTTTGACGGCGAACTGCAGTTTTGATAAATCAAAAGGCAATAGCAATTATTACCAAATATATGATGTGACTGCAAAGGGGCAGTCAGGTAAACCTCTTGACCTAGATGCTCAAGATTATGATTCATCTTATGAAAGAGATGTAGACTCATCAAATTCTTGCTTAATGGCAACTCCTTACACTGTTGTAGATGTCATAACAATGGCTCTTGAAAAATCCCGTCAATCAAGTCAGACATGTTCTAATCCACCCTGTCTTCCTTCTACACCAGCTCCTGATCTTAGAAAGAATTTATCTACCAAAACTGATTCAGCCAATATTAATAAAGAGGAATCAAGACACCTTATTGAAGAAGAAATTAGAGACAAAAATTCAGAAGATTTAGATTCATCTTGTCATTTCCGTCCAAGGCTTTATGAAGAAATAGATGAGTCTTTTATGGAAAGAGTTGCTTCAAAGAAATTAGAAATTAATAGTAGTGATGAGAATAACTGTCAATTACCAAAAGAAGAAAATAAAGTGATATGTATTGAATCAACTGATAATAAATTGCTTGAGTTGAAAACGAATGTTAAGCAAGAAAAATCAAAAAAATCAGGTAGTAAGTCTTTTTTCCAGAAGCTTTTAGGCAAAGGTAATAAGGAAGAAGAATCATGCAAAATTAAAGTTGAGAAAAATGGAAAGAAGGAGTCCTCTGTGGATGGTAAGAGCTTGGCATCGAGTGAAGAAGATGCACGAAAGTCTTCAGAATCTTTGCTAGTTGAATTCCAGTCTAAGAAGGAGGTAGAAGTTGAAGATGCTGCATTTGAAAGCTCATCTGTACCTGAAATGTTGAGTCAGTCCAGCTGCATAGGTGAAGATTTTGCCAAAGAGATTGAAGAAAAATTTGAAACTCTAAGCAGAAAAAGCAACCTCAATAAATCTGCTATGATGAGAAGCATCTCTAATAAAGTAGAAAATCCATTTGATTCTGGTGAAAGACACCAATTGGTACGGATCATTTTTATTGAATTAAAATTTCCAAGGTATATATGTTCTGAATATATTTAAATTAAATTTTTTTTAAATCTCAAGATGTCTCCTACACTGGAAAATATGTCGTCAATAAATGAAGGTGTATCCACTCTTCCAAATAGAAAGTCAGTTCTTATGCAAAGCACAAAAAAAGCCGATTCCTTAAATAACCGCAAGTCTATGACTCCCGCAGAAGGTTCTTTTAACAATAAAGCTTCATACAAATTTTTTAAATTTTCACCTTAATGATAAAGGTTTCAGACTAAATCAGCACATCCCAAAAGCATGATCAAAATTTATCCCATTACTTAGACCACCCAATTTATGAATTTAAAAAAGTCCTCAAAATAAACAAATAACAATAATAATTAAATAAAAATGTAGATCATAGGATTATTTATTATAGATCATAAAATTTATTCAATTGTAGCCAAATTAGCCAGGAAGATGCTTGTAGCTCCCCCTCCTCCTCCTATTTGTACGAGCTCGACATCCCTGGCATCAAGTTCAAGTCATTCTGCGTCTAAAGATGACATCTCATCTTGTCCCAACAAGCCTCCACCAACATGTTTCATGTCATTGCAGAGGAAATCCGATCTCAACAATGTTTTGGCAGCACCACAATCTCCTGGGGAAGATGTTTTTGAGTCTTCTGAAATTATGAACAGAGATTCACTGATGGATGATTTGGATGAAATTTTAAAAAAGGGTGGCATGATACAAGGAGCTGCAAGTACTCTGCCTAAGTCTTTCCTCCACAGTCATGACAAAGTAACTTTCTTTTTATTAATCTATTACTAATGAAAGTAAAATATGCATTTAGTGCAGGTGGCACCTCATAAATTACCTAGCAGAAGATCCTTTTTGTTGCTTTTCTAGTGGTGACAAAGAATTATCAAAATATCATGCTTTATTTTCATGTTTGATGCCTTTTTCGATAATTTATCTACTAACATGACTAAATTTCTTAATTCTAAGATTGGTGCAATTAATTTTATTTAGAGACATTATTAGATATGATTATTGGCTTGTTCATGTGAAAGAGGTTCAGTGAAAGTATTGAGCTTGAAGCCATATGAATTTTTAATATTTCTTACTCCTTTGATAATGATCTTGTTTGCATTTGTCAATATGTTGACAATGCCTTACGTATCTGATTAGGATGTAAAGGTATTTTCAATCACTCCATTATTTGTTTAGCTCGCCTTTTAGATCCAGGGGCACTCCCTGGCAGTGCAGGCTGAGTTGCAAACGTGACCATTGCCATTAACGTTGCATGCTTTTTCTTTTTAGCTGCTTGTGTTCTAGGTGTTGTTATAGGGCTACTAGTTCTTTGCCCAAGTTAGCAAATAGATGAATATAAGTTTGACCTGTTAAGACTGCCTATAGATTTATTTGGGTACTTAATTGTTTAATTTATTCTTAACCATTTGCTCCACTAAGTGTCTCATGACATTTGATATTGTGTGAAATTGATTTTATTATATCATCTGTCTGTTTATTTGTTTTCCATTATTGGAAATGTTAGTCACATTTTTTCTTTTTTGCTAGACAACTGGCAAACCTAAGTTGGCTCCAGTTCATATTTCAAGCAAAGAAGTTAGTGTTCCCCCCAGCAATGCTGTTCAGCAGAGAGCTTTACCTGATCTTCCACAACTACCGCCACCAACTGCTCGACTTCATAAAACAAGCTTTTCTCCAGAGAGTGAAAATGTGTACGAAATTCTTCCACTTTCAGAAGATCTATCCTCCCCCAAGAAGCTAAATCTTGTCTCTACAAAGTCTGAAAAAACTCTTTCCAGGTCCCCTATAAAATTTGATGAAATCATCAATGCTAGCCAAAGTTTTAAGTCTGATTCAGATCAAGTGTCTAATAGACCAAGACCTGCCCCAAGGGCTGCTATCAGAGCAGTTGGTATGACAAAGGCAAAAGACATTGACATGCCTTTAAAAACACCTGAAGAATCTTATGCAAATGCTAATGAGAAGATTTGTAATAAACCAAGACATTCTACTGAAAGTCTTTGGTTAGATGAAACCTTCGAGGTATGATCACATACCATTGCAAATGAAATGAATGCAAATTATGTTTTTTATAATGAAATTGTTTTCATTTCAGGAGAAATGTTCAATTATTTCAAGTGCATCTGTTAAATCCCTTCAAATTTACTTGGAGAAGTTCTGTACTCCAGTCCTGGCCTTTAATTTTTGTTCCGAAATATCTTGGAATGAAAGAGAAGTTGAAGTCGTTGCAGCTGCTGAATGTAAAAGTTCAGTATTGTCTTGGATGAAAGCTGTTTTCTATGAAATCACAACTGGTGATGTGAATTGTATTCTTATGGTATGCTCTGCTTTAATAAAGGAAAATTGCAACAAGGTTTGCAAATTTACATTTGTCTTTAATATGTTTTCAATAGGTTCGAAAGAGCTCAGTTATAACTTCTCCACTTCCAAAGTACAATCATCTGAATCTTATGAGCAGTCTTCATTCATTTGAAGCTCAAGCTGAACTTCCTGATTGCTTGAGGTTTTTTCAAGTAACAAATGAACAAGATAGAAGTGCAGGCAAGGCAAAATATATTTTTGACATCCTGCCTTATTCAAAGATTTTAGCCTTTCCTTTATTACCACAATATGTTGCAAGCAGTTCATCAAATCAGTCACCATTACTGTGCAATGATGTCTCAAAATATAAGGCATATGTTATGTTGCAAATATTTGATTCTCTTCTACAACTTCAGCGACTTGGGATAGATCTTTGTCGTCTCTATCCAAGTGACATTTTGTTGGCAGCACCACTCTGTTGCACTAAGTCATCCAGACATGATGACAAGGATAGGGGCTTATTACCTATATTGGTGCCTACTGAATATGCTGAACATTCCCCCAGAAATGATCAGAAGCTCTTGTGCCATGATTTAGCAAAGATTGCAGGTTTGGTCATGAGTTCCACAAAGACTACTAAGGACATCCCATTAGGAATTAAGCATTCAGAGGATGAAAAGATCTTGACCAGTCAAATGAGAACTCAGTTACCACAGCCAAGGACAAGACACACTTCTATATCGCTCGACAAGAACGACAGATGTCTGAGAAAGGTGGAACGTATTATGGCAACCAGCAATTCATGGCCTCAAGTTGAAATTGCCAAAAATTATTTGGAGATTTCCCTATGGGGACCTACTTCCGAAGAAGAAGTCAGACTCGCCTTGACATCTCCCCAGAGAAGACAAATATTTGACATGTGGCTCTGCATTTCTCGTTCAGATGTATTGGTAACTCTCATGGAAAATAATCTTGTTTACAATATGCCTCAGGCTTCATCCCTAGGTATCAATTCAAACTCAGATGACATTGCTAAGAAAAATTACAGCCAAGAATTGCCTGTAGAGTTTACCATGGAATCTTGGTTTGCAGCTATGGAAACCTTAAGAAAGGCAGAATTCCTGGCTAGGTGTGACTTGGAGATGTTATTGGTTTCAGCCAAAGAACTGTTTTTCTAAGTCCATTTGATACCAACTCTTTAATTTTTAGCCAATGTTTTCTGGCAATTCTTTGTGATTGTTACAGAGACAGCTAAGTTCTTTGCAACAACCAAAATCTTGGTTATTATTTTTTCCAAACCCAAAATTTTTAGGCAAATCCCTACCTACAGAGTTAAGTTTTTAATTTGTTTTGTGCATAAAACCTGTTGCATTTGAGTAAAATACACATTTCATTATTTTAGTTTTGGTTATCCATCGTTCAGTGTCAACATGTTGTTTTCTTAAATTGTATTTCCCTGGTTAATGACCACAATAAGTATTCCATATGTTAAGCATGCTTTATTCATGTCAGTCAAATATGAATGTAGGGTATCTCATAACCAACCCACTTCAGCTAAGTCGATTTCCTTTTGGATGTGATCACTACTCTTGACCTCCTATTTATGTTATAGTTCTGCTGTCTGTTTTTTGTGTTGCTGTGTTTATGAGTTACAAGAACATTTGTCCTGATTCAGGTTATGTCCATTGAATTTTCTGATAAACACAATGTGCTTATAATTATTTATTGTTCAAAACTGGTGTAAAAAATTGAAAATAATATACCACTTTATCAAGCAGACCAAACATTTTAATACTGTTAAATTGTGATGACATCACAACTTATTTGAATGCATTGTACAATACAAAACTTGACACTAGTCACAAAAATAAGACACAAAATTGCTGAAGCGTTTAAGTTCAGAAAAATGCGAAAAAGAATGTGTTTGGATTAACTTATTATAGTCTGGCCTCAAGTGGAAACAACAAGCGGTGATATTTCCAGTGGTTGACTTAATGCAAAATATAACATTATGGTAAAAAACATTGACATAGGAATGGGAGGAAGGCACAGATTATGGAAATGTCTTTTGTTGCAGAGAATATGCAAATACTAGCTTACAAATTTTTTTCTCCAAATTGACCACAGAATCTTTTGCCTGTAGTCAAAACATGTCTGTCAGTTTAAAGAAGCATTTGGTTGTCTGAAGCTGCTCGTAGGAATGTCCCTTGATGCTAAAAGTGCCTAGTAATTGCAATTATTCAAAAGCAATTTATAACTTACAAATGCTGTGTTCAGTGTGGCTGTTGGTTTTTGAGAACACCTCTTGCAGCTTTGATGTTGTGCTTGAGGGTCTGCAGTCCATCATCTTTTTCGAGGAAGGGGTGAGCCAACAATTCATCAGCTGTTGCTCTCTTATCCACATCAACTTCAAGACACATATCAAGGAAGTCCAACAGTTCTGGAGAGAGTTTTTCCTTTTCTTTTATTGATGGCTTTCCATTAGCAGCAATCAGGAAAAGGGCCCTGAGTGGTGTTTCATTGAGATATGGCGGTTCACCATCAATCATTTCAATGATCATTATTCCCAGACTCCATATATCCACCTTATAACTGTATTGCTTCCTGAAAAATTGATATATGAGTATAAAGACAATGTATTTATTTCTAACGTATCACTTCACTATTTTCAAAACTTGAATGTAGCTTAACTTTCATTATAATTGACAAATTTTATAGCTTGACCAAAACAGATAAGTTAGCCGAAATCCGCATAAATTATTTTAGGTCTTAACATTAAGATTACAACCTGAATAGATTAAGGTTACAACAAATATTTAAAAAATTATGGAATAGCAAAGCAACAGATGTGATATAGAAGTGCAAAAAAAAGAAGTATTTCAGAGAAAAATTGACATCTGGGGCAATACAACTGCTCAACAAATTCAACCCTCATTTGCGATCTTGGTGTTATTTAATTGCCTTTCTGATCTCAAGATCATAACAAAAGGCATTGATTCACTAATAGATACATTTCATCACCATGCAGTGCGAGCTTTTTATGTAATGGAACCCTGCAATATATTTCCAATGCCAACATGGGCAATATAAAATCTAAAATAGCCAGCATTAATGGAAATTATTATCAATCAACCTAGATACGACTTCAGGTGCCATCCAGTAAGGAGTTCCGACCATGGTGTTTCTCTTGTCTTTGTCAGGGGTCACTTGGGCACAAAAGCCGAAATCTGTTAGTTTGACCTCGCCATTCATTCCCAGAAGAACATTGTCACTTTTGATGTCCCTGAAATAGGGCCAGAAATTCATATGTTCATATGTAAATAGTTTTTTTTTGTCTTTTTCAGTTGTCATGGAACAATGCAGCTTCAAGATGTGAAACGAAACTAATATGGTTAAACTAGTAAAGGCAAAGTAAAAAGTACTTCAGATTATTATTATCACTCTTGTGATAAAATGAAAGTGTCATGTGTGAAAACCTGTGTATGATATCATGCTTGTGGAGAAAGCTGAGAGCTTTAAGACATCTCTTGCATATGCCAGCAATCTGAGATTCAGTGAGCATGGTTTCAGTCACAACATCAGTCAGAGCTCCACCATCCAGGTACTCCATGACCACCCAGAGCTCCTTATCTACCAGAAAACTCTCCAGATAGTTGACAATGTTTTCTTGCTGCCTCGACTTCATCACCTTATTTAAATTAATACTTAATTTGTAAGGCATCACGTTCACAGCATCAAAGTTGTAATGTCTGATCATTTAATATACCTTACACCTAGGAAATTATAAGTGCTTATTTTTTAGTTACTAGTTTAAAACAAAAAATGGCAAAGTCACAATTGAAGAATAATATTTTGGCTTCATCATCTATAGCTAAATTCTTCACTTATATGAATAATGCTCAGATGCCTATGAAATATTGTGAATGAGCATAGCAAATGGTGTAAATAAGAAATCACCTCAATCTCAGTTATAATAAGCTCCTTCTTGGGTTGGTTGTCCAAATCCATCTTCTTGATGGCAACAGAATTTCCGGAAGATATATCTGTTGCTTCTATTACTGTTCCAGATGCACTGAAATTGCAATTGTCCATTGAATATTGAAATGCTTCAATATTAGATTAGAAAAGAAACAAAACTAAGAA
The DNA here is from genome assembly GCA_021613335.1 of Whitmania pigra. Lineage (NCBI taxonomy): Eukaryota > Metazoa > Annelida > Clitellata > Hirudinida > Haemopidae > Whitmania > Whitmania pigra. The sequence goes on from JAJTWR010000231.1 coordinate 4,471,478, forward strand.
TTTTTTTGATCAACGAGATTATGAAATTTTGATTAATTGATGAGATTATTTGAATTAATGACCCAAAAGTTACCCAGATCCAACTTTTTGCTTTGTGACATACTTCTCCATTGGATCTCCTTCTGTCACCAAAGTTTCTGCAATTACAAAGGAGTTGCAAACTCTCTGGTGTATAATTAAGGTAAATAATCCATTGATTAGTAAAAGATTTATAATTTCTTTCAGCCATCCACATTTTCAAAATATTATGACCAGAAACAACAATTATTCCCAATCAAGTGATACAACAAAGAAGTAACTCTGTAATAAGTTACAACCATTCCGTAGACATGACATTTTAGCTTTAATGCAATAACCTAAAAGAAAATCAATTGTTAATCTTAAACATCAAAACCAACTCAGAAGAGCGACAACTTCATCATCAGTCATTTTTGAGTGAGTTTGCCTCTTTCTTAATGTTGGGCGTTTTTCTTCTTCGCCCTTTAAATTTAAAAAAAGAAACATTCAAGAGAATATCTTAAAATTTCAACCTGCCAATACCAATTTCTCAAAATTTTGTAACCAAGTCAATTTGAAAATAGGTCAACTCAATAGAAACTACGTAAGTACCTGCGTTTTACCAACTTTATCAGGCAAAGCAGGAGGTTCCTCATCACTCTCCCTTTTATCTTTTATGTTACACGATTCTTCCCCTTTTTCCAATTGAGTTTCTTCACTAATCCGGTTACCTTCGCTGCTCCCAAAACTGGACTTGTCGCTCCCTCCGACTGAATCCGAAGTTTTTCCAGAAGATTCGTTATCGACAGTGCGAACAATGAATTTATTTGCAACTAGCTTTGAATTGGGTGTCCCTGAACTTAAGTCTTCATTGGATCTTGCAGCACAAATGTACTTTTGGTCATTTATGTGCCTCATTGCCTTGTCGTATGTCTTCAAGGCATCTATGACTGCTTCTGGATTTTGCTGTTGCTCATTTAAACTGAAGAAACATGTTCCAAATGTCATTCATACAAAAAAACTTTTAATTAATTCAGATTTTTAGCACATACTGTGGTACTTAAATAACTTGTTGTAAATTTAATAAACTTTGAACTAATAACATATCATTGTCATAAATCAAAGTAACAATTTTAAATTCAACTAATTTGATACATTTTAGAAATGGTAATTAATGAGTTCAACAATTACAGGGAAATGCTATCCAGACCTTATGTCAGATTGTTTTAGCCATGCCTCCCAAACTGGAGGAAGGCCCTGAATTTGACCTGTTTCGTTATCAAATCCAACATGCCACTCATGCTTTACGTTTGTCGGTCTTGATATGGAAATCACTTCGTCTGACTCGCAAGCAGCGGCACCGGCTGAACCTTGATTAGCCGTCTTCCTCATGAAGCCAGACAATATTTTACTAATTTTTGAAGCCATACCTGTTGAACGATCTGCAATTCATATTCCGGTTAGATTTTACATCATAGACACTAAATATTAGCTGTGCAATGATCGCTTATCACAACGAATGCTGATTAGCTATTACAATCAGTTTCAAAAATTACTTTTCGGACGAGGTTTCATGATTATGAATACAATAACACCCAGCCTCAAAGCTCGATAAAATCCTTAATAAACAAAACATGTACTGGGCTAAATTAAACAATAGATGAGAAGTTGGCAACTTACCAACTTAAAAGGTACACAATTTCATAAAACCTTAAATAAATTCCTGAAAAACATCAATTATTTTATTTAAAAAAACATGGCAAAGACTATTGAAATCACAATTTATAGAGTCAACATCTTAAACAGGATCTCCAAATCGGATTTATAAAGTTGAACTTCTGAAGTGTTGGGCAAGCCTGTTAATGATGGTTTTGTTTTCTCACCAAATAAACTGAGAATTTGATTTAATAAACACAGGTTTTTTTTATTTTTTATATTCTATGTATAGACTTAATGTAATAGTTATTACATTTAATGTAATAGTTTTATATTGCTATTGAAGTAAAACGTATTTTATTTCAGCGCGATAACAAGGAATAATAAAATAATAAAGGAACAATAAGAAAAATTAACTCTCAAGCTTCCTCAATACCTACTCAATTTCTAACAAATTAACCTTTATTTATAGTTTGTGCAAATATGACAGGTGGTTATAGTGGTATTCAGTAAGGAAATTAAAATAACTTGTTACTTTACATAGGTACATTCTCAGTACTTTTTACTTATAACGAATTACAGAGCATTATCAGTAGATTTGCTTGCAATGAAATGAGGAAAATATTAATTTTTTTTATGAGTACACAAATATTAAAACAGTAACAATTAATTTCTTACTAAAATACATAAGGAAACAAATATATACTCAAATATTATTATATATTATTATTATTATTATTATTATTATTATTATTATTATTATTATTATTATTATTATTATTATTATTATTATTATTATTATTATTATTATTATTATTATTATTATTATTATTATTATATATTATTATTATTATTATTATTATTATTATTATTATTATTATTATTATTATTATTATTTTCAGAAAATTCTGCATCGTAATTTGGTATCATGTTGTCATTATTCGTATAATTCATTTAACGTCTATTAAGCGCTACATAAATTTTTATTATACTTTGTGGATATTAGACACTGTGGGCTCATAACGCGGTTTTAGCATCTACCCTGGTAGTTAAGCCACTGACAGATGGCGAAACATTTTTAGATAAATTGAAGATTTGTTAAATTATTATGTTTTAGAAATTCTGGTATTGCCTAACCACTGAAAGTTTAAAGTCTCAAATTTGAGAGCTGCTCTTGATTGTGGCTAACGATTCCAGTTAGAAACAAATATTAAGAACTTACAATTAGCTCATCTTTTCATTTAACAAAAATTGATACGGTTGCCATAATTAAAGATGTCGATGTTAAACTACAGAAAAAAAAGTTAACTTATTTAATAATGTTTTAATAAAGATTTGTCTAAGCCTTTCTGAGTCGACAATGCCTTCAAAATCTTATCCTGCATTTGGAATTCAAATGATGCGTCATCTGTTGAAACATCGTAATCATTCCAAAAAAAGAAAGAGTAAAAAATCGTAACGTGGCGAAAAAAGGACAAAACATATAAGACTACGATGGATGTTTTCACCAATCAACAAACCAACAAAGCGATTAGGTTATCAATTCTGGGTAGAATTGGTAGGGAGTGAACTTTATTTAAATTTTGGTTAATGTTTCAGTTGTAAACAACATGACTTTTCAGTTCTAGTTTTATTCGTTTTTTATACCCCAACACTGCAAGACGTTCTGCTATTATGTCAGAGGTTCTCAACCTTAATGGCGCTGCGATCCCTCGGCGACACTTGCCATGCTTTGGCGACCCCCAACAATAAAATTGATTGAGCGACCTTTAACTCAGTTAACTTTATTATTGCCGCCATGCCTTTGCCCTCTAAATAATATAATGTTTACATTTAAAACATTTATACTCATATTTCACACTTGCGTTTACAAATTTATAAAAAAAAAGTTTTAAAAAAGAAAAGCGAGAGCAAATCATCTTCAACTTCAATTAAATACTGCTGTATTTCGAATTGATGACCAACGAACTTAAAAAGAGTATGTTGATGGAAAAGGAAGAAATAGATAAGGATTAGACAAAGCAATGTCGTACAAAATAAGATAAGATTTCAAACAGTTGACCCAAAACATTGAGCGACATAGTAGCGAAATCCATCAAAAGGCTGGTATGATTATTGGACGCTACATAACATAGCTTGTACAATATTAAATATAAATACTGTTGTAAACTTGAAAATTAATTAAGTTTATATTGCTAAAATAATTAAATGTAAATTTCATTATATTTGGTATCTTTGTCGGGCACGTGGTATCTAATATTTCTACAGAAAAGCATTCTCGATATTCACCTGACATTCAGCGAGAATCCAAACATCTTAGAAGCCCAAATATCCATTTGCATCTTCTAAGTACCTGAATTCCCTAAACTCTACCTTCGATTATTCAGTTCCGTTAACTGAATACTTGCTTAATAAACTTACTCTAAAACTTACTAGTTCCCGGACCCCAGGTTATTTCAATACTTTAATCAACATTATATAGAGAGTTAAGAATTTCAAAGTTTAGTTTAGGTTTGATAAATAATAAGACTTTAAAAAATATTAAAAAATTTGTTAAATTCTTAGTGTCTCAGGCGATCCCTGGCAAAAACGTCAAGCGACCCTCGTGCTCCTCATGTCCCAAATCGGCGTGGGTTCTTTCAACGCTCGCTCGACAGTGTCACGAAGCGAAGCATTAGAATACCTTATATCGCCGAATAATGTAGACATTAATTATTTCGCGTTCATCATCACTTCATTCGACAAAAAATAAAAGTGGAGCCTTCCAAGAATTAGTTTATTTTAGATATATTCAGATAATAATTCTCTAATTTGCTCATACGTTACTGATAAAAAGCTGGTTAATCTTAACTCGATTTTTAAAAATTGTTTATATTTTTATCAGGACTATCAAGGTATTTGCGGCTTTTGAGAACGAAAAAAATGAAATTCACATCTACGGTAGCAAGTAGTTATTAATAAATTTTCATATGAGATACGATTATATTCTCCATTAAAAGCTTTGATGCGTGAGTGCTCTTAAAAGCAGACAATCCGTGCAATCGAAGTCCGGAGGAGAATAATGCATTCGTGCACAATTATTGCGTTCTGAAGAAGTTATAATCGGATTTAAACATCCGATGTATTGCGAAATTTAAATTTCATACCTAAAGATTAAACATTTTATTGACAATTGAATTCTAACTATCTAGTTAAGTAATCAAGTCATAAATAACCTAGTGAATTTAAAGGTAGCTAAAATATTGCAACAATTCAAATCTTTGCCCAAACATTTGTGATGTCCAAAATGAAGCGGAAGAATCAACTCAATAGAGGTTCAACCGAAACCAACTCTTTTTATGAGCGTTTCATGTCTTGCTTTCGAGTGAGCGATAATAAACTATCTCTGAAGTTGTTTGGAAATAAAAAGGCCCTGAAAAAAGAAGTGTTAAGACAAAAAAAAGTTGGAAATTGGATTATTCATCCATGCAGTAATTTTAGGTAAGAACATTGATATTACTACTTTGCTAACCTGTATATGTTTTTGCACATAAATGTTTCTAGGCTTTACTGGAACATCGGTGAAACATGTCTTCTTATTATCAATCTCATAGTGTTGCCAGTGTCAATTACATTTTTTAAAGATGACCTCGGAAGTCATTGGATTGCCTTCAATACGATATCTGACACGTTTTTTTTAATTGATTTAGCTCTCAATTTTAGAACAGGTTTTCCATTAAATTGGAAAAACTTCTGATGTCAAATAAAATATAGAAAATTGAAAATTTCCAGGATTTTTTGAAAAAAGCTCAGAAGAAATTGTTTTGGACCCTGTTAGAATAGCCAAAAAATACCTCAGAACGTTTTTCATAATTGATTTTATAAGCTCTTTCCCAATTGATTACACAATTTTGATGTTTTCTGCAAGTACAACTGTTATGAGTGCAGGTTGATTTTTTTAACAATTTGTAAAAATGTTTTTAAATTAGTCTGCTTTAAATGTGGAGATTACGCGTTCTAACATAACAATAACCTAACATTAAATTATGTTGGTTTGAGGAGTGTGTGACTGTTAGTTAAAACACTGTGAATCATTTGTTATTTTGTGTTGAGTTTTGATATCTAAATCTTACATTCATATCTTAAATTTATATCTTACATTTATATCTTAAATTAAATTTAGGTAGGGCAGTTCGAATGATTCGACTGATGAAACTATTAAGTCTTTTGAGGTTGTTGCGCTTGTCTCGACTGATGAGGTATGCGAGCCAATGGACAGAAGTGAGTATTGCCTCACCTTTACTACTGTTAACTTTTTTTGTTTCTATGTTACTTTTAAGCCTTGAAATTATTCTGTCATAAATATTCACAATCATACAAATGGTCACAATCTGGCCTAATTGTAAGACCGATGGATCCTTGAAGATCCTTTTATGGGCATATTATGAATAATATTTTTTCTTTTTAGGCAAACCTTGACTTTGCCTGACTTTAATGATATTTTTACTGTTGTTTTTGTTGAATCATTAATACGATTTGCAGCCGTCAAATAGTCAAAATTATAAATAATCTTTGAATAAATCTGAACCTTGAACTTATCAAGCACTCAAGTTGAAAAAATGTTTTTAAACAAACAATTAAAGATAATATTTTACTGCTATTTTTATTTGCAAATTTCTTTGGTGGTTCTTCGTCGAAAAGTAATTCATCAAGTGGCCATACATAAAAGACGGCCGCACAAAGCACAAAGTGGGAGGGGCTAGAGTCTTTTGAGTGGACTTTTGAGGAGGAAGAGGGAATGAAAGTTTAAGGCAATGTTGGTGTCGAAATTGAAGAGGAGGAGGGGTTCGAGTGGAAAATGGAGGAACTCTGACAAGGAGTAGGGGTGCAAATGAGCATATTTCTGTGGTTATCCATTGTGGATGACTTCAATGAAAATTGTTTAATTGATTTTAAAATGGCTAAATTTGTTAAATTATCAAGTTTATTTAAGTAGAATTTATCGCATTAAATAAACTGGGGATTTCAACAGGTAATAACATTCTGCTATGATAATATTGATGTAAACCTTTTTTTAATGAGCAGACTGAAATTAGAGGCTTAACTTCTATATGTTGTTATTTTGATTAATAATTGCAGTTTTTAACAATTGCTGGTAAATTTATGCGAATATTCAACCTGGTCTCAATTGTTCTCCTTATATGTCACTGGGATGGTTGCTTGCTATGGTTTGTTCCTATGCTCCAAGATTTTCCTGCTGACTGTTGGATCAAGCTTGACAACCTTGAGGTCTGAACAATATTAAATTAATAATAAAATAACAACAGTGGTAACACTAAATGTAATTAAAATGATCACATCAATTTTTGGATATGTGTTTTTCATAAACTCTAAACTGATTTATCCAAAGAAAAGATAGTGTAGATTGGGCGGGTCATGTGAGAATTGAATATCAAGGCTTTTTTCGTTTGTGCGAATGGGAAATAATTGCCTGGAATTGAATTGCACTAGTCCAATTGCATTGTTAGAAATTCAAGAAAGATTTACGACTTATGCATTAAAAAAATTATAATACACATTCACATATTCACATCGAATAAAAATATGTGTTAGTGTTTCCTCAAGTTGATATTCATGCAATTCATCGAACGAATCTTTCAGAATGCACATTGGATGGATCAGTACACAATGTCCTTGTTTCGTGCCTTATCTCAAATGCTTTCCATTGGATATGGAAGAAATACTCCCACGAACACAGTTGACATTTGGTTGACAATGATCAGCATGCTCATAGGGTCAACTTGTTATGCTCTTTTTGTAGGGCATGCAACTACATTGATTCAGTCTTTTGACTCTTCAAAGAGGCATTACAGGGAAAAGGTTTGTGCCCTCTTAAGTGAGGCAATCTTGTAATTGCTAAAGAATAAGCGTTTTTTAATGTTTCTTATACTATATTAGTAGGGATATTTGATGAACTGCAGTTAATGCCATAAACTGTTAAGATGGCGAAAATGTCTCTACATCTTGTATTATAAAATGATCATTTTACAGCTTAAGCAGGTGGAAGAATACATGATTTACAGAAAGCTACCACCTCATGTACGTAAAAGAGTAAATAAATATTTTGAATTTAAATATCAAGGCAAGATGTTTGATGAGAGAAGCATTTTGGAGGAATTCAACGAATGCCTGAAGCAGGTGAACTTTTCCGTTCTAATATTTTTAACGATTATCCTTAATATAAAATCCAAGCTTATTACTTTAAGTAATAAAAATTCAATTATTTTTCTCGGGTCTGGAATTTATATGTAACGCGAATCACATACTCATGAGTTTACTCAATTTTTTTGCCACACGAGCACTTTAATGAGTATCGCTCATAATAACGCTCGATTGCTCACCATTAGTGTTTCTAGGATTCTTCCACTGTAGAATGATCAATAAGGAATCATTAGTTTAAATCGATGTGACTTTTTGTGACACCAGAGAATCCCTGACAGCCACACATTGATCTTCATTGTTTTTGGTTATTCTCATAAACCAGGTTATTGCCTGAAAATTTTTGGAAATATTTGTTAACTGCGACGATGATGATAAATTATCTTATAACTTTTCAAATATCCGACGCACAGTTTCTAAGTTTTCCAGACACACTGCTAGCTGTTTGGAACAAATGTAATGCCGTCGACTACTACGAGCAATACTTACAAAATGTTTAAATCGTAATTGCCTGATATTGTTCAATATTTTCTGTGTTATAAAACATTGCCGAGAACGATGATGATGTTAAAATTTAGACCATAAAAATGATTACTGATTATTTTGTTATCTGTCCTTGAATGACTGGCATGAATTGAAATCTATCTAGCAGGTCTGAATCATATTCACAGCATTTGTGTGGAAAATGCTTCACGACAAGTCGTTGAATTAACGCTAAGTGCACGTTTATCGATTATATTTATTTCTTTTATTATCATCACAATCTCGTTAGAGATCCTCTCCTTTTTCCATCTCTAATTTTACATTGCTCCGTGTCCAAGGTAAACACATTCCAACGCAATTTGGCCCATCCCACCAGATGCATGCTGGCATAATGCTTTCAATTGTTGTCTTTATAAATGAACTGTGGATCTTCATGTTCTGACACAGCCTTCCGCTCTCAGTTTCATTCGTGGTCATCAATCCTTGTAAATCATTCTCATAATTGCATTTTTAGCAGCTATAGAATATCATCATTTATAAACTACATACATTTATCAAGCACATTGGTATTAAAGTCTCAGCTTCATAGTTTTATGATTTTTTTAAATTGTAATTTGTGCAATGGATGCTCATCGTAAGCTTATGGAATGACAAGTGTTTAGTATTTTAGATTAATTCAATAAATTCACGTAGATTTGAGACAAACCTCAGTGATATTGTCATATCAGAGCGCACAACAGGAGAAATAAGCAAAATAAGATAAGACAAAGCAACTTATATTAACTTCAAAATTAAATGTATTTGTATTTATCCAATTTTTTGAGAGCCTTATGCCTACAGGTATGATATGAAGCCATTTTTAATCGATGTCCCTACACGAGCGTTCACTGGCAATGCGGGTTGGGTTGCTAACACTACACATAACGACTGCTGCTATCACCACCGCTTGCAGGAACGTAACACATTCGGCCAATCTGCAAAATGTCGTTCATCGTGTCTCCGTATTAAAGACAAACCGAAAGTGATTTTTTGACACCTTAACAGAAAGTCAAAAATTGCTTACCATCGTAAAAGAAACAGAAAAACCCGACTACGGTTATAAACCGTAAACAAAAACATAAATAAATGTAAATTAAAATAGTTTTAATTAATTAAATCATTTAACCTAATAACTTACCCTAAACCTAATAACTTAACTAAATAACTAATAACTTTAAATTCAAATAATTGTAATGTATTTATTGAATTTTTATTTATAGATAACTTTTTAACAAACTTATTGAGAAATATTTTTGAAAACTTGTACTATGGTGACCGATAACTGCGGATGTTTTTGTTTTGATTCCCATGCGCTGACTTTAGCTTTAAATGTCCTGCTCAAATTTCTCTTCAGTCCCGTATTTAGGAGAGGGTCATGGGTTCAAAATCCTCTCGAAATATTAAAAAAAGTATTTTATTTGTAAATTTTATTGATTTGTATACCATAAATTCATAAAATCTGAAACTATCTTCATTTATTTATTATTAATATCATTTGATTTTGAGTTTTATTTTGAAAAATAACAAAATGAACCCCCCTCGAAATCAATTTCTGGCCTGATTGAATCGTCCGCACCGAATTGTCCGCAACGTCCTAGTAATTGTCAATTGTCCTAGAACCCCTCCCCGGCCTGTGCACCAAATTGTACCGAGCCGCCCAAGGAACAATAAATTATTTTCATTTTGAGAACAACCGCTGCTTTGTTAGAGTATTCGGTCAAAAGTTTTGACCCAGGCCCCTCCAGGCTTAATAGGAGAGACCCTGCAATTTTTCCACATCCGATGAGTTTTTTTTTTGGGGGGGGGGAAGGGGATTTAACTTTGAGACAGAAGATAGTCAAACTTATTAATAAATTATTAAAGATACAAAATAAGACTGCAAACAGAAGATAGCCAAACTCATAATAATAATCTGCTCTATCTTTAATTCTTAATTAATTATAATTGGTAGTTTTGATTTGAAAAGTTTCAAAAATTTTTCGACTGCGTCGGGCTTTCACCAGTTTTCTAAACTTGAGCCCCCCCCCCCAAAGTTTCAAACCAGTTAAATCCCCTTACCCCCCACCAAAAAAAACTCATCGGATTTGGAAAAATTGCAGGGTCTCTCCTACTAGGCCTGGGGGGCTTGCCCCCCCCCCCCCCTAGTTGCGCCACTGATGCCATGGACTCCTAAATATGTATATACTCCTATATATATATATACATGCGGGGTTTTCTGGAGCGACAGCAACCAAAACATAACAACGGAATAAACTGGACATAAGCAAAACAATTTGCGTGTCACTGTCTCCTATTGCCCCGAATAGAACAGTCTCGTTACAAATAAACAAGATCATGGTTCTCGTTGATTTAGCGTTCTAGTGAGTTAAATCACTTTATATTCATTTTTTGTTGTAACTGTATTTTATTTTGAAGGCATGTTTAAATACAATAAAATCAAAACAATCTAAAACATAAACAATCAACACCCCTCCTTCGACGGGCTGCGATAAAATCATCAAACGTTGACCGGTCCGCGAAGATAAAAAAGATGGGGACCATTGATGTAGATGGCGAAGGTGTACGAACACTGGCATTAGTTCAAAAATTTTAATAATTATTTGGAAGAATTCCACGGAGCAGTAACTTCAGTTGTGATGATCTTGATCAATAATAAGATTTTCTTCAGAATCATGGTTGGCATGTGTTGAAGAAGATAGTGTTTTTTCGGTCTAAAGCTGATTACGGAATAGTCACTTTTGGTTTGGAATCCTAAACTTCATGAAAGAGATTCGCTTGAACCATTTCACATTTGAACATCAAATGCGAGCCCGATTATTTGAGAGCTTTCTCAAAGGACTGTTAAGCCAGGGCAGTCTAAGATGAGCGCGGATCTCGATAGAATCACCTGATTCTCCTGTCAGGAGTCAGAAACTCCTGCTTGGAGTTAGCGAGACTGGAAACGTCGAGATCAATTTGGCCTCAGAATGTAATTATTACGTTCGATTGAAAAAGTAACAATTGTAAATATTGTAAAAGTGTGATCGATTCTTTGTATAACTATTTAAGGCTCACCGTTAAGTTCACCGTTTAAAGTTAACGTCGTTTTGATCCAGCTATAATAAGCCATCCAAATTTAGAGCTTCTCATTAATATTGTTCTAAGTCGAACAGCTTTAAAAAAAAACTTGTAGGTGTGTATTTTATTAACATCCATTTCGTAACTAGATGATTAAGACGATAAAAATACTAATCAATGAGTAAACCATACACTTCTGTGAGATACAAGGAGTTACATTTTATTATAGGAAGTTCTCAATTACAACTGTAGATCTCTTGTTGCATCTACATCTCTATTTGCCGATGCTGATCCTAACTTTGTTAATGAGGTTCTTTCCAACTTGGAGTTCGAGTTTTTCCAACCGGGCGATGTAATTGTAAGACAAAACTCTATTGGAAGGAAGATGTATTTCATACAAGACGGAACTGTAGACGTCGTAACAGAATGTGGAGCCAAGATAGCTCGACTCAAAGATGGAGCCTATTTTGGAGGTTTGAAAGTTTACGTTACGTTTATTGACAATTTCATTGTTATTTTGGTGATGAATGATACTATTTTGTGGGAATGATGCGGCCATCCAGCGATATATGATGAGTATATTTTCCTACGTAAAGTACTAAGCAATCTGAACACCAATGAACTTTGTGAAATGGATTAATAAAATGTTGTGTCGATTACATCTCAATTACCATTGTCTTACTTGAGACATTCTGAATCATAAAATTCTTGATATGCGCGTCTTCTGTTGACTTTTTTGGAATGCACCAAATTTTAAAAAATATTAAGCTTTCAATTAAGTTTTCATTGCTTTGTAATTTTATCTCAATTTTAGTATTCAAATGGTAGATTTTTACATGAATATCTTCGTGTAACAGCAAAATATAAGTCTCCTTCCCCACATATAGATATTTTTGTGTTGATACTGGCACTCCTTGCTTCTTTAAATCCTCAAATCATATGCTTGTATTGAGTGACGGTAAAAAGCATATTCACTAATGTAATTTTTTTTTTAGAAATCTGTCTCTTGAAAAACGAGAAGCGTGTGGCCAGCGTCATCGCGGTTACCTTTTGCAACCTTTTATCGTTATCTTCGACCCATTTTTGGAGCGTTTTGGATTATTATCCGGACATGAAAGAAACACTTGAAGCTGTTGCCATGAAACGCCTCCATGCCATGCAGAAACGCATCGCCTGGCACAAGGCAAAGAAGGAAAATGAGGGCATTCCCAACGTCACCGAAACCCAATCAAGCGATGATGAAAACCTTGCCCTCGAACAATGCGATGATAACCCAGACGACCCAATATTTAAATTCGACATGTGCAACGAAAAAACGCTCCTAATGCCTTCTCTGCCTCGAGTCAGGTGCAACTCACGCCACTGGGGAAGTCACCGGGACCTCGGAACGTCGTCCGCACCAAATAAGATTAACAGTGCCAAATTTGCTAATCGTGTTGGCTCAGACTCACCCATAGCTGCGGTGGTATCACCGATTAAAAAACACAAAAACATAAGGGGTTCCCTACCCCTATTTCCATAACATTTCTCTACAAACAATAGTTTCTTTCTTTTCCATAATTCTCCACAAGATGTACACAGTTTTATATGTTTTAACTTTTTAAACTACATTTTCTCAAAGTAATCTTTATGCTTCTAATTACTTTCAGAATTTTGGGTTAAGTGTTGATTTTCAATTCAAAAAGTTATTTTCACCTCCTAATGCCTTGAATTGTAATGACAATATCTCTACTGCCTGCAAGCAAAATTTAATGAGCTTTTTCAGAGCATAACTATAGTCATATATAAAAAATCAAGAGTCTATATATATGTATAAAGTCAAGAGTGTTTATCATAAGTTTAAAGTGAATCGAATAAAAACAAGCTCTGCCCACAAAATGGTTAAAAACAACAAAAATAGAAATCATAAATTTCTAAATCAAATCGATTACATTATTTTTTTATTTAATAAAGATCAAAATTGTTGCTTTATTTGTTTGCAATGTATTGCCATTTATAAATTTTCACAAAAATATTCTACTTCTACCCAGGTAATGCTGGGCAGAACATCTAGTTCTATAATAAAAAAGGAAGCTCTGCATACCTGCATGATTACGATGTTCACAAAACCATAGACCCTGCCATTGTCCCAAGTTAAATCTACCATCCTTAATTGGAATTGTCACACTGCTTCCCAAAAGTGCTGTTTTTATATGACTGGGCTGAAAAAACAACATTACAAATGATCATTAACCACTTTTACAGTACTCAGAATAAAAATATCTTATCTTGATCATACAGATCTAAAAATAATCGATATAACTTACCATATCATCTGGGCCTTCCAATGTATGCTTGAAAGGAGTTGACTATGCAATTAAAAGAAACCCTTAAAATTTAGTCAATGATGTGATGCATTCAATCTAACTACCTCAGGTACAAGCTTGTCCAACATATACTCCATATCAGTCCTGTAAATGTATTTATTTAAATGTGACCCAAAAGCATTCCATTATGAAAGGTCACTTAATCTGACAATGTGGTGATCAAGGAACTTTCATTGCATAGTTGATCAATTTTGCTAAACTTTTAACTAACCTAACATCTGCATCCCAGTTCTGTCAACATTCAAAGCATAAATAATTACTTGAACCAAGTTTTATGAAAAATAAGCTGTTACCTCATTCAGGCAAATACTGGCAGTTGTGTGCTTCACTATACAATAAATGTTTAAATATCACGTTATATGGGAAATAATAAGAGACTCAATAATAGTTATGCTAACCGAGAACATGACAAAGGCCCACTTTCACCTGCTTGATCTCATCTATTTTTTCGATTTCATCCGTAATCAAATGACAACCTCTAGGTTTTGCCTTTAGAGATATCTCTTTCTGATACCAGATGGGCATTTGAGGAGCGTCCATAGCCAAGTCCTGTATTGCTGGTCCGGGAAATCGCCGCAAAAATGATTATCACCTAAACAATGCTTGTTTATATTTTTGAGGGCTGTGGCATTATATTAGCAGAGCACCAGTTGATATTAAAATATAATTTTTGATTATATTAAAGGTGATTGTTATATTAAAATTAAATTATTTGTTTTTCAGGTTGCCAAATTTTATAGTACATTTTTAACAGATTCTTTCAAAAATACATGACGATGTCATTTTTACTTGCTTTTTAATCAAATTAATTTATTTTGTATAAAGATTCTGTCTAAAATTGAATAAGGTTGAGCCCACATTTTAACAACATGCTTACTTTTTCTAAATATTTATAAAGCGCCATCAGCATAAGTGTCAAGGGCGCTCAGCCCAGGAGCGCTTTTTAGCGGTGCAAGCTGGGTCGCGAACACGACACGTAACGACTGTTGCTGTCGTTCATAAGAAATCTACCATCTGAACCAACTTGCACTCAAACTATTTATCAAGAAATTAAGGTATCTTATCGCAAATTCAAGTAATTTTCTAGAAGGAACGCTATTGCACGAATTTATATCAATTACATGATCTTAACACCCACAACAATGCTAACACGGTTGGTAGCACATAGATACCGGGTTGTCGAGGTTCTGAAGTTCTTGTCGAGAAGGGGAAGTGCCAAGGGACCAGATCATTTTTTGGGGCCAACACGAGTTTTACAGTAGGGTACTAAGATGTTACAATCATGACATTTCATTTTATGTTTTACATTAACTGAATTAAATCAAGTATGCGTTTGATTTTGTGAACCTATGCGAACTTTGAAATAATTATCTATTCAACACGTATCGGTTCGCACCTTTATAATTAAGAGTAACTCGGGTTTTTACCTTTAGAGCTTTAGAGACAATTACTAAGAAATTAAATCTCAACAAAAGATTGAATACATGACTTAAGATTCTAGCTCCGTCTAACAATCCGGTTCGAGTTGGATAACTGGTCGCGTGCATTGAAGAACGCTTGAAAACAATTCTCTCGTTAGAATTTTCTCCATCAAGGCTAGAACATAAAAAAACATTCCCGACAGATCATTTAGAACGGTGGTTGTGATGCACACAACAATATAAGTATTTAAAAAGTCGCTCAACATTCTTCTTTTTGAGTTTTATTACCGGTATTTTTAATATATCGCTGGACTTTCAGTTTGGAAGAAGCCACACTGTAAGTTAAGATTGGATTGATTTAAATTTGTTTTTAAACTTAGTTTAAAAATTCAAATTACTTTCTTTAAAATGAATTCTGAATAGAGTTTTAATGAGATCAACCATTGGAACCAATGCTAGATGCAATGAATGAAAGACAATCGCAAATCTAATAGAGAAGTTTCGAAGTGAGCGTTGGAGTGCCTTATTAGACGTAAAATGTATGTTTATCTTTGCCAGTCAAGGACTTATTCATATTTATATTATTCATAATTAACTTACTTAATCTGCCACTCCTCTGAGACTCAAGTGCAGTGTTATGTCATTTATTTGTATCACCTCGAATAATTTTTTACTTTAGCTACATTCAGGTCCTGAAAAATGATCGAGAAAAGAGGAAACATAATCACGGTGCACCACTTTTGCATCGTTTTCTACGCAATCATCGTCAATCACATTTCCAGCTCATCATCTGATTCAGAAACTCGTAAGGGTATCAACATCACTATTTTTCCTAACTCAGTCGGAAAAGATCTTTTGGCGAATTCATCACCACCCATCATTTGGAACCTTCACGAGGAGGACAATAATTCAAGCATTCAAAACTACGGATTAAATCAAGACTTGAAATCTCCCTTCATGCCACCTATCGCGCAGACAAACGACAAGATCTTTAAGCACGCTGCCCACACTCAGAACAACAGATTCGCAGACCTCTTATTCAATTCCACTTCAATCAAAACATCCAGACACATTGAACAACAGAAAAACGAAACGAAAAATCGCGAAGGCAATACTTCATTGGAAGCAAAGTCTAAAAAAGAGATCATAACAATTGGATTCTTGCCAACAATTCACGGAGTTCAAAGACGAGTCAGCGAAACAAGTAGAAGTTTTCTTGGGTCGTTTGAAATAGCACTACGGTGGGTTAATTCTCCTTCCCTTTAATGTTTTTAACTTCAATTTTCCAGTTGAAAGAGCAATATTTTTAAATTCATCAGAGATATGAATAAGAACGTCCTCGATGGCTCTCGCTACCAACTGGATTTCATCATGCATGACAATAAGGCAAATACCGAAGAATCCTTGAGGGGAATGACGGAACTGTACAGCAAGGGGTGCCTGGCCTTCATGGGACCAGAAGGGTTATGTGCTGTCGAGGCTAGATTGGCTGGTGCATGGAACATTCCAATGTTTTCATTTGTAAGGAAATATTTGGACATTTGAATGGAAAGATTTAAACTAGTATGGTGCACAAATACATTTGATTATGGATATAAGTATCTAAGATTTGTTAGTGATAGTATGTCGATATTAAATTTGCCAGAGATGCAGGGAGTCGACCGTGTCTAATAAAAACGGGTTATATCCAACCTTTGTACGGACTATCCCTTCAACCTCGAAAGTGTCCAAATCTTTGATTTCCATCATGAAACATTTTAAGTGGACAATTTTCCAAGCATTAGTTGAAGATAATCCGATATGGATCGAAGCAGCCTCAACTTTAAGACAACTTTCTGAAGTTCATAACATTAGGTATGACGCCTTTGATGGCGTTTAATGACCAAATAGACGATGTTTTATACAAAATCATTTTTATTTTGCTGTCCTTTGAAACAGAATGAACCCAGATGCGATAATCAAGGCATCGGCAGATTTCCCAATGAAAGAAATGTCGAACATTCTGGATCACACTTATGAAAACACAAGAAGTTAGACCGTTGCTTTTACGTTATTATGAACATATTACCATTTAAACTTAGTAAATATTAGAATAATTTCGTCTTTTAAATGAAAAGTTTATGTGGTGCTCGGGGATTATGACATCGTGGTTCACTTCGTAAACGAGATGCACAAGAAGGGACTGGACACAGGAGAATATGTTGTCATAGCGGTCATAGAAGAACCATATGACCCCGAACAGAGGAAGAAATTCTTCAGAGCTAGTACGTTACGCTATCAACATTTGAAGCTAATGTAGAAATTGATATTCTTTCAATTAGACAAGGTTTTCGCAAATGAGCCGTTTTGAGAACACTTCATCTGTTTTGTTAAAATCTTGCTTTGAAATAAGTTAGAAGGCATTTGTCTTATTGTTGAAGTTTAATTCATTTATAAAGGATACTTTACGCGTAGTAATGGAAAGCTCTCGTAATGTTACTCTGCAAGTGACTTTGCATTGTACAGCTTACGCCATATCAAAACATGAGCATTGTTTGATCTTAGCTATGTGGACTTTCGTAGTTTAATGTAGTTATTATGTTTGTGTAATTTTGTCGAAAGAGAAACACAGGGCAATCTAATTCTTATTTTCTTCATTTTTTTCTGGTTTGTGCCTCCTCTCAAATTTGCATACGAAATAAAGTCACCATGAGTTGTATTATATTTTAGACAACAATTAAACTGCTTTGAAAATAACTCGATATTTAACTATTTTGATTTGATTCATCTCGCATTTCAATATGGGATTATTTATTTTATACTTTCCTGACATTATGATTGAGATTACATTTCCTTCAAATGTCAAGCCGAAATATCCATTTTGTACATGCAATTGACGACATTAATTACTATTATTATATTAATATAATTAATATAAATATATAAATGTATTTTACTAAATGTAGTTTCGGGAATATATACTGCTTGGGAACTGACAGCGACACAGGCTCCTATGTTCAAATCGCGTTATAGATCGCAAACAGTTAAATTTAAGAATCTGTTTATTTAGCTCCAAGTAATTTTGTAAAAGTTGCAATTCTACAATTCTCCCCTTGTTTTTGTTTGTAATAATTCCTGATCTTGAATTAATATTTTCCAGCATCATGACTTACTACTTCAATTACTTCAAAATTAATAATAATTTTAAGCCGCCTATATATTTCTTATTTAAAATTGTACACTTTTTAGTTTTTGCTGTTAAGTTTCAAAAAATATATTTAAACAATAATATCATAGTTATTCATGCCCAAAGTTTTTAAGTCTTCTTTTCACGGATTACTTTCCCAGCAAATCGAACGGAGAAAATCGCGCAGATAGTCATTTGTTTTAGAAATTTAGCTTTTAATATAAGGTTAACATCGCCAACCTTCCTCGCAACTTTCCATGTAGATTCAACCTAACTCTTCTTTAAGTTCACTTCATTTCACTAAATTTCAGTGCTTTAAACCTTAACACTAACGGAACCCATGATGATTTTGTTTTCATGATTTCATTTAATTATATGGTAATTTTTAATTGAATTATTTTTTAAATGGTTTCTTATTATAAAAATATGGATCTGTCATTCGAACTTTCTATTGTTAAAAGGTTTTATGCACGGAATAGTTATTCATGACCTTTTCTTTCTTTTAATGGACATTCATAAAAATTGTGCAACATTATTATTAAATGTTACAGGCTTACATGACAGAGAGGAAGGTCAAATGACGGTCCCAATCATCAAATATCTTCTAATCCTCCTCCCAAGCACACCCAGCAACCCCAATTACAAAAGTTTTCTTTACAATTCAAAAGTAATCTCATACAACAGTCCCTACAACTTTCCTCGCCCACTCTATCCTGATCTTAATATCAAGGTCGATTCTCATTCAACTCACGATTGAAGTTGAATTTGGGCACTCGATTGTTATATTTTGTTTTGATTTTTATTTGGCTGTTATTCAATCTGGAGTTAATTGCGGGGATTTTGGACTTGATTTCGCCGATTGCAATAAAAGTTCGATAGTGCAATTATAGCAAATATATAATTGTCCAGGTTCCAATATTCGCGGCATATTTATATGATGCTGTCAGCCTTTATGCAAGAGCTCTAAAAGAGGTTGGTGAAGAAGGACTTGATCCTAGGAACGGAACTCTCGTGGTATCGAAAATAACGAAGAGGACCTATAAAAGTATTCGATTCGTAATTTTTGTAATTCTGAAATTAATGGCTAAATTATCAGTTAACCATTCACAGGTATTCAAGGAAACACGATGTTCATAGATGCTCATGGAAATGCTGAGGCAAACTACACTCTCCTTGCTGTCCTGCCGAATGGAAATGATGAGGACTACATAAGAGACGATAGAGAAAATTATTCAGGCGATGGAGATGATGACGATCCAAGTTACAAGGTTCAAATAGTAGGACACTTCTTAACACACGAAGTTATGCTCCCGGTAAGTGGTGTAACTTACAGGATTTAATGCAAGTTAAGCGTTTAAAATGAAGTGTTAGTATTTAATTTAATTATTATGAAATGTATAAAGTGTAACTTGAAATGTACTTAATTTTATTTGTTTTACATTTTATAAATTTAATTTTACTTAAAGTCATTTACACCTGTGGCCGATATGCCGTGGGTTGGTGGAAGAGTGCCATTAAGCGAACCTGAATGTGGATTCGACGGAAACAAATGTCAAATTCAGTCATGTAGGTTTTCCGTCAAATCATATACTGAACTTTTTCCAATGACCCCTTCACAATTACTACTTCAGATTGGTTGGTAGCCATCGTCTGCATCGCTGCCACTTGTATCACGATTGCCGTAATCTTTGCTTGCAGGTCTTATTTAGGAAATTGGTTTTAAAAGTTCTGCCTTTAAACCTAATTTTTATATTCTTTCATAGACATTACATATACGAACAAAAATTAGCCAGCTTGATGTGGAAAATTGATTACAAAGACTTGTTTGTCGCTGATCATGAAAGTGATTATTTCACAGAAAAAGTGGTGGTAAACTTAAGATTATTAATTTTAGCAAATTTGTACAATATGTTCCTAGTACAATATAACAATACAACTTTAAACTTTTATGTAATTTGAACTTCGATCTGTATCAATAAAAATTAAAATCTGGCAGAAACTTCCATTTGGCATTCTAACAACCCAATCTTCCGAGAATAATGAATCCGACTTGCACTCTAAATTTAGGATTGTTCAATACAAAAAACAAACTGTCGCTATAAAAATATTTCCAAGGAAGCATGTTGAAATCAACAGGTTGAATTTCTTAGTTTTAATTATAATCTTAATAGTAGTAGTAACAAATAGTTGTAGGATGTTGCTGGTTCATGCATTTTATAACTTAAAAACTGCTTCTTATTAGAGAAGTGAAAGAGGAATTGTATGAAATGAAAGAATTGTCGAATGACAACATCAATAGATTCATTGGTGCCTGTGTTGAACCGACATTTTTCGTGGTTGTGATGCACTATTGCTCCAGAGGAAGTCTCAAGGTATGCAAAGGATTTCAGTTGATTGAATGATCACATAGTTAATTGTGGACAATTATTGTATTGAATACATTAATTTTTATAGTTGCATTTAAAATTTAAGTCTATTAACATAAGACAAGAAAATGCCATTTTAGGACACTTTCTGGTCAGAATCTACTCGAATTAGACTATGATTTCATAAGCAACTTATCAATAAAATAACAAAATCATGCAAAGAATTTCTTTAAAAAATTTGTCTCAAATCAATAAAGTCGTTTAATAGTTATTATTTCGTTGATAGGATATTTTAGATAACGAGGCAATACACCTCGATGACATGCTCATATCCTCACTTGTGTTTGACCTCATCAAGGTTTCATTGAGTTTTATTATATTTATTCTTGTTATTTTATTATTTATTCTGAAAAATGCAAGAAGGAAAATTGTTTAAATATTTAGGGAATGATCTATCTTCACGACAGCAGCATGATCTGCCATGGCAGATTAAAACCTTCCAATTGCTTAGTGGATAGTCGATGGGTCCTTCAAGTATCCGACTTTGGACTAAATGTTTTCAGAGACGAGCTCTACAGCATGAAGGCTCTTGATAACAAAACCGTTTCGAGTCAGATACTTATTTTATTATGTTTTGAATGCATGTAATTTTAAATATAATCACAATTTTATAGCATTATATGTACATAGTTAGTTTTAAAGAGGTAGTAAATCTTAATATTCTCGACGCTAAATAAATAATAATAAATTCAGAGATGCTGTGGCAGGCCCCAGAAATTCTGAAAAGTGGAAAAATGTTCAGAGGAACACAAAAGGGGGATGTATATTCTTTTGCACTCGTCCTTTACGAGATATTTGCCAGGAAACATCCTTG
Source organism: Whitmania pigra (assembly GCA_021613335.1). Lineage (NCBI taxonomy): Eukaryota > Metazoa > Annelida > Clitellata > Hirudinida > Haemopidae > Whitmania > Whitmania pigra. Next base: position 4,493,101 of record JAJTWR010000231.1, read on the forward strand.
GAGCCACGTTTCTGGATCTGATATAGGTGAGTGTAGTCTAGTTTGGACGAATGTTTTATGTATTTAGTGTAACACAAATTAAAGCATATGCTGCTATAATTTTCTTGTCAATTGGATTAACGGTTTGAACTTTCAGACATCTTGTATGCCATTTTGAATCCAAACGGAGATAACTATTTGAGACCAGATGTTTCTGTTATGACATGTCCCGAATTTGTCATTAGATGCATGATGGACTGCTGGAATGAAGATGAAAACATTCGACCTGATTTCAAGAACATTAAGAACCGCTTGAAACCAATACTGGCCGGACTGTTAGCATTTTTAACGACATTTTTCTTTTATTCTCGAATGACATATCGATCTCATTTTGTTAGATCAATTAATTTAATCGAATTAATTGTGCTAGATTTGAACTTAAAAGACCTACTCAATATGCGTCGTATAACATCTTTTTTTTTTATCAAATCGTTTCAAATGAGCAGAAGTGCCAACATCTTCGACAACATGCTGGCAATCATGGAAAAATATGCTAAAAGATTAGAATTTCTCGTCGAAGAAAGGACCATGCAGTTGGCAGAAGAGAAGAGGAAACTGGCAGAAGAGAAGAAAAAGACAGAAACTCTTCTCCTTTCCATGTTGCCAGTGTGGGTTCAGAATACTGATGATTGCGATAATGATAGAACGAATTTTTAATGGTATTTTTTTTTATTAAAAACAGATCTGTAGCTGAGCAGCTAATTAAGGGCAGTGTAGTCATTCCTGAGCAGTACGAGTGTGTCACCATCTATTTCAGCGATATTGTGTCATTCACCACTCTGTCTGCACAAAGTACTCCCATGCAGGTGTGAATTTTTAATGTTGGTATTAATTCATTCTCTGAAGTTGACACCGTGCAAATAATTTACATTCACCGTGGAAAGACTTGCAAATAATCCTTATCGATGGGTCCAAACACAAACGTATCTGCAAAATATCGAGTGATGGTATAAACAAAGTTTACTCCTGCAGATTGTAGACATGTTGAACGATTTGTACACGCTTTTCGACTCCATCATCGGTAACTACGACGTTTACAAAGTGGAGACAATCGGAGATGCTTATATGGTTGTCAGCGGTCTTCCCATAAGAAACGCTGACAGACACGCTGGAGAGATTGCTTCCATGTCCCTTTGTCTCTTGGATGCCATAACAAGCTTTCAGATCAGGCACAAACCTGGTCAAAGTTTGCAACTTCGAATTGGAATCCACTCAGGTAATTTTGATTAGATATTGTACTGATTGAATAACTTAAGCACTCAACTTAAAGCATTAGAAATCAAATAACAAAGTAATATTTTAAAATGAAATTATAAAAATGAATAGAGAATCAGCATGGAATTGCTTTAAAGTATGTATAACTACTTTTGTGTTTTTGTTTTAAGTAATTGATAACATTAAACTTGATGAATTTGTGTTTATAGTCACAAATATTGCCATGCTCCCGCGCGTTCTAATGGTTAACTTCCGCTTGTCAAGGATTCGTGCCGGCTGCGACGGCATCTTCCTGATAATTTGTCTAATTTAATAATTTCGTAACGGACGTTAATAGAAACAACGTAATATAACTTGATATTACTTTTATTGCTATGTAATAGGGTATTCATTAGCAGTGAACGTTTGAAAACCACCTAACTCTAGTTAATCTAACTCTAACCCTCCTCTATTTAAAAGTAACTGCCATACAACTTAAAGCTAAAATATTAATAAATGAGACTTTTTCGTCTCTGGTAGAAATAAGTTTAATTTGTGGCAGGACTACTATTGAAACTCGAGGGTCAACTATACAAACAGCAAATCCTATTTGCCAAGTCCTTATCTATAACTTCAGTAGAATCTTGATCAAATTGGATCCAATATTCTTTGAAGTGGACAAACTTATTTGCATCATATAATCTCTGCCAAACACTCACATGCAAAACGAAACTGAGACATAATCAAAACAAAAACATGGAAAACTGTGGTGACGTCGAGCCAAATTGAGTTGATTTCAAAATGTATTGAAATAGACAGCTAATAATATATTTGACACGTTTTTGTAAAATGTTTCATTGATTAAATTTTGTATTTATTTATTTATTTGATTCGTCGCATATGGAATACAATTTGGATATTTTAAAATTTGAAGGAAAATTTTTATTTATATTAAGGCCCTGTGGTAGCAGGAGTGGTTGGGAGGAAGATGCCCAGGTACTGCCTATTTGGAGACACCGTAAACACCGCATCTCGACTCGAAACAACAGGCGAAGGTGAATTTTGTTTGCATTTGTATAAATAAACACCGATCATAAAAACTTACAACCGCTTGCAGCTATGAAAATCCACTGCAGCTCAGATTGCCGGGCCATTCTTGATAAATTAGGAGGATACCGGCTAGAATTGAGAGGTCTGACATCTTTAAAAGTAAGAAAGATTCTTGAAACCTCATTAAGCGCTTCTAATAAATTCTCAAAATATCCAGGGACGAGGCGAAATGGTGACTTATTTTGTGATGGGCGAAGAACCAACCAACAAAGGTCGTCGCCTAGCAAACAAGAACTTATCAACTTCAGCGTTGTTTCCCAGCTTCAGAATAACTCAAAACATTGATGGTGAAGAAGGCGACAACTACCTCCATGAAACTAGATCTGTTCTGGCAACTCCAAACAACTTTCCAAAACACATCCAACCGACGAATTACACAAAAGCACCTACTCCCAGATCACCTGCCAGAAAGAAATTTCTTGGAATGCCAAGCACTAATTATCCTGATAACTTTGATCCAGTTAAGCGCAGATATTCGGCGCGGGAAACCGAGAGAAAATCGGCATTAAAAACATTTAGCAAATTGGAGACTCATATGTCAGTTGGATCGCTGGACTATATTTCCAATGATGGAAGCGAAAGGATGGATGCTGAGTCATCCCTGCAGGGCTCGAAGCACTTTGATAACCAAACTCTTCAGAAATCCGAGTCCTATTTCAGTCGTCAAAACACACAGAAACACGAAGCCATCGATTTTATGAACAGCATCTCCAAAAGTCACGGTTTATCTTCGTTTTCCCAACAATACAATCCCAGGTCACCGAGGCGATCGACATTCGACGATATTTCACCTGGTAAATCCAATCCCATTTCTGGTTTTTTTGGTTCCTTATATAACTTCATGAAGGGGTGTAAATTACCAAATATCGATGACGAGAGAAAAACAGCACATCGGAAACATTCCTTCAAAAGTGAGTTTTACAGGAACTCCAAAAGTCCTGTTGTTGATAAGGAATACGGCATTGAGGTTACAATGAAGAGAAAAACTTCAAGAAGTTGTGATCCTCTTCTGGGAATTGGAGAAAATCATCCAGGATCATCCTCTGGAGAAAACCAATTGCATAATCAAAGAAGCAATAGTTTCAGCGGCAGAAATACCGCTGACGTATTCTATGTTTTCAATTTTAATATCAATCCGCTCCTTAATCTCAACCGTTCAAACATTCTAACCCCAGCATCTATCGATGAAAGTCAAAGTTCGAAAAAGCGCTTGAAGCATAAAGATTCACAAAAGTATGAGAACAATGATAATCTAGAGTTAGAAGTCAATAATCATAAAATGGGTGTCAGGGAGAACAGCCTTACGGAATCAGCCATGTTCGAAGTAAGTTCGTGCGATAGTGAGGATGACTTTAAAAACTCTGATGAAACTTTGGACAAAGCAAAAGACCCAGATGAACTTGCAATTGGATCACGTATCCTTCAAATGAGCTTGAATGAAAAAGACAAAATTATCGACAGCACTGAAGTCGGAGAGGAGTCACCCTTGTTGCAAAGCAAAAAATTGTATCAGGCCAAACAAGATTCTGGAAAACGCTCAAAGGGTAAAATAAAAGCAATCATAGAAGAATGCGATTCCAGCAAAATTGAAATCTCGTCTACAAAAATCACACCAAATAAAGAAACGGCGATGAACAGAGATTTGAACAATAATGACGAATCAAGAGACAGTTGAATTTAATTTGAACTTCTGTATATTCTCCATTATAATCGTTCGTGATTATTTGATCGCGTAAATGATGAAATCTGCATAATAAAATTTATTTTAAAAATTATCAAATCGGAGGGTTGATTATATCGTATTGTATTGAAAGTTTTATTATTAATTATAATATCACGAGGCCAGCTGTTGCGATATTCACTGTTGTGAAAAGTCGAATGCTTAGGTTTGAATTCGTTTATTTTCAAAAAAAAACTATATTCAAATAGCCAAAAAAAATCACACCAAAAAAAGATTCACAAATTCATTAATGAACTATCCCAAGGGAATTAATTCCCGTCTAGGGGATAGGTTGTTTCAATTTGACAAATTTAAAGGGGCGTTTGAAAGGGTCTTTGCATATACATAAACTTCTAATGGTAACGACAGGTGAAAATTAATGGCAACAACTGAGAGACGAGGAATAATCGGAATAATGAATAAGCGATGTAATCAACGAGGAAAAAACCAGGGTAATAAAATGAATGATAAGGTGGAAATGTGGATAAAAGGTTCAACAGGTGGATAGAATGTGTTTTTTAAGATGGGATTTAAATAGTGAGGAACTGTTTAGAGAAACAAGGGACGACGGCAGAGAGGAGAACAAGAGTGGACCTTTGCAACATATGGAGAATTTTTTGAAGGTGGTACGGGAAAATTCAGATCTCAATTGATTGGATGATCTAAGATTGTAAGAGTGGACATCTGATGATTTGAAAAACATATTATTAAAGGATGGAGGCAGCAAGTTATGTTCATAATTGTATATGAAGAGGCACGTTTGAAATAAAAAAAAGTCCTTTGTATGGACACGTGGATGGAGACGAAATACAGTACGAATTATTCTTTTTTGGAGTGTAAGTAAGTTTAGAGGGATAGGTAGAGGCTCAGGCGATATTACAATAGATGAGATAAAGATATATTAAAGAATAATAAAGCATAATGAGAATTTTTTTATCAACAAATGAAGAGACCCTTGACATGATGCCAATGTTTTTTGAAATTTTGGAGGCAACGTAATTGATATGCAAAAACCAGTTTAATCTATCATCGATAATAATGCCGAGGAATTTGGTAGAGGTGACATGTTTAATCTGTAAGTTGTTGATGCAAGGTTGAATACTATGGGTTCTGTCCTTATTTTTTGAGCAAAGTAAAAGTACAAGCAACGCACAGGAACGCCATTTGGGGATGGGTGAGAAGGAGAGGGGAACAGCCCTTGACTTTCTAAAAGTTTTTGCGACGGCCCCCTTCCCTTTAGAAAAAGCTGATATGACGTCCCAGAGAACTGTAACAAAAGTATTTTCGAAAATATTACTTCATTAATATTAATATAAGTAAAATATTTCTAAAATATTTCTGTTCTTCGCTGCAAGTAACATGTACTCCGATCGTACCTAACCTTCATCCGTTACTTGGCGTGCATTCTGCACCTGGCGATTTGTTTTGCTACTACAATCTTATTTTAAAAATTACGACAGTTATCTTTTAGGACAGGGGTTCCCAACCTTTTCTATGTCCGCACCCCTAGAAAACGTTAAGTATGTTCCACCTACCAAAGTAATATAAGTAATATCTCATAAGAATAAAAAAACAATTTATAATTAATTAAGCTACATTTTGAATGATGTAAAAAGCAAAGTTAAATACAAACAGTACACGGAAATTAAGTTTTACATTCAGTGTGAGTCAGAGACGTCATTTCAGCATTTTCCAAGGGGAGAAACCCTCGCACAACTTCAGGAGACGACCTTTTTTGCTCCTAGCCAAAATTCAGTGAGAGAGGACCTTCATAAAGCATGAGATGACCCTTTTCTGCGTCATTGTCCGCATTGTGCTTTTTCACAAAGTCTTGGAAAAATATTCATTGCTGAACAGCAATACTCTTCCAAAGTCTTGTTGTTAAATTGCATTTCACCAGTGTTGTAAAAAATACAAGTAATGTCTCAAAAATGTACTTAAGTAAAATAAAATAAAAGTAATTGTTCAAAGATATGCTTAAGTAAAAATAAAACGTTGCAACAATTAAAAGTTACTTAAAAAGTAAAAAGTAAAAGTCCTGATGCCGCCGTTATTGTGATCATATATAATTCCACATTATTTAAATGGTACTAATGTCAATTGTTTGTACTAACTCCTAGTACTTACAATCATTAAGTAATAACATTTGAACTAATTATAGTGTTTTTATTCTTTATTTACAATCATGAATGTTTGTTAATTTTTAACTGTTGTGGTGGCGCAGTAATTAAGTTTATTACTGCATAATTAATTTTAGGTGATAATTATCACTTGTTATCACAATAATTATCAGGTAAACCTATCATAAAGGTATCTTGATGATAAATGTTATGATCTTTTTGTCTTGCCAATTATGCACCTCAGTTGATTGTTGATATTAATAAAGTACACTTAGTACACCAACATACCTAGTTAACCACATTAACATTAAGGCACCCGTCGGATATAAAATTGGCGACGAGGATTTACGAACCATGATGACAGAAGATATGGACAACACTGACATGGTTGGGGTTTTAGAGGCATTCGAAGAATACCGTCGTCTGAACGAGGAAAATCATCGTCAGAGGGACGAGTTGCTCAAGTTGCTTAAAATCTTAAAAGCAGTACCGGAGGTCAGTGATAATCCAGTATCGGTCATAACGGGGAGCACAGAGGTTGTTGGTGAAGTTTCAGTGGAACACAAGGAGGAGTGTTGTGAGGATCTCCCTAGCAAAGAGACAAAACAAGCTCCTACGGGAGATGTGTGTTCCAGTATTATTTGCGGTAATGGACAATCCGCAGTCTATTGCCCAGAGAATCCAGATACCAGTCGGATGTTCGCCTTCATTGATTTCGGAGGAGTCGAGATACATATGCAACTAGAGTCAGTTACTAATGTTACTGTGGTCGACACTGAAATATGGAGGAAGGTGGGATCGCGACGGCTGCGATATTATTCAGCTGGCGGCTAGCGGCTCAGCGGCTCCCAGGTCTATTATATAACGCTCAATTCCGCGTCGTGCCGTTTGCTGGATGGCAGAGATGCTTGCGGCGAATGTGTGACGTTTAGCGACTGGTTGGATACAAAGTAGCAAGTGGATGGAACTTGATACAACCAAATAGTTACGTTATTTGATAATGTACATTGTACAAATGAAATGTACATGATAAGGATGTGTTCATCAAGTTTTGTTAGGTAGTGAGCACATTTGTTGATTGTTGCCATCTTGAATTTAGCATGCATTGCCATCTCACTTGAAGTTGTTGCGATGTTTAGAAACTCAAATATTAAAAAATTAAATTAAACAATGTTACAAAATGATTAATTTAAAGACATGCCACATGTATATATGTCACATGTTTTCTTATGTAATACCAACTATATCTTGCAACTGCGGGATGTGCACAAAAAGGCTTTAAATATTATTTTTCTATTTTTTAGAAGTGAAAGGCATAACAGCAACAATTATCCCTGAGTGAAAGGTAGCCCAAATAATTTTTTTGTTGAGGGTCGCCATAGCACGGCCAAGCCGCGGCTTTATAGCTAAAATTCTTTCAAATCAAGCTGGTTTCTTAAAAGTCCTCGGCTCCCAGGTCTATTATATAATAGCCGAAAAATGCTTGCTCTATAAAAGCATCTTGCTCAAATTTATATCCGTAAGAAATATTTAAAAAAATATATCACAAAATTGTTAAATTTTCAGTGTCTTAGGCGACCCCTGGTAAAAACCAGGTTGAGAACCGCTGCTCTACACACTCATTCAAATGGGTAGTATGCAAAATTGTGAATAAAAACCAAATTGTATATAATAAAACGTATACAATATATTTATTTCATATTCCAACTTGTAAATGTTTTAAATTTTTAATCGCGCTTTGTATTAAACATACCACAGAAAGAAAGTTTTTGCATCTTTGTTTTTATTCAACGCGTTTTTATTTCGCGTCTTTCTTTATCGCTCGTGTGTCAAAAGCAAGCATGTCAGACTCAGATGGAGAAATTAACGAGCCTCCTCGTAAAAAACCGGCAAAAAAACTTGAGAAGAGACTTATCATAATTCTGGAAGGCGCATCTCTCGAGACCGTGCTGGTAAACATGACTTGATTGCCAGGATATTCAAAAACTTTTAAATCTTGACATTTGCTTTTACAGATAGACAAAAAATACCAGCTGCTAAATTGTGACAAACACAAAAACTTTGCAAAGAAAAACAATAGGGACGTAAAGGATTGCCGACCTGATATTACTCACCAAGTTAGCAAATGTGAACACACGTTCATGTGATTAAAGCTCTTTAGATTAATAATGCTTTATTTGTTTTTATGTGCAGTGCCTTTTGATGTTGCTGGACAGTCCATTAAATAGGGCAGGTTTTCTTCAAGTATTTATAAGAACTGAAAAAAATGTTCTGATTGAAATCAATCCTGAGACAAGGATTCCAAGAACATTTGAACGATTTTGTGGATTAATAGGTTGGAATTATTTTGTTGGTTATGTTGATTTGCATAAACAGTATAACAAATAACTTTCTATAACATTTGCATCATCAGTTCAACTTTTGCAAGACCATACTATTTATGCTGACCAGGGCAAAGTCAAGCTATTGAGAGTAGGTTTTTTAATAATGAATTTTACTTTTGATCTGACTGACTTACCTTGAATTTCTTCTTATTAGCTCATAAAAAATCCAGTGACAAACTATTTGCCAAGTGGTTGCCTAAAGGTATCAACCTCCTTCACAGCTCCTGAGGTTATTGCTGATCCTTCTTCCCTCTCACTGGACGACTCACCAATTGTTTTTGTTGTGGGAGCATTTGCAAAAGGAAATGTGAGTAAAATACAACATTGCTGGAGATATTTCTAATCTCATATCATATTTTTGAATTCAGGTGAATGTCGATTACACAGAAAAGACCATTTCTTTGAGTAACTACCCTCTTTCTGCAGCTTTGGCCTGCACAAAAATTTGCAATGCCTTTGAGAAAAAGTGGGGAATCATTTGAGCTTTATAGAGATTGACCGCTTAGTGAAATAAATTATGGAATCTTTTCCTTATGTTGTTTTATTAGCTTTACTGTGTATTATGCACATGGGATAAAGGGCTCATATAGAGAAGTAATTTGAATGCTATTTCTGGAACATCTAAACAATTTTTACCTTTTAAGTCTTTGACATCAGACCACATGTTTTGGGTGAAGAAGTCTGCTTTTCAGCATTTCTCTCAATTTTATTGACCTGTTTAATTTGCTGTATTCGGCCTTTTATTCACTGTTGATTATATGCAATTTAAGTTTTGAACACAGCCTGCATGATTTTTATGTAATCATCTGATTGAATAGGGCCTCAACATTTCTGCAAGCACATTTGTGTTTGTAGTGTGATGTAAAACCACATGGGATTATGTACATGCAATTCCACAAATTTAGTTAAAAATTCAAGTGGTTTTCAAGGTATTAGCAGTAAATTACCTAATCATATGGTACTATTTTGTACAGGTTTAGCACCAAATTATTTTTTGTAAATTCATTACCACCCAGTATATCATGAGGTGTTTTTGTGTCTCCAAATATGCTTTCTTCATAATAACATTATGCCAGGAATGTCATTTGGGGAGGCAAATATCCCTTCAATTTCCAAGGTCGGAGTCTGGAACCTTTCATTACAATTAATTTTTAGGTTGATAACAAAAGCAAGTCATCAGCCAATTTCAGGGAAACATTAAGCAAATTTTTTCACCTGAGACAAGTGAATGTTGTCCCAATAATCTACCCAGCTGCTTCTATTTATGGCAGCACAACATTAATTTTAAAAATTATGGAGTGAAAAAATGAAAATCACACTTAAATTATAGTTTTTGAAAAGGCCAATAGTTTCAATTATCTTATTTACATAGTGATTGATTATTTAGGATAACTGTAAAGGTCATTTTGGTTATGATGATGATGAAAGTGGTTCCATAACAATTTCTTTGAGCTTTTCTAAAGGGGCAACTTCTACTTCATTTAAGCCTAGATTTAGAATCTGTAAATCAATATTTTCCAGCTTTTAGAAAATTAATAATTGCAACAAGAACATTATCATTATGCTTACAAGCACATGATAGCATCAGAGATATGTTAGTATCATAGATGTGATTAACTGCATATGGGTAATTAAGATCTAAAAAGAGCACAAAATGCAAACCTGGGAACTGTATTCCAAGACATCCAAAGAAAGTTGTGACCTGATCTTGTCATCATCACTCATTCCCTGATTGCCAGAATTTGAAGTTGTTCCTCTGGCTGCCTTAAGGCGTTTCAGACTCTCTTCCATTCTCCTCACTGACACCAGCACCTCTGTAGTAACTGAGAGGAATCTATTAAGTAAATAATGTATGTATAGCAAATGAAGTCCATTTATTGTAACATCAAATGCCTAGCAAGATTCTTTTTATTTTCACATAAACAACATTTGAGAATTTCTTACTGTTCAGTAACAATGTGCAAAGATCTCAAAATTATTGATTTCTTATCCTCTTCAGTAATTATGCTGTTATGCTTCTCTAAAAATTCTTTCAATGGCTTCAGCAGTGATGACATATATAGAGAGGCTTTGCTAGGAGCCTGAAAAGTTTTCACATAACAAGTAACAACGCGAGCGACAATTCGTGGATCTAAAAGGCACCTCTCTATTTGTTCTTTTGTATAAGCGTGGAATGTTGTTGACATTTTTAAGGTGACTGCAGCAAGAGACTGCAATGTCATTGGAAATGTATTGCATGAATTCGGGAATATGTTCAGTCACAAAATCCTCAGCATCTTTCCAAGCTCCTTGCAAAAAAAAATAGTTTTAAGGTTATAGATTAATCTTCAATGCACATAGACTAAATATAACTAAACCAACCATTCATCAATTCCGTATTGATACCCTCATGCTTTGACAACAGTGGACAAATGTCATCAAGATAAATATCTCTTAACTGCAAACGCCAAATAAGTTACAGAGTATACTACATTGAATACGTAAGCAAACATTACCAGCCTACCACTTTTGTCAGCTTTCTTATATCACTCAATAAGGCAACACAATCTTTAGGAGTCCTTAAATGGACACCTTGAGATGGCAAGTTTAATGACTGAAGAGAAGGAGAGCTGGTTGCTGGGGAGATTACACCATCTGCACCATCGTCCAGTTTGTGGCAGAGTTGGAATGAAGAAGCTGATTCCACCCTTGGTAAGTTTGGAGAAGTTTGGCCCAACTAAATAGTCAAACAAAAGATTATCTCAAATAAGAATTATCTGATAGTTATTGCAAATAGTTATGAAACGAAAGTATTGCGTAAATTACGACATATAAATATTAGCTGCTATATTTCTTCATATCTCATTTTAAAAAAAAGCTTTCCTTGAGTAACATTAAACCTCTTGTGAGAAATCCTTGATCCACATCCCATATCTAGACATAAGCTGCAACGATAGCCTCCAAAATCGATGAAGCAGAACATCAAGATAAACACCAGGTGACCAACATTTCTTTAAGCATTTGCACAGAGTACAATTAGATGCCAAAATAAAACCTTAAAAATATAAGAATTTGTAATCCCAATAAATCAATCCTGAGTGCCCAAAATAACTTATATTCTTAAATAAATATTATGTAATTAAACAATAATAAATTCAATTAAATAAAAACAAAAAAGCTGTTAACCATAATCGTTGTTTGCATCAGAAGCAAATGGCTCAACAAGTGCCACTTCAAGTTGGCCTGCAATATCCTGGAATCTGATCTGAAAATAGACAGACACACTCCACTTGGACATGAATGATATGTAGCTGTGATGCTGTCGAAGTCGTTTAATGCTGGCCTGGCTTGAAAGCAGACTTTCAAATTTACTCAAAAATGTCATGCTTGCCAAGTATCTCTGAAATAAATTAGATAAAGTTTCAATTACTCAAAACCAAAAATATATTTTAAAAAAGTAAATAATGTTGAACTTACCTCATGGAAAAGATCTGGATCTCCAGGAGCAAACAAAGAAGGCATTCTGAACTCTAAACTTGACACAATTTCTGGCCATACAGCATTAACTAAGAAATCATAGCCAAGGACAGCATTCACTGAACTGCAGAAGCACATAAAAATGACTCAAATTTCGAGTATAAATTGAATTTTTATAGATTTGTAACCCTGATGTGGCAGCTTTAATTCTCGAACAATGCAGGGGAATGAAATCAAGGATTTTTTCAAAAACACTCTCAAGGCCCTTTTCTTTCATGTTTTGTTCATTTATAAACTGTTCAAATGTCAGTAGTTCTATCAATTAATTGTGAACTAAAGCATTAATAATTAATTTCATAACAAGAAATAAGATAATAACAGAGCCTCTAATGACATAGAACTCTTAGCCACCCCATAGTTTTACCATATTTATATTAATTCAAATTAATCTAACTGACTGATTAAACCTAAATATTTAGTGGTCAAAATCATAAAATGAATTAGCAAGAAATTATACTATAAATTACCTCAAGCATGTAATCGTGGACAACAAATTTCCTAAAAACTGACTGAGCCTGATCCATTTTGTTGATCGAAGCATAGGTCCTCAAACAACTCAGGAGGTCACCTCTGTCCAAACCTGTGAGACATTCCTTCAGAGAGGCTTCAAGGTTGAATGCCAGAGTGTCTGCTATGACCTTAACTCTCTGTAGATCATTACTAATATTCATAAATTTAGATGGAGAAACATTGCTTCTCATCATGCAAGTTTGAATCTTTATTTATAAATTGATGCAAAAAGATTGTTCTAAAAAATATATTAATAGAAACAAAGTTTTCGCACCGGCTCAATCTGAGAAACAAGAGGAAGGCCTTTACTCTTGTTGATGTAGAACTGCAGTCGATTGAACTCAGAAGCAACCCTTTCAATCAACTGATCGTTGCCTGCCTCCCAACTGCATTAAGATAATGTTTCCAACCATAATTGAAGAAGAATAGCCACAATGGGACAAAATGGATTATTAGGCAAGCTTTTAATAAATATTCAAAACACATAAAATATTTATTTCACATATTTTCGAATGCTAATAATTTCCAATTTTCAAAAAGACAAGTAAATAGAAAATAAATATTCTCCTATTCTTAAGAACAACAAATATTTCAACGAAACTAGGTAAACAATTCCTTTGCAATTGTCATAAGCCATATATTTGATTTTAAAAGAAATTTAAAGTGATTGCAAACCCACTGTTTTGTGATTTTTTCATGATTTTCTTCTTCCTTTATTATTCCAAGCAAATTTTCCATTGCTTCCAAGGATTGGATGATCTTCATCATGCATAACAATCTTTCCTTTGATAAGCAATTATGTTAAAACAAGTTAAATTAATTTATGTAATTCAACTGCAAATTCGTTTATTTACCTTCTTTGCCCTAACTGTAGTTCTTATTTTTATTTTTTCCTCAATTGCATTTATTGTGTCCAACATTACTTTCCGGACAGACTGTTTGCATAAAATATTCAGTTCTATTAATAATAAATTACACAGATGTTATGCTGCATCTTATGTAATAAAACACAATCATAAGTTAATAACAATCCATGACACAAAATTTTCAGAAAGCCTAATAATTATAAGTAAAATGTAATTTAATACTGTGATTTCACTCTTGATGCTATTTAATGGCTGTATAAGGTGATTAATTGCTTTATCCATGCCAATCTGAAAAGTTTTTAATGGTAAGGTAAATAATAATTGTAACATGAATTAACTTCTTTAATAAAGATCATACCAAATTGGTAGACAAATTTAGAAAATCTGCATAGTCTTTGTTGATTAATTCAATCATTGCACTTTGCAGAACTTTTAGATATAAATGAAGTTCATTTCTGAGAACATCTAGAGTGACGTGACGTCGACATTCGACGACAAAATGTTCCACATTAAAATCATCCTGCAATATGAATTCAAAATGATAAGAAAATGATAATACAGTAAAAAATTGAAGTCAAACCCAAACTCACTTTCATAAAGTCTTCCTTGTTTAGCCAAAAAGACGTTGGACCATTTGGCAGCGACTGCTTCAATAGTTCGTTTGACTTCATCGCAAGAAATGAATCCTCAGTTTGTTTACGCACCAAGCAAACTAAACAACATCTTTTTGCCTCCGTGTACGGAAGCAATATTTTTGTTCTATTTTAAAAGTGAGATAATGTTTTAAATACTTAAACGTTTAGCCACAGAAATTAGTATTAATAACAAAATTTGGAAATTATGGAGAAAAGAGTGCCATCTATATTCAGTTGTTGTTGTACTACATTAGTATTATTTTATTAATGTCCTCAGCATAACTTGATGAGTATGAAAATAATGTTTATTGTAAGTTTTTATAAGCCTTTAAGAGCTGTAGCTCCTGCTACAAAGGATACGATACTGTAAGCATAATAACATCGTGTCATGTCTATGTCAGTAGCTGATGGATGTTCAAATGTACTGTAAGTTAGTTTTGAGAAATTATAAATTTCACGAAATAACTTCATAATTTAAACAAGGAACTGAAAGTGCGCAAATGTGGATAACCATTTTCTTTATAATCCTTATTTTTAATATCAAAGAGGCTTTTAAATTATAAAATACATAATGTTACTGGTACGTCTAATCACATTCCTTTTTAATTATCTCTTAGATTTTTACTGAATCCAAGAAGGATTTCAGACCTGCTTGTCGAACTTTATTCCACGTCAAACCAAAGCAACCCCTGACCATTGGCTAGTGGCGTAGCTGAGAGGGAGGTAATGGGCGAACTACACTGCGCATGTCCAGGAGGGCATCAAAATTGATAATGTTAAGTGGAGAAAAAGGCACCGAATTATCAACATTGGATACCAAAATTAATAACGTTAAGAGGGAAGGGAGCCAGATTATCAGTGTTGCCCCGTTGCCGAAACCCCCAAAAGCAGGGGCGCAACTAGGGGGGGCAGGGGGGGCTTGCTAATGGGAGAGACCCTGCAATTTTTCCAAATCCGATGAGTTTTTTTTTGGTGGGAGAGGGGGGGATAAGGGGATTTAACTGGTTTGAAACTTTGAGACAGAAGATAGTCAAACTCATAATAATAATAATCTGTTCTATCTTTAATTCTTTATTAATTATAATTGGTAGTTTTGATTTGAACAGTTTCAAAAATTTTTCGACTGCGTCGGGCTTTCGTCCCTTTTCTAAACTTGAGCCCCCCCCCACAGCATTTTTCGCTGGTTATCTGATGATCAGATAACCAGTCATTTTGACAACCCTGCCTTGGCTGCTCTTGATGCTTTGCAGAATGGCACAATGACTCCCAAGCTTTCGGAGTTCTGCAGCCTTCATAGAAAAGACGCTGAAACTGTGCAAAGACAGTTCCTATTCACATCGACAAGTTTACGTGCTGATGAGTCTGATCCCAATGCATGTATCGAACTTCAAGATCTTTTCTGTGCCACAAGCATTCAGCCCGAGTTGCATTATATGCTCGATGTTGCTCTTACTCAGCCATTTACGTCATCAGATGCAGAAAGGGCATTTTCTAAACTTCGCCTTATTAAAAGTCATCTCAGGACGACTATGTCTGCCTGTCGTTTGCAAAGTTTATTGAGAATATCTGCGAACAAAACAACTACTGCATTTCTTCCATGAAATGAAATGGTGAACAGATTTTCACAGAATGATCGAAAAATTATTTTGTGACTGCAAACACATCAAAATGTAATTTAGACTACAACATTTCAAAATTGTTTTAAACTGTTTAGGATCATAACTTTATACATAATTTAGATTAGGTGAAATGTTTAGGATATGAATCATATCATATTACAATTTTAAACATATCATAAACTTTTTTTTTTACAGTTGCTTTAACTGGCTTGAAGCTTTGAAACAGAAGATAGTCAAGCTCATTAATAAATTATTAAAGATACAAAAAAAGACTGCAGACTTATAAATAAAAACTTATAATAATAATCTGTTCTATCTTTAATTCTTTATTAATTAAAATTAGTAGTATTGATTTGAACAGTTTAAAAAAATTTTCGACTGCGTCAGGCTTTTCTAAACTTGAGCCCCCCCAGCATTTTTCGCTGGTTGCGCCCCTGCCCAAAAGTATGCCACTGCAGCTGCCACCACCATCTTAGATTTTGCTGAAATTTGGCATAGCTTTTAATGTAGATACCACATAACTTATAAGCACTTTTATTACATCAAGAATGTAATAAACATGTTTGTACATTTTTCTAGAAAAATATAAAGTGATATATATCAGTTTGCTTTTTGGTCTTTGAAGTATCTCTCATCTTGGCATCTCTTATGCCAAGTTATATGTAAAAAACTGAAAGTGCTTGGGAGAGACTTCAATTTCAATTTCAGTGTCTTTATTTTGTGCCCCACTCAAAAGTGGCGTTCCAATGGGGGGGGGGGGGTGGAGGTTGGGGGCATTTTGAAGGAGCATGGAGCGTCGAATCCGCAAAAAAACGAATGGATGGTGGAGGATTGAATGACGCAGTACTGGGATTTTATGCTGAATTGAGACGGGAAATGCTGTGTCATCGACAGGTTGGCTGAGGAAATATGTCAGATTTCAGTAAGTTTGTGACCTCGAAAACAAATACGCCTTTCTCACACCGTCAAACCTGTTTGATGACAATTATGATTGTCAGCATGGCGAAAATGGGGAGTTCTTTGCCGAAAGGAAGAGATTGAAATATTACGTGGAAGCTTCAGGCAAACGATAACATCGATAGACCTCTTCAACTTCAACAGCTTCATACAGAGATACCATCAGTGATGGGTAAAATCAAGTTCAGAATGATTTTAAATCAAAATCAAGATCACCAGACTTTTTGAGACTGTTATAAAAAACTTTTCGGAGAGAAAAGCGCGGAAAGTTTGCTTGTAAATTTTTGATTTGATTGTAGCTTTATGAAAATAAATATTTGAGAGCTTTTAGAAATTTTGAAGGTTAACGGATTATTAATGGTCAAGAGGGGAACGCAAATCTTATGACCGCCCCGCGCCCCACACGCTCTTGTGATTCTAAAGAAACTTCCTATTCTTTAAATGCATCATCAGCAGTTCAAGCTAATCGAGAATTGCTTTTAATTTGTTTTCACTGATCCATCCGCGAATTGTTGAGTCAGATACCCCTAATTCTCTGCTTACTTTAGTGCGAGTTTCGCCGTTTCGCATTCTTTCGATGACATCCAGCTTTTGCCTTTGAACATTATTTTGAAGCATCTTCACGTTTTTTTACTCATGGCAGTTTTTTTATTGCCAAGTACTTCTGTAATTCCAAAACATTTCTTTTAAAAATTGCGAATTTTAATTTCAGCGGATTGATCGACTATGCCTCATTTTTAATTGATCTGCGGCATATTTTGTCTAGGGATGAATAAACATTGGGAGTCCAGTTTTTTCGCGGATTATGGATCCACAGCTTAATGATGCTGTTGGTGCAACTTGAAGGAGCAATGGAAAAACGAAATGTCTCCACTCTTCGGGATTCTACTATGCAGCCTACAAGAATTAAAGCGATAATTTTAGTCGTTTTTGATAACCAATAGCACAAACTGTTTCCCTTCAACGATTCAGATTGAGAAAAACTTCAAATTATGGAAACTTAATTTTGAGCCAAAGTCAATATGCATCAGAGCTCTTGGATGGAGTACGCTACATTTCTTACCATCGAAAGGTAGAAAAGTGAGAAGATAATTCTTAGCTATTCCGTCTGCGACTGCCAACAGACTCGTTCCCCTCAGTAACTGGCTAAATGTTAATAACTAATTGAACGACAAAAAACTATTTTTAAATTAGTATTGTGATAATTTTTTATAAATAAAATTAATTTTGGATGGAAATGAATTATGTTGGGGAATTATTTGAAAAATAAGATGATGCTATAAAAAATGTGCTAATTTTGATCCTAATTCTTGAGGATTTTGTCGTATCATTACTAAATCGCATAGCTTTATACGTCTATTTTCTTTATTTTAACATTTAGAATGAAAAGCAAAATAAAAACAATGCGATAAATAACATTTGAACTTGTACAAGATCAAATATATTAAAGTTCAGTCAGCAGGTTTAAAGAAAAATTCGAGGTCATCGCACATTTACAATTGTAGCAAAATCGTTGACATCAATATTGTTGTTTCTCGTCATCAGGAAATTCACAGGAAGTTTCGTTTTTAATTTCCTCGCTGCTGACGTCACTCTGAATTCCGTTTTCATCTAAATTGCTAAAAAGATTCTCTCGCTTTTTGTGATTGGCCGCTTCTTCTAGATGGCGCCATTTCATTCGACGATTTTGAAACCAAACCTTAACCTTTACCAATGCAATGCAAACGTTATTAATAATTTTGCGTATGATTAAGCAAACATGATAAATATATCGTATTATTCATAATATATATTTTCTATCTAATTAAAAGCATGACTTGATTAGGGATGTTGGAAGAATCTGGAATAGAATCGACAGAAGCAAAGTTTAAAGGTGAGGAATAAATAACTAGCTGCTTAATTTATAATGGAATTATACCTGCGCGTCGGTAAGTCCAAGCATAGCTGCTAACTGCCTTCTATCAGGTTTGGTGACGTATTTTTGAACTTCAAACCTTTTTTCTAAACCTTTTCTCTGAAGGTTCGAAAAGACCGCCCTTGACCACGACCTTTTCTTTTTCAAGTTGGTGGTTGTCGAAGGCAGGTTGTTGCTAATGCTTCCATCAGAAACGGTCGTTGCGGGATAATTGCACAAAGTGAAGCCTCCGTTACAAGCACTGTCATTTGTGAAGGAAGGTTGAAATAAATTCGATGGGATTTGTTTTAGGGATCCAGAAAATAACTGATTGGTCGAAGATTGGCTGTTCATAACACCTGAAAGAAAAAGAAAATAATTAAAACCTAATGCAAGACTCAATAAAAACTTGTTTACTTTGTGCATTTTCATGGAATGTCCTTGAGCGTGTCATGAGTTGGTAAGCATGTTGTTGCGTCAAATACTGAGCCAATCTCACTTCTGCATTCATTCCCACTCTTTGACGCCCGCTCAATGGAGCGAACAGTAGCGGAATGAAAGAAGGGATATGTGAAGAATGATAAGACATTTGGTATGGAAAAGCGGGTCGGAAAAGCCTTGCAATGGATTGACTGGCTATTGAGGGCGATTTGCTGCTCGCCGAGCAGCTATTGGATAGACATTGGTTAACACTTTGAAGCTCTAATTGCTCAGCGGATTTTGACAGAGAGTCGTTGTCATTTTCTGAGATTTCATTGCTCGGTGCAAAGTTTTTCGAGGCCGTAGTTAAAGGTAAACAATTGAAGTCCGAAGCACGATTCGTCTGTAAATTGATGCGACGGCAAACACCTACAATTTAGCCAAAATTACGTAAAGAAGTAACTTCGAAGATGACCAATTTCATAATTATGATAATAAATGCAAAGGTTAATACTGTTAGAGTACCTCACCAGCTTTCACATCACATAATAAGTAAAAGAAAATTGTAAGAAGGTTGTTATAATACAATATATACGCTATATATGCAATATACTATACATACTCGAACGACGATTTAAACAAATATTGATAATAAAGTAGGTATGGCACTACAAATATAAACCAAAAATACTAAAATGACCAACCCTCTTTACGTGCTTTTTTATCTCGTGACGATTCCAAGATGGCATCAACCCCAAATTTCAACTTATTTATTTTAACTTTAATTTTTGGCGTCGAAGATATGGACGATAAAGGCGAGGATATGAGAGTTGGTGAAGGGTGAAGATCTGTTGATTCCATTTCATCGTAGGATTCAGAAGAAAGCGATGACGTTCCTTGGAATGAGTCGTTTCCAGCATTGCAAGACTTGGGAGAGTAAACACCCTGATTCTCCTGTGACCACGGAGGTAGAAATTTATTCCAGGAAGGATAAAATTGTTCACAACGGCCAACCGAAGTCGAAGATTTTGTGCTACACTGCATGATCCAATTCTAACGGTGAAATCTAATGAAAGCAAGCAATATAGCTTCATCCACAGGACATTTGAGCAAGGAACTCAACGAGAACGCACTAATAAATATTACACCAAAGTAGTCATTAATTATTTTCAATACTGATTTCGGATTGATGATTCAAAAAGTAGCGTAATAACTTTTTATAAGATATTGCGGTAACTCCAGCTGCTCTCCTGTGATGCTATTTATAGCTGGGTTGAAACTGCTCACCATCTCACTTCACACTACTCGTCGTCCAATGATGAAAATAATCGTCTGCTTCAATGTTTAGAATATCCCGCCCACTTCGAGGAGATTTTAATTGTGTTTACATCATCATCAACGTCTTGCTACGGTTGGAGGGCTCATTAACGACGGCATTGCTTTAGAATAAATATAATAAAAAATGTGTAAAACGATTATGCGATTATAAATATTGCAATGTAATGTTATATTATGGTGTAACATCTACGAACCTTAGGTCCGCTATCGTCGCCAAATTTAACATCGCTATATTGAATGACAGAACCAGTCTGCATCACATGAAGTCCACGCCAGTAAATACGAACAACAAGTTCTTTAAAATACTCAATAAACTTTTATAGAAAGAGATGACATTTTCAAAGGAAATAAAGTCTTGGCATCAAAAGTTTAAACAAGTTATTTATGACGTTGTTGAATGCCCAACTGATAAGACTTCCACTTTTAAATCCAATTATCCATTATGCATCCATTTCTTATCACTCCTCAAATGTTGCAAATGATATAATGTTATTGGTCATCCTAATTTTTATGTAAATCATTCTTCCATGAAATTTGTTGTGCTTCAGCAAATAGTTAGAATCATTAAAAATTAAAACTTTTCAAACGGTTGAGTTTAATGAGCAAGGGACATTTATGAGCATAAAATGCCAGATTTCTTTGGAAACACCTAAAATTATTTTTTTTTTGTCCGTTGTTTCAGACACATATCCCAAATATATTTAGAAAATGACAAATTAGAAATTGCCTCGATAACATTTGCGAGATGTCATTTCTGAACATGTACGATAGGAGTGCAATAAAAGTTTCCATGCAAGTATCAGATGCAGGTCAAGACCTTTGGCCATCGCAGCTCCTTGGTCACTGAGTGACGTTTTGTCTAGCAGGAGTTCGTGCTCCAAACACAAACAACTTGTCACCAAACTTTGATAACAGCCCACATCAATCACACATCTCAAACTCTAAGTCTGATTGTATGTTTCATTGACAGAAAGCAAGAAAGACCGCCATTCTGTTTTATTTCCTTCGAGTTTATTCAACCAATCAAGAAGTTAAAGGCAGATCACTTTTTTAAAAATGAGGTTGAAGTACGCAGACATCAAAATAAAATTCATTAAAGGGGAATTTAGCTCCACTTTAGTTCCACGTTATTTAAATTATGCGGAATTTTTTATGTTATTGATATAAATTATTCTACTTCGAGATTATCTGATAGAAACTATTCTTAATAATGTTATACAAATACAGCACATCATTAATAAATTATTCAGATGATTTCATATAAGATTAAATTTATTTTTAAATGAATCCATAAGGAACAACAAATATCTTGAGTTTGTCAACAAGCGTTATAAAAATAAAAACGTTAGCACTGAATGTTTGCAGGAAAATAGACATTTATAAATACGAGTAGTGGACATGAGAGCCTCCGTCAAGCTATTGACCCAGGTATAGAATTTCTTCAACCTTTTCATCGACTGTCCAGCAGGCGATAAACAATTTATGCCTCCTTGGAAAGCTGAATAATTTGTTTGCAACAATTTGTACACACAGTTCACTGACTCGGATTTTCTTTGTTGCGAATCCCAAACATTTCTGAACCCAGTTGTAATTTAAAGCGCCCACACAGGTGGCCGTAACTTTGCCAAGATGAACTAGAGCAATGTTTGTGTAACAAGTGCTGAAGCAACTTTTTTAACCTATGCTATTAATTTTGTCAGATTTCTTTATCCATTTATCTTTTTTATTGTTTATTGTATCTTAAACACAATTTTTCAAAAACTCCACCTCTGGAAACATTTGAAGGTGTTTATTTTCCCGTCAGCCAATCACGCTTTAGCTTTTTGGCAGGAGAGATTCTGATTGGAGAATTTGATCCTGTCTTATTATTTAGAGAATAAATAATGAGCTTTTCAACAAGTTGTACAAGGGTTTCTCCAGTCAACATAATCGCTATTATTTGAAACATTTACACAAAATTCTGCATTAATTTATTCTTCTTAATTAATAATAATTATTATTATGATTTTATTTTTATTATTATCATATATTATATTATTAATGATTTATAATAATTCATATATTTGTCAATTGTTTTAGTTACGACGCTAATATTAGTACTTCAATAAATAACTATTAATAAATTATAAGACGACAATTATAAAACCTCTTCATAGTTTTTTCTGCCACCTTTTAATAAAAGATTTCCCAACTTTTTCATATAACCCTCATTCGTTCATTTGAATTTTCACGCTTGAAGCATCAGAGTGGAACTTCCTGACAAGATAAACAAACCAATGTACATCAGCACCACAACCATCATCGTCGTCATCGTCGATAGATCATCAATACAAACTCACATTTGTTTATACAGTTTTTCGGGAAATGTTTTGTCTACTGCAAACATTATAATATTGTAATTATAATATTGTAAACACAATGGCGATCTCATTTGATCGATGATTTATTATGCCTTCAGATTTCTTTTCATATTAATCTTCCTTCGTCAGTGTTAATCAGGGCTGCCGAAAGAATAAAAAGTGCCGGTTCGAAACTTTCTGTGCA
Organism: Whitmania pigra; assembly: GCA_021613335.1. Taxonomy (NCBI): domain Eukaryota; kingdom Metazoa; phylum Annelida; class Clitellata; order Hirudinida; family Haemopidae; genus Whitmania; species Whitmania pigra. Next base: position 4,515,967 of record JAJTWR010000231.1, read on the forward strand.
CCAATACTATACCATATCTAGATGATTCAGATGAAAATCCAAAGGTATAAAATCATAGAATGATATGAAGTTGTTCAAACTTAATAAAATATAAAAACAACAATTTCTTAACTTTCATAGAAGCAAAAAAAGGTCATCTCCTCAAGTTGAGGGTTTCTTCCCTTAGAAAAAGCTGAAATGACGTCACTGTATAAGGAACTTTTGTTAACAATTTTATTTTATGTGGCATTATTCCATAAAATGATACTCATTGCTTGTTAATGCGTACAAATATATATGTAATAAAAAGTCTTACTGCCACGTAAAAAGCAAATGGCGTTCTCAGAAAGTCTTCGTCTGGTGTGTTTCATCCAGGAATAGAAATCTGTCATCGTGAAAGTGTTAACCAAGAACCTGGAGTGCATCTCCCCAACTGTCTACTGATTTGACCAGAAAAGTCATTCTAATACCTTTTTTGCTTCCTCAGACCAAATTGAAATAACTTGCCCAAAAGTGCATCATCCCTTTATAGTTGTTGTTATATATAGGTGAAACAATGAGGAATTAAATAAAATATGAGTTTTGCGGAATTCTTAAATCATGAACACTTTAAAAAATCGGCCAAGAATTTGAGGAAAATTTAATTTCTAATCTAAGGTCGTAAATCCTTTGGTTATTTTGTACAAGATCAGGAACTTGATCGTCATTTCAGCTTTTTCCATTTCAGAATATTGAATCTTTCTCGACCGACAAAAAAGAATGCTAAAAGACAATTTTCGGAATGGAATATAACATAATAGAATCTTTTAAGGATTAAAAAAAAGGAGACTAGAAATGTGATTATTTGTATTAATATGTTTATGCTTTAAACAAAAAATTTGTTTAAAATAGCAAAAAAAATAAATTTAAAAAAACACTGATTTGATACTGATGGACATGTCTGTCGCAGTACGACTAGCACTGTTTGTGGAAAATTAACTAGTTGGGGACAACTCTTTGGTTTGAGTGCTTTGAGTCCAATATTTTTCAACATTACAAGTTCGATAAAGTCGTTCTCCATCTATCAGCCAATCAATTCATTAGTGGACCTCCCAGCAATAATTCAATCAACATCGCCACTGTTATCTCTCCACTCATCAATGCATAAATCCATCCTTGTGGCCCTTCATCTGTCCACTCATAAATATTCCACATCTGCTCACGTGGTCATGACAAACATCTTCATCATTAACCGAGGCCTTTTATTACTTACTTTAAGATTTCTAGTGCACAAATGCTCACAAAAATAAGCTTTATTTGCTTTTACTAGAAAATGATGAAAAAATATTAAACTTTCGTATGGAGTCTGATACCTATAAATGTTTTCTAAGTAATCGAATGACGCTTAATTATTGCTTGAAGTTGATGGAACTGCTTATAGAGAGTCGAACAATATACATTCATATAATTCATATTTAGTAACTACCTTAATGTGTATGTTACTTTGACGCTTTAGACTGGAAGGTGGCTGGAAGCGATTTGGTGTTAAAAACGAAATTGACCATATTTCGTCGAACTAAATGCAATTATTATTGTTATTATTTTGTCATTCTAAGTTATATTGTTGCATATAATGTAACATAAATATGCGATTATTAAATTGTGCTGGAAAAATATTTTCTTAAAAACTGGCAACACATGATTCGAACATTTCAAGAAGGAAATTTATGATGTGAAATATACTCTCGCTCATGACAGGAGCAGAAAAGCCGCTGAAAGAAGATATAAAAATGAATTCCTTTTTAGGGAACTTGTCTTACGTGCCATCAGCAAGTATTGCTAGATTACAACATGTCACTTTACACCTTCAATATTTATTATAACTTATTTCTTTCATTAGAAATTATTAAATTTTAGTTGTTAAATAAAAAAACGGAAACTTAAAAATCATCATTAAAAGCGGCATAAAACCGGTGTTAAAGTGCGAGGATAATTAAATAAAAAGAGAGATGGTGATGGGAAGGTGAGGGAAAGCGAAAGAGGTGGGAACTGATAAAGATGAGCAGATAAAAATATCATAAATACATCCATTCTGAAGGCTTCAAAATACAGCTGATGCTTGCGATATTCTTGTTAACAGATAGGGAAGACCTTTCATTTGACCTAATTATTTCAAATATAACTTAACGCAATCAACTTATTACAAATTTATTAATTTTTAATGTTTAACTAATAAGTTACTGTTATTCAAGTCATTATTATTACTGTTTTGTTTCATTATTCGCATCGCAGAACTTGGTAACATCGCTTGATAGACAGAAGTTACAAAAGCGGTGAATTCATCTTGGAAAAGATCCAATTATTATTTTGTGAAGTGATAATCGAAGATCTTCAGAACGAAACTATGATATTAGGTTTAATTTGCTACGATTAGACTATGTAGAATGTTTATATATTTAATTCAAATAACTTGGTGGTCTAGCTGTTGCTCTCCAGGGACGTCATTTCGGCAATTTCCAAAGGGGGTAAACTCTTGCACAACTCGAGATGACCTTTTTTTTCTAGCCAAAATTCAGGGGGGGTGGCAAAACGTGAGGAGATGACCTTTTTGGGGGTCTACGACCCCCACCCCCCCCTTCTCCAAATTATGTCCCTGTTGCTCTCGACATTCAAAGCGCCGCATATTAGTCTCAAACCCTCTTATTACGAACAAATTAATGATCTAAACCATCCGAACTGTTCACTCAATGTTTTTCCACGGTTCACCGTTGATACTGCTCTCCGTCTTAATTGCCTGATAATTCACCTCACACTCTTCTGCTGTCATCAGATTTCAGCAACTTGTTGATACCTTATTAACTATTATCATCAAAATCTAAGCCTCCCTGAATGAATTATGTCAAGTACCAGAAAGATAAACTAGAAAACTCTCCAAGTGAGCAAGTAAACATCATTACTATGGTACTCCCGATGATAAACCGTTTACTTTCGCCAGATCTTTATAGCAACTGATTCGACGAATGATACTAAAAATCCTAACAAGATTCGGCAATAAACTCGAGCAGGCGAGCATATGCTGTCCGTTTATCGACTGTCCAAGTGCAAGTCTTAGTGTCTGCGAGCGAGAATCACCTAAATTTCCTGATTCCTCATATCTTCACTGCTCAATATCTTATCGCCATCTTAGCATAAATGGTGTTAGAACTTCAACAGATACCTTGCATCGATAAGGACGCTACAAAATGCTACTAGAACAAACTCCTGAATATGGTATATATCCCGAAACCAAATATAAAATCTTTATAAAACACAATTCTAAGCTGTTTCATGAACGAACCATTTCAATAAAATTCGAAAGCCCTGGGTCGAACTTAATCGGATGTAAATAATAATAATAATAATTAATAATAATAATAATAATAATTGATTTATAAAGCGCCATGTGCGTAGCATCAGAGGCTATTATGACCATTATTTATTAAATACGAAGCAACCTTAGCAAGCATTGAGTAATCACGTATATAACTCGCTTAGTAAATGCTTACTTCAGCTGAATTACTTTCCATTACTTATAAAAACAAATTTAAAGTTTAAAAAAAAACAAGTGACTTGGCTAATTGTTGGCTAGCCAAAAATTAGTCATCCCACTATCACACTTTATTTTAACACATGGAAAGTAATATATTTGTACATTATTGCCCTGTTAGGATAAACAACCACATCAGCGACATAATCACACTCGAACATCGACCAAATCCTAAAAATATTTGTAATAGATTTTTAACTCAGTTCAAGATACACAATGGGGCAATTCGTGAATAATTTGTTAAAAAATTAAAAATTCAATGTTGCGTTTATTTACAAAACACTAAATAATCATGACTCTATTACAAGATCCATGCAAACCTATCACAAAACGTAGCAAATAACAAAAACAGAGAGTATAAAAATAATAATGTTTCTAAACTTAAACACCAATTGGCCCTTCAATTTCTATTTCTGTCCGTATCGTTCACAAATGTCGATGCAGAACTGGAGAGACTAGGTGATGATGTCAATACATCTTCAGATGTAGATGCTACAATGCCTTCATCAATTTTCTTGATCTTAACTTGTTCAGAGTTTTTGGTACTGCTGCTAATTCCAGTTTTATTCTGCAGCAGGTGATTCTTCTCAGCCTCAAGTTTTGATTCAAGTGATGAGGTACGATTTGTGAGACTCAAGAGGCTTGAGTTCAATGCCTGCACATTGGTTCACAAGGAAAAGCATTATTTCCCTCATAGAATTTTGCTTTTCTATATTTTTTATGTTTTATTCAAGTTTTATAGCCACAACAAACCAGTAAAAAGACTTACATTTACTACATCAAAGATTCCAAATATTTCAGTTTTCAATTTGTTTGCCTCATCTGTTACCTGAAATGGGAAACCAAAAATTGTTAATGGATTAAATTTATTTGCTTATTAAACTTCATAAATTCATTTAAATAAAAAAGAGTTACATTATTTCTTGAAGCTTCAACTCCTTTTTTAAATGAATCAAGAATTTTCTTCATTTCGTCGTTCAGTTTCATGTTAACCTTCTGCAAGAAAAACGCAAAAGACATGACAATTATGCGTAACAGATTGACGCAGATTGGAGGCCACTATATCAACTCTCCTCAAAAGTATTAAAAATTTATAAACAATAAAACTGCAATTCTTTCGAGAATCTGTAGACCCAAATGAAAAATAATTCTTCATAGAGCTCTACATAAATTAGTTTCCTATCAATGAATAAAAATCAATATCACTATCACACAACCCACTTATCCTGAAAAGAAATACCTAAAATTAACAGATTTACAACTAAAGTATAGCCTAGAGAAATAAATGTTTCCATGCCAGCGATACAGTTAATCACAAGTTTGACAAGTTTGGATCAAGAGGACAAGAAGAGAACCTCAAGCAGAACTCAATTTTAATCCAGATTCAGAAATTATGGTAAAGCATTTGCAACTAAGGTTAGACTTAGAGATGAGTAGATAGATGTATCTTGACAATATTTGTTATATCTATATTCATAGAAATGAAAAATATAATCCCCATGGTACTTAAGGTTGGAAAGTTATTATACAAGCTCAATCAGAAACCAATTATTTGAATTTGCATAACGTATGTTTCCTATCACAAATTAAAAAAACCAATGTGCACAAGAATAATTCAAAGTAATTTTTGTGGTAAGGAATAAACTCGAAATTAAATCAGATCTCATTCACACTTCCACACATATATCTTATGCTTAATTTATTTAGTTTTATGACTTTCTAGAATATATTGTTAATATCACAGCAATCTCATGGGATGAAAGTAATGGCTTTGATTAAAACTTGAACTTGAGGTTATTACAATCAACTGCACATGATTCCAGGAATTCATGAATTCATTCAGATAAGCTACCAGATTATATATCAGATTAATTTCCAAAATTCATTTATTTAATTGTTATAGAACAAAAATTAACATTCAAATCATTTACATTCTCCCTAGTGACTAAAAGGCAAACAAACATGTGAATACCTCCTGTAAGTTTTTAAATGATTCCTGGATTTCAAATTTATATTTCTTCAGTTCAGTTATATCATCTTTTATAACATTCATTGAACTTTTGTCATCTGCTATTGTCTGCAAGGAATGTTTAACTTATCTCAAATTAGCTATAGAAATCAAAACAAGCATCTCCACTTTCTAGAATTAAAGATTTTAGATTACGTGTGACTCATTATACATTTCACTTTTAATCAGCATGCACTTTTAAAACAATTTATTCTGAATAATGCCAAACTACATTTTCCTCAAGTTGAAAACAAGCAATCAAAAATAATTACAATTTCTATCTAAATGACACACAAGGTAACCCAAAGGGCATGTCAAGTCATCAAAGCAAAAGTCATTAAACTTCTTGTTTGCATCTACAGCCCTGCACTGCTAAAAAAAGTGGCAGTTATACAGTGCTATTGCAAAACTTGGCCCAGGTTCAAAAATCACACTTTACACATTTATCTTTTTAAATTACTGCTGATTTTTGACCCAAACATCCTTTATATCACAAATTAGTATTTCATTAATATACAATAAAATTTAGCAGCAAAATCTGAATATTATTGGGATTTTATCGATAAATGCCCTTGATGTTGTTTTTCGAAGTCTTTGTGGCTGATCATGGGGTCTCTTCCTGTCTAGTAAATAATATTTATTGCAGGAAGCACAAAAGCCAATTATTAATAAAGCTCTATATAAATATCCCACTTCCAAAACTCACTTATGTAATATAAGTACTGTTAGGTTGCGTTGTTATAGATGGGTTCTGAAAGCAGTCTTAATGATATACCAAAAAGGACAAATAAAGGCCTTTAAAGACTTGATTTTGTCAATTTCAGAAATTTCTAGGAGCATTAACTGATCTAGAAAAGTTATAAGACATTACTGGAATGATCCTGAACGTTATGGATCAAAAACTCTGAACGTGAGAAACGAGCTGTTCTCCATGAAGATTTCAAGGGTTTAGCTCAACAAAGACTTAAAAAATAAGTTAAGTTTGGAATTTAGTTGATGGACCATATTCAGGTGCCTTCAGAAGAGTAGTTTTCTGAAATTTATTAAGCGTCAGCACAAGCCACTTCTAACAGAGGCTCACAAGAAGATCCATCTAAACTGGACAAAAGAGACAGTGAGTTCTGAGATGAACTGGGATTCCATTATTTTTTCAGATGAAAAGAAATTAAATTTGGCTGGTCCAGAAGGCTATAAATGTTATTGGCAAGATGTCAGAGGGCTCTGAGCTGTCATTTAATCTTGTGGTCCATCTGAACTCGTCGTCATGAAGGGGAAGCACAGCTTACAAAAATATGTTGAAACACTGGACCAGTATTTCTTTCTGATGTGTGACAAATTTGGAGATGATTCAGTCATTTTTCAACATGACAATGCTCCGCTACACATATCAGGACTGAAAGAAGCTTTTCTCCAGAAGAGGATTTTGAAGATTCTGAAGCAGCCATCTCGCTCCCAAGATTTTAACCCCAATGAAAACATGTGGGTACTAGGAAGCTGTACTCCAACGGGAAGCAGTATTTCAGTGTTCAGGAACTGAAAGATGCTTTTGAATAAGGCCTGGAAAGAACTGGATGAAAAAAGCTTGAAACCTTTCTTGTGTTCATTAAAAAATAGAGTTCAAGAGTTAATTACTGAGAAAGGAGATAAGATATAGAACTTCAGATTGATCAATATTAATGAAATGGCAGCTGATTAAAATGTGGGAGTAATAAATAATCAACCTTGTATAAATCCTTCATCTGATCAGCCATAGTTAAAGTCAAAGATGATGAAGACAAGGAATTTGTCAAATTCTGTAAAAATGCCACCTGTGAAATGTAATAACTTATTAAATGGATTTATGCAGTATTGCAATGTAAAGTACCATGGTTTTTCAAGATTTTCTTTGTTCACCAAAATGCCTCCATCAAAGCAATCATCAAATAAGTATGTTGATTTATATAATGTAATTCCTTAATCACCAGTCATTTCACAAAGCTCAAATTCACTAATGTAATTTTCTCTCCTAACCTCTTCTTGCAATAAAAGGATGCTGCCTGTGACCTTAGTAAGTTCCATGTTCTTCATTTTCAAATTGATCAACTCTGAATTAGTTTCAATTTCCTTCAATATAAAGTCCTTCATCTTCTGAGATGTAGAACTTTCAACTGGGCAAAAGAATAAACAATCTCAGAACAATGACATTAAATATAGATAATTAAATACACGAAAAGTTGTCTACTCACACAACCAATTTAACCCAAGTCAAACAAATTAAATGAATTAAAATGCAATTACCATTCTATCATTGAAAAACTTAATAAAGCTATAATACATGTTAATACATGTTTATTACTAAAATATAAATGATGGTAACTGCACTAAATGGTTCAATAAAATTCATAGGCATGTAAATCTAATGTGTATCAGTACATTGTGCAAAAAAATGGCCACTACCATATCATTATAATAAAACTATTTAACCTTGGCTGATTTCGAGTTTCAAATCTTGCACTTCAGTCTTGACTTGAATAAGCATCCAGAGAAGACCACCCATTATTCCAAAACATGATAACAACATTATAATCCCAAATATCAGCAAACACATTAAACAATAATGTGGTCTTGACTTGTTGCTAAAATTATACAAAATTTTTTACACGTATGCTCTAACATGATACATATGAAAGAAACAATTTTACGTAGATGCCAATTTTTCTGGAAGAACAAATTCCTCTCCTTCGGAAGAGTAAGAATCATTCCTTAGAAGTTCGTGGTTGCCATTTTTGGCTTTACTGGACCTTGATGGTTTGGAAACGAGAGCGTCCAGTTCTCGGCGCTTCTTCATCCGTTTCGTGGGTTTAAAATCCACATTAAACTTAACTTGGGAATCCAGTTTGGTAATTTATATTTTGCGAGGACTTCTTTAAAAATTACTATTCCAGGCTCAATTAAATAATTACCAAACGTAAACAAAAACAGGTTCACATGACCTTGGCCACAAGTATTCACGATCGGTTTTACTATCAAGCGCATCGTATTTCTTTTAAATATAAACTAACTCACACGAATTACGTATTCAATTTGTTAAGTCTCAAACTTATAAAATACCAAACCAATTAACTGAAATTGTTAGATCTAACAAATCCGAATTAGTATACAATAAGCACGATAAACCTTCTTTTCTTCTCACGATGGCATCACGGATTCGAGTCCCGTTAATCATCTAGCTGTGCAATGGACGCTAATAATATTTTGTAACCTTTTTTCCACAAAATGGATGGGTAGTATTTCTTGATCTAATCTCATTTTGGTTTCTAATATGGCAGCCAGAAGTGCAAATAATCACATCAAGTTAATTAATAATATCATATAAATAGATTTGCTCTTACGAATTTGCAAAACCTGCAACCACATAAATTTATAAACTAAGTCTGTAACCACAAGCATGGTCGGCAAGGGGGAGACAAATGCTCAAGGGCCCGGTAATTTGAAGGGGCCCGCTCGGTTATTAGAATAAATAAATATTTTGGGTCGAAAGGATTAAGAGGATCATCACCGCTGCCTAAAGCGGCAATGTGCTCCAGCAAGAAAAGGCCACAGTTGTAGCCGTCAACTTGTTTAAAGAAGTTTTTATTGACACAGTTGTATTTTATCCATTCATCAACAATATTCCAATGCATCTTTATCGAAAAAATAAATTTTAAAAAGTTGAAATGCTCGGAAATATTTTGTTTACCCAATGGGTCGTAAAAATATATTTCTTTGTTGACCTTGTCTACAACGTGGCATGAGAAATGAGTATCATTGTTTATAAGAAGCGGAAAAACTAGAGATACCTGCAAATGGCTCTAGATGTAAAATAACTTACTTCGAATTTGCCATTTCGTATGGCATGGTGGCTGACCAGGTATGTAGGTAAAACGTCAGGAGACTTGAGTATATTAAGGCAAATATAATCAATAACTAGATTAGATAACCAGTCCTCATCAAAAAGAGTCCTGAAATCTTCTAAGAATAGAATATTGTCTGAAGATCTTGCCAGAATCACAGAATTAAAATGATTTCCCCTATAATAGTTTGGGTCAAAAACAAGAGAATTACTCAAGATCGTCGATTTGAGCTGGAGCCCCTTTGTTAAATCCAATTTAAGGTGTTCGTTCACGACCTTCAAGTTATTTAATTTATTGAAATAAGAAGAACTTCCTCCGTTCCCATTTAGCACTAGGGTTTTTACTCCCCCTGCAATATGTTTTGGGTAAATTCATTTTATTTTCTAAAAATCGAGCCTCAACCTCATCTTTGAGATGATCGACAAACACGCCTAGCTTCAAATGTGTTTTATTTTCTAATAACTGGTGTTTCACAACCCTAAACACATTTTCAACCAGGCTGTTAGAAATGCGTGCTTTCCTTGGAGAAGGTAAACAGCTCCAAAAAGGAAGAATGGAAAGATGCTTCTTTAAGAAGAGTTTAGCAAAAGGAATATTTTTGAAAACATTTTCATCGGCTACTGGTGCGTTGGTTTGTTCTAACCTGATGCTCTTCGCCAAAAGTGTATACTTACGATAAAAGGGACTCTGTTTATAATTAGGCCCTTCTTCTATATCATCTAATTCAATTTCCGGTTCAACTTCGTCAAATTCTTGTGGAGGCCCATTAAAAATAATTTGAAGATGGGAAGACAGATCTGTAGCAAAGTCTTAATAATTTATAAAAGGGAAGTTGCAGAAGCGTTTCAGTGCACAAAAAAAGGCACTAAACCAAAGATTCAGATTAAGAATTTAAAAATAAAATTTCATAAATTTTGGCAAATCTTAAATTTGTATTACTAAATCAGAAGTTAGATTTTAGATTCAAAAATTTGTTCAATATTAAATGTAAAACCTAATAGTTTCTCCAAAGTTACCATCACACATGTATATATCGGATTTCTACGCCATACGGTGGATAAAAAATACACGTCATACATATTCTGGTAGATATTTTTTAGGGGAATTTTATTATTTAACTATTTTGGATAGCGCACACAGGGATCTATCATAAATTCCGCTTCAAAGGTTTTAGACGTTAATTAATAATAGTTCTCGATTTTTTATTTTTTTGGGAATACTCGTCCCTGGTTGTTTGATCTTTCTTTTATTTTTTAAAGCAATCGGCTGTATCTGCATCGGTTGATTTTTAATCGACTATTATAGGACCACATCTCAGGGGCTGGGTGCGGGGGCAGTTCCAAATCATTCAAAACGCTGAATAAAAATAGTTCCCGAAATTTTATAAACTTTCAAGAAGTAAACCCTGGCTCTCTAAGTTGTAATCTATATTTTAAAATAGTTGTTGTATTTTTGACTGGGTTGGTTGATTTATAATCGCCTTTTTCGTAGTCCATTAGTAGCAAATCTTCTAATTTCGCTCTAGCGGTTGATTTTTAATCGACTTTACAAAATACCCCTGAAAAGGGGCTAGAATAGGGGCAGTTATCACACTCGTATCTTATGAAAGAAACAATTAGCACTTTTGAAAACATAAAAGCTTGGTCATAGTTATTCACAAAGTGACATTGACATATGTTTTTTGTTATATTCTTACAGTAAATCAGCAAATACCTTTCTGAAAAATGAAGGCATTTTAATTTTGCCATACATCTCAACATTAAGAAAAGTTACAAGAATGTTGAATAAAAATGATGGCTTGAATAACAAAAATGAGATCTTATCAACTGAATCAATATAAGAGAAATGTATTGTTTGGGTGAATATGTTAGTTTTACCGTTGATGGTAATGGGTCATTTTGGTAATTTCATGGTGAAATCATTATTGGAAAATACAAAGATCTTGTTTCAATATATCCTATGCCTCATTTGACTGCAGATTAAGATATTGAATTACAAATAAATAGTAATGTTTTTAAATTTGCCAATAAAATTGATCACGGTGCATAACAGAATTGGCTGGGACAGTGCATTTGCATTCTTATAAGGTATTTACAGAATTAAAGAGTAATAAACAACTTTTTGTTAAATTCATGCTTTTAAAAAATCATATGTTACAGCAAGGTACTTAAATGAAATTGATTTAATCCCATCTTATTCAGGTTGTTGTGATTTTGATAATGAAATTAATTTTCTATTATGTAAATCTTTGTCAATTGCTCAGGTAAAATGTCTGTTAAAACTGATTTTAATTTAAATTATGAAAGTTTCAAGAAAAGATTCAAAAATTAAAAAGTTAAACATGGTTTTGTTTTGCAAGTATATTCTATAAGGCTTGAATACAATGTATTCCGATATATATATATATAGATGTATAGATATTTATAGTCCATGTATGAACTGACTGAATGTCAAGTAAATTCTCGCCAGCTGGGAGAGTAACCTTAATTTTGTGTGGCTTGTGGTTTGTTTAGAATATTTTTTAGTATCGAACCGATATCAAGTTAAGTGTATCGTAATGCTGACAAGTATGAACCATCGTACTGGAAACTGGCACTTATGAATGTGGCACTTTAATGAATCAAGCTCCTCAAAATGGATGTTATGAAAACAATCGAATTTGACTCTGCAGTGAAATCAGTAGCGACCTAAGATTTAAAAATCGACGGCGGCTGCGATTGCAGTCTCGTTTATTTTATTTTATTTATTTGTTTGATTCATCATAACTAGGATGATTTAGACTTTGCGATTCTATTCATGTATTTTAATTGTAGTCCGTTGCATTAACTAAGATGATTTGAGAATTGCGATTCTATTCAGTTTGGCTCGGCCTAAATACAAATCGGCTGGTGCTGCCGGATCGACTCGGCGGCTCCCAGCTCTAGTCCTTAGACGGAGGTCTCTTTAGTTCAGGTCCTAGGTAAGTCACACTAAATCACAATTGTTATTCTTCTCAGAGTTGAGAAGGTTATGAAGCTTGCTTCATATATTAATAATGAACAATAAGTAACAATAACAAAACTTCACACAAATTAATAACCAGAGGGCATTGGGATGACAAAGAATGCTAAATAGCTTCCCAAATCGGACGTGGCAGGCATGTAAAACACGCGGCCCTTTGCAAGCACATGCGCAGACTGCACAAAGGTTCTTGAGTTTCACCTGCGCCTGAATTTTGCCACAACAGTGCCTTTTAAATCAAAATTCTTATACACTAGAATATGATCATTGAATCTTTGGAAAGTTAGATTTGGTTTAATTTATAGTGGAACCCACTTATCTCGACATCGGTTAACTCGCCGACCCTATTAGTTCGATACTTTTGAGGTGAAACCGCCAAATTCCCTCTTTGTCTTAGCATTTTCTACTCGGTTTTGTCAATTCTTTTATGTCGCCTAATCCTGATATCTCAAGCGCAAAAGAATGCCTGGTTAGCGTCGGTTATCTCGATCCCCATTACTTTGAAGTGGAACCATCAAATTCCCACTTTATGTAGCATTTTCTCATCGGTTATGTAGATTCTTTTATATCGCCGATCCCACTTCATTCTTGTTGATCTTGTTGATCTCATCTCTGAGACAAGATCAAACAGCTGTGGCTGTTTATTTTTTCATTCTAAATGTCTGTAGATGTTAACAAAAAACTAGACAATAGAGAAAAAGTATGAAATCATACTGCATATAAGGCATAAATCATATCAATTGCTGTTGTGTAAACAAAACCACCAAAAACACATGCATGTACATTCTCATTTATTAACGCACATTATGTACATAAAGAAATTTCAAGCACCTGTTAATATACAGCCGATACATAGATTTTCGGTTATCTCTGAGCTTTTAGGCAAACCTCTAGGCCGGCGACACAACCGGATTATACTGTATTAGTTTATTAGATTTCCTGGCAGACTTATAACCTGGATAATGCTTAAAGCTTACTAGTTTCAATGAATTAACTGCAAATCTCATTTTATCTCTAATTTGTGTTATAGTTAAGTAATGTGAACTAACGTAAAGTAAGATGAAGCCTCATACCAAAACATTATATTTCATCTAAATTTCTTAAACTGGTTTTAAATTGATTAAGTAAATAGCCTAGAAAATTTATAACATCAAATCTTTTAGCTGTTTTGGGGGCCGGAGTGCACCACTCATTACAAAGATGTTGAGTTTTTGTGACACTTCATTTGTGGCCAAAGTACATATCGTCAATTCTCAAGTTAATCGATTAGGGACCGAAAAAAACCGGTTAAATGCATTGAATTCATGGAATGTCAGTTATAATTGCAAATTGATCTCCATAGCAGTGGCGTCACGAAAGGGTGATGGGGGTGCGGACCGCACACTGGTGACGCCAAAATCCTAATCTTTATTTTTTATGATGTATAAAAGCTTGCCTTTTTGCTTGTCAGCTCAGCTTCCTGAACAAGAAAAACAGGTAAGCTTTCACCGACAAGCTGAAAACTTTTTTTGCTTGTCAAATTTGTGATCCACCACCAACTGACTTACTAACTTATGTTTTATGATGAATGTCTTAAGGGGTGACACCTTAGGTTTCCCGCACCGGGTGACACCAACCCTAGTGACGCCACCGCTCCATTGTTGAATAAATGAATGTTCCAACCTCAAACAATTTCAAAGCAAAATTAAAATATTATATGCTTGAGGATATAAACATTGTCTTGAGTGTTTAACGTTTCTAAACAAATCTAGCAATTCGTTATGTAATGAATAAATACAATGTTGGAATAATAAATTGAATTACGTGATCATGAATTTGTGCAAAATTATAGAAACCGGAATTCAGATATTTAAAGGAAAATTTTTTTAAATATTGCCTCCAAGAATGTGCTGAGATGAACAATTGTATTGCACGACATGAAAAGATCAAAGAATTAAAGCATTAAGATAAGAAACTTCAAAGAAATTCGGTTAGAACTAAATGTCAAAACAGCAACCACACTGATTCTACATCAAGGACTTAAAAATAGGAGTTAAAAATTCTTCCGTAAAAAGATTTTGGCAACAGATGAACCGTGAGAGCAAGCAATGTTGACAGTGCTTTCAGGACACCTCCTTTCATGCCAGATTGGTCCTAATAAAAATTGCAAACATTTCACCCGAATTCATTCAGAAGTTTATCCAAAGTAAAATAAAGCTGGAATTGTAACCTCTAAGAAGCTGCGCACCGAACGACTTTGTTCACTCGAGCAGATTCTGTGCCCAGATTTTCATCTAAAAAAATTATTTATGAGTCTAAAGTATAGAATTTGCTACGTGTTTTTGTAAGCGATCTACACCTCTGAATTTGCGTTTCTCGATAAAATCTGGAGCTGAGTTAAATTCTCGTGTTAATGGCCATCTTTTGTAAAGTGGACATTCTTCTGCATTCTTTCCATTTGTATGGGTTTGAAGATGTGCCCGGAGGTTTGAACGATCAGCAAAAGCCTTGGTGCACAAGTTGCAGATAAACGGCTTCTCACCTGTGTGGGATCTCATGTGACCTCGCAAAAGCCATGACCTCGAGAAAGCTTTGTCGCACTCTGAACACCTTCACAAATATGATCATATGCAATTAAATACTAAAGCATAATATCTAGGACTTAGTCTGGAAAATGTGCTGTCGATCTGTGGCTCATTATTTGAGTTTCAAGCATGCGGCTACAAGTTAAAATGTTTCAAAGTGACCAAATTGTGCAAGATTACTAATCAAATAACTGCCCTTATATTCGTTTATCAGAGTTGTTAATTTCTGTCAGCTCGTTATCCAGCGAATCTTACATATGCTGCATTAATTAATATAGATTATTTTTTAAACAATAAAAATCATTATGGTGATGCTGAAAGCTAAAAATTTCAGAAGCAGTAAACAATAAACAGAATCAACTGGATGTTTGACGAATATTAGTAAATAATTAATATAGGTAATTAGAAATGTCTTATTTCTCTAAAAACACAGTTCTAATAAATCGTGCTGCATGTAATACGAAAACATACTTTTTAAACTTAAATGTTTAAATTCACTTGCTATAATGGCCTTAATCCGCTTATATCCGTATATGATAAATCGTGGAAAAAACGGTTTAGTTTTTAACAAGATTTTCATTAAATCTTCAAACTAGAATGACATTGGAATTATATCACATAACTTATTCAAACGAGTGTTTACCTGTATTTCAGGTCATGGGTGAGCACGTGCATAGCCAATGCAGGCATGCTGACATAGGCTTTCCTACAGTACGGACAATGCTTGGCATGCCAGCCGTCCAGACTGCGGTGGGTTTGACGGTGCCGCGAAAGATTGGAGGAGGTTGCATACTTGCGCCCACATTCGGAACATACGTAACATCCGGATGTCTTGTTCTCCGATTTTCGACTGTAGTCCTGACTGGGCTGCTTCCTTTTTCTTCTCCCATCTTCCAAAGGCAGGGACACATTAGAGCGAGGACTCTGTGTTTTGTTATTTACAGTAAAATGAGGTTGATTCACGATGAAAATGGGAACAGTCGATAATGTTTTTCCAAGAGCTTGATTGGATGTCAACATTTTGCTGCTTATAGAATGTGGCAAATCTTTATTTGGATCTTCGGGCCTCCGCCACAAAAACATTGTTGAAGTCGAGAGAGGTGTAACTGAAGATAAACAATTAAGATCTGAGTTTTCATTCGAATTGCATTTTTCCGGAATAAATTCATGTGAAACCACATGGCGATGTCCCTTAACGGGATGTCGTTGGAGTTTTTTAATCAGAAACGACTTGGGCATGACGGCGCCTCGTCGAGCGCTCTGAGTCGGCCCTTATAAGGGTATGCCACATTGCAGGTCCTCCCATCATTTCTCAACGTCAGTCTCACTCTCGACTCCAATTTAAAGTTACAGCCCACTGGTGCCTCCCGGTGGCTGTGAAATTTTGTTAATTGTAAATGAGGATTAAAAAAAAACAATTTTAAGATGAATATTTATCCAGGAACAAATCAGTTTTTATATTAAAAAAACCACAATTTTCAAAGAGACACTTTTGAGGTCAGCTCAATAGGGGAATGACCCTGGCTTGCATACATTCATGCAACCATTCATTCGCTCAACCTTTCGAGTTTCTTATTTTCTTCGTAAAACATTCAATTTTATGACTCGACAGATTGCAGTAAAATGACGGACAAAGTTGAGATTGGAAAAAGATGACTGAACGGAAAATAAAGAAGAGGAGAGATAATGGGTGAAGAAGAGGAACAGTGTTGGCGAGTTTATGGAGCTTCGTACGACAAGCGCGTGATTTAATTTGTCTCCCTGCAATAACATTTTAGCGCCACCTGTTGTAAGTTGTGCAAATTAATTAAGGACCAACATCCTTAATCAATATCTCTTACGCTCCTTGTCATTCGTGAAAATATTGAACAGTTTTTCGACTTTGTTATGAATGCAGTGATCTCAAATTTATTAACCATGATTTGACGTTGAAGCTCCTAGAGGCTGCGACATTGCAATAATGTTCATTTTATATAATTATAAATGATGCAAATATAATAGTTCACATATTCTAATTTAATTATGCAACTGAAACTTATGAGTCTTTTCTTCCGTATTTGTTCGGTCAACAAAGTGACCCGTCAAAATAGCCCAGCGACAAAATAGCCCCGTCAAAACATCCCCGTCAATATATCTTTATAAAAAAAATATTTATATGAGTTGATACATTAACCTATAACTTATTTCAAATTTGATTAAATGAAATGAGTTTTATGTTTTGATGGTGCTATTTTGACGGGGCTATTTTGTCGCCGGGCTACTATGACGGGGTGCCGATCAACAATGCTTATTATTTATTCAATGTGAAAGTGAAGAATGTAGACATATGCCTGGGGCGTATTTTAAAATGGTTCTGATCATTGCTTTGAGTTCATCCATCATAATGCCTTTTAAGCTCTTCAATCTTTCAAGGAACTAATTAAAATCATTGAAACGGTGTGGCAAGATTTCAACATGTTCGACCTATGCCAACCTGCTATCAATCAAATTATGATGACTGAGTTCCTGAAATCTCTTAAGACAAATAAATAAAGCCATTTTAAAATTTCTTATTTGATTTATAAAAAAAACACACACATTTATTCATGATAAAATTATCGATAAAAGTCAATGGTTACATGCGCATGAATTTAAAAAGGAGGATAAGATTTTAGGACTGGCCTTACTCTCCTCAGCTTTATGCTCAGCTGCATATTCGTGGATTTTTTTTAGATTACACGCTTGAGAGATCCAATTTTCATTTAGTAACACCTAAATTTTACTCTTAAAACACTGTGAGACACTTTTATTTTCCTCGTTCCACAAATTTCAACTTTATTTCTCTTTGGTTATTCATCGTGTCAGAAGTTACCCATATTTTACCACCAATAGTATTTATTTGTGTTGCAAGCATTAAGGTTATCTTACCTTTTTTTTCATCAGCATAGTCATTTCACTATAGTTGTTGTCATTTAGACTTTATCTGATCACTTATACTAAGTTTTCATTAGATTTGTGAAAGTGATGATTATTATCACTCAACATCCACTCTTTCATTAACCACGTTATCATTGATAAATTCAATTTCACAACGAGATGATGAGGACTCTGTTATTGACATCCTTGCATAAGGATTGTCGTGAAAATATTCAGTAGACAGTAGTCCTAAGAAGATAGAGAAACGGATAAAGAGGATCGTGAATGGAGAAAAGAAACACCTCTCTTCATTTAGCCACCCAGCTAAATTCATCAAACCTCTCAACATGAAACAAATGCAACCTAATCTGTTCTGTACACGGAAAATATTTTAATTTTCATTCCATGTTCAAACTATCCGCTTCTTGTTCCAATCATTGTCAACATTTTTTCTGGACTTACAAGTTCCATGTTTTCCAATTTTTCACGCTTAGGTCATCTATCGGAGCGTGGCCGGATTTGTTTTTGACATGGAGACGTCCGAAGGAAGAGTGGCTTATTCGACCATGAAAATTGGTGTACTTTTGGACTTTTCATTTTCATTTCAAAAACTTAATGGATTAATTTGGCCAATTCTAGTTCGCCAGACACCTGCATTGCGTCAACCGCAACATCTCGACTTGTGAAGTAAGTGAAATAAGAATATTAAAAATTCAGATGTTTTTGCTGTTACTAATTTATTTTTCCAGCTTAAATTTCTTTGTTTTTTGAGTCGGTGGTTTTCCGAAGACATTTTTGGTCTTCTATTTTTCTTCACGAAAAGCACCAAAACCTCTAAAAAAGAAAAGTGATTTAGTCAATTCGCTCAATTGCTTTTTGACATAGAAATTGACCGGGGACTCCGGCCCCGGGTCCGTCAAATTTTAGCCTTGGTTTAATAATAATAATAATTGATTTATAAAGCGCCATGTGCATAAAGCGTCAGAGGCGCCTTGTGTCTTCGCTGTCCCATGAAGTCCTGAAGAGATGGGTCTTCAGGTGGCGTTTAGCCGGAGAATATCGTAAATCATGCGTAAGAAATTTAGGCACTCTTTTAAAACGAGAACGTCTATTCCATACCTGAATCCAATTTTTGATAAAATCTTCCATTTGGTGGAATAAAATTATTAATAGTTATAGAATCTGTTGCGAGCGGCTGAGATTGGAACTCCTAATAGAACTGTACTAAAAGCGAAAGTCTTGGTCTTAACAATTCATAATAACTCACAATAATCATACTGAATAAAATCGTCCGATACTTGGAGCAATCTTATAAAATGACCCTCTGCTCTTAAAATATTTTTGCGCATGAAACATTTCTACATTCTTTGGCATGAATGCCATTTAGAACTCCTTTCACGATCACTTGGGCTGACAGGTGGATCTAAATACATTCTAGCTTTGTCAGGGCTGGTAGCTCCTTAGGGTCATCAGAGACACCTGTACGTTTATTCTTAGTGAATTTGTGAATAGTGAACTCCGGTTCTCCAGAAGTGGGGATTTTGTTTCGGTTTGTAACCGAATGAGTATAATTATGTGTGTATAAATTGTTATAATGTTTTGTTGTTTTATTTTAGTTGTGGAGACGGAGACTTATGAATCGCACGGTATATTTAAATATTAAAAAATTTCGATATTATTAACCTACAAAGTGCGATTTAACAAAATCGACCAATTTATTTTTTGAAAATGAATTTTAAAATAAAATTCAACTAATTTATAATTTTATTTACGTTAATTTGTAACGCCTTATGCCAAAAATGAAACTAGGTAAAAGTACGACCAAAATAGTAATTCGTTACAAGTAAAAGTACAGAGAATTTTAATAGCCAGGCTCTAGTTACTAGGGCTTATTTTCGGGGAAATGCGATAGTGGTATACACAAGTATATGCAATGGTATGTGCAAATGAGTTGTGAAATGATGGAGTTACATCCAAACAGCTGCATTTATCACTGAATTTGCATGATGGCGTAGCAAATAATTTTAAAAAGTTGAACAAAAGCATAAAATTACACTGTTAATACGTTAGAAAGTCCCACATTTAAACATGTATTTTGTACCTCTGCCCAGTCTAAAAATGCGACCCCGGTCGATCCCTATAATGGTTTCTCTACGCCGAGGGCAGGACCTCCTCTCAATAGACCAGTATATATATTTATGCAGTATATTTTTGCATGCATTTCATCAATTTAATAAAAATGTTTTTCTGCTTTATCATTTCACCATGAGTCAGTTAACCGATAGCAAAGCTATATTAAAGCCAAAGTTTTTATCTAGTCCCTAACATATCGAAAAATCACGGGGCAACCGTAGCGCCCCGTCTCCCCAAAAGAATGTCCCATGTTCACAGAAGAAGTAGAAATGAGGCGTGAACTGATTGAATGACATATAAATGTTTTCATTCATTACTGGTCTTGCAAATTCTTTATAAATAGTTTTAAAGAGTTTAACAAAAATCTAAATAATGAAAAGTTAATCCGTGGAAGGTTTTGTTTCTAAACTTGCACTTTTCTTCCTGGCCTTGTCTAACCCCGGCACTGAACTAATCGGCGCACGGTGCCAAGCCGCTTTTCGAGCTGGACAATCTTTAATAAATTAATGGAAATTATAGAGTATTAGTTAATATATTTAAACCCAAACTCTCGTTTTCATACTCTGATGCAAACATAAAAATAGCAATAAATATTAAACGAAGCTTTAAAAAAATTAAATACTCTGGTGATCTCAACATTATTCAACACATGATCAATAAAAAAAAATAGGTACCACTAGGCAACTAGTTCTGAACATAGGCAACCAAAACAACAAAACCAAAATGAATATAGAGATAATGTTACTACTCTGTTCTTCAGTAACTAATTAACTTATTTATCTGAATAGATGACCGAATTATGCATTTGCATAGTGCTCCTTCTCATGATTGCTTGTTGTCACACAAGGTGGACTGTTAACATGTTTTAATTTTGGCTAATAAAGAACTCGGCCGTCTGGAATAACTGCCAATATCAAGCTTTCACCGCTGCATGGACCAAACAAAGGGCTCCACTTGTCATTCAAGTACGCTGCCACGCCAATCGTCTTGACCCAGTTTTGGCCAAAACCAGCTGATCTTGCAAGCGATCTGCATTCCCGTTGCTAATGGTCCAAAACCTGAACTGTCTCTTGTGATGTCGGATGAAACTCGATGGTTTTATTGGTGCCTGCCACTGCCTAACTAAACTCAAGATTGAAATCACTGTGAACGTGCCAGATAGTAGGGATTCACCAAGAATTGTCATAGAGACTGGCGCATGTCACACTGCATCTTCACTTCTTGAAATCAGAGAAAGCTTATCAAAAACAATGAAATTTTATTAAAAGAAGGTCCTCTCAAATTACAAAAAAACTATGATAAATACCTAACTTAAAGTCTATCTAAGCCATGAATTTATGAGTAAATTGAGTTAGACACACCTGAAATACATTCCACTAACCAATTTGAAAAAAAAAACATCTCATAAAGCAATTCAAAGGAGAAACTTATCAGCAATTAGAAGATAATAATGCTTAAATAATGAAAAATACTAACTTTGATTGAAAAAATAAAACAACGTGCACTAGAAAATAAATGCATTGAACCAACAGAAGATTTGAGCAAACACGTCATGTGGCACAGCCACTGTAACACTTTCAGGTAGTGGTAACAATTGTTTCAGTAGTGAAGTATCAGCTCATTTCATTAATAAGAAAAATACCATTCACAAAGAGTTCATTGGCAGTGCCAGCTGAGGAAACCACACTGTAATCAACTCCCAAAAATTTATGACAAGTGCCAAAAATTGAGAACTAATAAAATTTTCTTCAAATCAGTTGTAGACAGCAACTCAGATGACAAAAATCAATTCAAGTCAAAAGCCAAACAACGAATAAATTCTAATAAATAGCATGAAAAAGTAATGATGTTAAAAAGAAAGATCCTTGAATCTACAGGCCATTAAATGAAATGTGATGAAACAAAGAGGTGCTAAATATCAAATACAATCCTGAGGAACAGTGACTTAAACTCTATTAAGTGAAACCGATTTTAAATGCATTTAAAGCTCCTGTGCTGAAGACCAACTAATTACACAAACCAACCTTAGCATGTAATTTTTACATCGCAAAAAAATCTTAGGAAACTGATATCAATGTCGATAACGTTTAAATAAAAGAACAAATGAAACACACCAGACAATTTTAAAATGTCTTTAAAAATAAAGAAAATAATATGAACTAATTTGAATATTTAAATTGACAAGAAGATCCAAATTCTGCAGCAAGATTAAGTGGCAAAATTCAAGATTGATTTATTTCCACAAAATATTAAGAATTAACAAAACAACATTTAAGGCGACAATTCGAACCATTGCATGTATTTATTTCCATTTTACCATATATCCAAAATATTCAAAATACAATCAAACCATTAAGATATTCCACAAAACAAGTCAACAAATTATGTAATTAAATATATAAGCAGAAATAGGCTTTACAGTTTTCAGACAACGTTTTCCAAACAGTCTAAGGCATCAAATTTAAATTTAAATCAGGACACATTCAGGCATGTTCATGTTTAAATACACACAGTTTTGTCAAATTACAGAGAAAATTCAAAACCAAACACATATGTACATTTGATAATTCATGAACCAGCAAAAAACAAATTGAAATTAAATGATTCATGAACAGCATATGTAGACACATGGACTAGCAGACTCAACAGAAATAAAACCTAAGGAAGAGAATAAATAGCAATTGTAATAACACATATAATAAAGAACAACTGCAGATAGTAAAGCAACCCTTCTGAAGATGGAAGATTTCAATAAACTACTCCTCGTAGGCTGTTGAAAAAGGAAGCTTAATGATAGGTAGCATGGTTCTATTCAGAAAATATTGGCAGCAGTACAGAATGAAGCATCTTGGCAAACACAACTCGTGAAGGTTTAAAGAAGAATTACGGATGACCAGCCTACAGTTTGGTCAAAATATCAAAATAAGTTCACATATCTTGTTATGTTAATTATAAGAAATGTGCAGATTCAATGTCAAACAATTTTTAGGAGTTGTTTTGTAATAAGAAAGGATGAACACCAATGGTAGTGCAGGTATGCAAATCTAACACAAGAACCCAAAAATCAATTTGATTCTGCTTCACACAACCCATCGAAAATGAAAACGCAAAAATAAAAAAGACATTTAGAAACACTTAAAGCTCAGACATTGCATAGGTTTATTAAGGATCTTGATCCCAAAGATTTACTGGCAGTCGATGCAGATGTGGAAACCGATAAAATTAATCACACATTATGCAGGTTTCTGCCAATATGCAGTAGGATTACAAACATATCTATCAGGCAAAGCTTTCTACTTAAAATAATAGTCATTGTTTAGTAAAAGTGACTGCATTAAGTGACATTGGCAAAATTGGGTCTTGTTTCTCAACTTGAAAATTATGCTGTTTTGTGAAATCAAGCTTTTGATGTCACTGTGATCTCATTGTCACTGCAGTTGGTTGTTAAAGGCACTGTGGAACTGATGGCAGTAGTGGCAAGTGCTGCTGAATTTTCAATGCTTAAAGGCATTTTAAAAGGCAGTGTGAATGACATATTTTTAATATCTGATGCTTCACGAAATTCTCCCACATTTGAAGTATTATGGTTATTTGAGGAGAAGGTTCTGCCTTCCAGGGTGGAATAAGCCAGATCTGCAGGTGATACTATAGCTTCAAATGCAACTTTATTGTCCAAAGTTGAATCCAGTTTTGAATCAAACAGGCTAAGGGAAGAATCGCTCGCTGTGAAGGATTTGACATTTTCATGGATTTCTAAGTTATTGCTTGTAAGAACATGCCTGAGTACAGAAGGGGGACATTCTGTCAATTCTTTATCCTAGTAAAAATGGCGATCAACTTTTAATTAACCACGGCCTAAAATGCAAACTGACCGTTTAAAAATGTATTTAATAAACTAATACTAATGCCTTACGGGCAATTTATGGTCTCACAAAATACATCAATAACATTTAATGCTTCTGGGACAAATCTTCCAACAGTTATCCTCTTGAAAACTCCAAAATTCAAGTCAAAATAATCACTTACTCAGACTAATAGGGTACTTTTTTTGATAGAGTGAATAATTTTCAAACTTAAAAACAAAATTAGTAAAGACTTGCATTAAATTATTACTTGGTTGGCGAATGCCGAGACAAAAGAATTTCTGTGCGGAAGAAAAGTAGATTCATCTCTTTCGGACCGACAATCGCCTGATGGAGCGGGTATCCTCTCATTTGCATCAACTGTATACATGCATTGCTCCTTCAACTCCTCTGCTTTCTTGTGGTCATGGCCACTTTCATCAAAAGTTGAAATGGATGGAGGAACTAAATCAATAATCTCTGATTCCACACCTGTTTCTAAAAGAGCAGTAAGACTTTCTGAAGAGATGACAGTTTCTGTCAACCCATTGGGTGATGGAGGCAAATAATGTCTCCATGCCTCATCAGGTAGCTTAAAAAAGTCAGGTAAACCAGTGGCAATAGGTTGAGGGAGTACTGCAAATTGTTGGCAAGAATCAGATTGCTTGGAAGTCATGGAGTGCGTGGAACAAAATGACATGTGATTATCGTTTTTTCTACTGGCACTTGCTGAACTCCCAATCAAGCTATTTTCAAAGACATCTTCACTTCTTAAATTGTTATTGTTGAAACAGTTATCATCATATCCCAGATTAGTACTTTTAGCAGCAAAATTTTGATCTTTTGTGGAAAAATTGCTACAATGTTGCCTATCAATTGGCCGAAAAGCCGTCTCAAAACTGTCTAAAGGTTGAGTCTGTGAGTGCTGTTGTTGGTGCAAAAATTGATGATAACTATGAAGACTTTGATGCTGATATTGGCTGCATGAACCAAGAAAAGCAGGCACACTTGCTGAAAGAGAAGGAGATTCTAAAGAAGAGCATCCTTTAGATATTGTTGATGGTTTTCTTTTTTTTTCAAATGATTTCGAATCCATGGTGGTTGACCGTCTTCTTGGAGTTTTTTGCATGCGATTATTATTATTAACCATCCACCATGAACTTTTGCCAGCACCTTCATTCTGAACTCTCACAAAACGGCCATGCAGGGAGAGATTGTGCCTTATCGAATTCTTCAACAAAAACAATGAAATAAACTGGTTTATATTTTCTCGGAAGATTATTTTATTATAAACCTTTCAATTAAAATTTTATATGGCTTAAAGTAAACATAAATAAATATTCTTTATTAGTCAAAACACTCAAAACTATTAGTTCAATAATATTTACCAACCTTCCACCCTGCCGAACTGTTTGTTTGGCCTTTAGCCCGAAAATATGGTACATTTTCTACCATCCACGAATAAATTTGATTTAGAGTTAAACGTTGGTTGGGAGAGCTTTCAATGGCCTGCAAAAATTAACAAACTCATGGTAATTTATCAAATATTACAAAATGATGTTAAATAGAGACCTGGAAAAATAGAAACCTTAGCAATAAGATCAGCATATGACAAGCATCCCCATGCATTTTTACGAGCAGAAGGTTTCTTAAGGTTGATAACCTCAGCACTGCAATTTGGGAGCTCTATAGAATCAGATCTAATCAAGCTTGCACTTGATATTATTTCATCCTGTTTCAGAAGTGTACAGTCACTTTTCAGTTTGTTAGTGGCTGCCGTTATGAGTCCTCCATCTTCGCACCATGACATTGACCTTATTCTATGTTGCTGTTGAAAAGTCTCTGAATATGACCCAAACCCCGCTCCATTCATTTCTGTCCTGACGTAACAAATCTCAAGCAATCGATCAAATAAGATAAACAAACATTAAAAGCAACTTAAATAAAGTGAAGTACCCTACACTGTAATCGGCAAACTTATTCACTAGAATCAAAGCGCAATTATTATCGCCAGTTGATTTAAATTTTAAATAACAGTTTCTCACTGCCCACAAACTTGGCTATCGCTTCTTAGAACGCGTTATTGTTGTCTAAATAATTCCTACTTTAAATTGTAATTCGTTCTAAACAAACGAAAAAGACCACTACATTCCTGCGAACAGCTGAACGCCCAACAACCAGCTCCATATTGGCGTAGACGCAAAATGGTCATTAAATTATATGAGCAGTATCATATTTACTATCATATTTACTACAATCTTTACAAAGCTTCAAAATATTTAATTTCTGAATAACAGCCAAAAGTGTTATTAAAAAATTGTTTATTTGTTGTGAAACTACATTTGGAAATTATTATATGGTTTTTCTAAGTTTTAATAAATTTTGTTTGGAAACATAATTGATGACATTCGCTATTAAATGAATGTTTCATTACGTACGTAGTGAACTGTATATGTAGTAAAGCTCAAACATCACGGATTGTAATCCACGTACTGTAAATTGAGGATATTTTTGCCGTCGATCACTGAATAGCTTTTTCAAATACTTGTGGAAACATTGCGAGCCGATTAATATTTAATTTGAAGTAAAGCCTCATTTTACCTAGTCATGCTTCTTAGCGTTAACAGCCTAAGAATTCAATTAGCAAGAGCCGCATTTTGCAAGTTTTCAGGTGGCTTGATATCTCGACGAATTTCACCAAACTTAATACCTAACACCAGATCATATGTGCGAAATGGTACGAACTTGTCGAGCGAGCATTTTGGTAATAAGTGTTTCTACTTGGTAACTGCTGGATGGTTTCTTGCTCTGCTGGAGGCTCTCAGGCGTTCTAAAGTTTCCATTGTTACGAATGTTCAAGCCAGTTCAACCACAAGTATTCCCAGCAATTCAAAGCCTTGGAATTTTATAGCTGATGTGGTAGAAAAGACTGCACCTGCTGTTGTATACATTGAAATTGTGGGAAAGTTGGTTTGAGTGCTTTGTTTTATAATTAATTATTATTTTCCCCTATAACATTATGTTTATTAATTCATTACAGATAAACTTTTTAATGTTAACAGATGTACATTAAATTAACTTAGCCCAGCAATGGTAATTATGAAATATTGTTTAATTTAAGTAAATCACCTAATGCAATGTATTGCTTGATTTCCTTTCAATATATAGTGTTTAAATGCTAAACTAAGCTCTCATTTCTTATAGACATCCTTTTACTGGAAGATCAGTAGCAGTTGCAAATGGTTCTGGCTTTATAGTGAGATCTGATGGTCTGATTATAACTAATGCTCATGTAGTTGGCAACTGTAAAAGTGTGAAAGTCAGGTTAAATGATGGGACTCATAAAACTGGATTAGTGCAAGCTGTTGATGTCATGTCAGATCTAGCAACTGTCAAAATACCTGGGGTTGATTAGTATTCTTTATTTTACATGAGCAAAGTATTAACTTACAAAGACATTTAACTTTTAGAAAAATTTACCCACTCTTCAATTGGGTAATTCACACCTCCTGAGGCCAGGTGAGTTTGTGGTGGCTATGGGAAGTCCTCTACAACTTAGCAACACAGTCACGGCAGGCATTGTTAGTTCTGCTAATAGGAAAAGTGAAGACCTTGGTCTTCAGAACAAAGGCCTCACATACATTCAAACTGATGCCAACATAAATGTAATTTAAATTACTTTTAAATAAATTTCTGACCAAAGTTCAAATTCACTTCATATACTTTGCAGTATGGTAACTCAGGAGGACCTCTTGTAAACCTAGTAAGAATTATTTGCTTAACTTCAACTGTACGATTAACATTAATTACCATAATAGCTTTAGGTTTTTATGTATTTGGTTTTTTCCTACTTGTTTTTTAAATTGTGGCACTGGAACAGACAGCACATCCTAGTATTCTTTTGGGTTGCCACTTTGTACAAAAATTGTATCTAATGTTTTTTTTGTCAAAAAATATAATACAAAAATGATAGATCAAATAAAATGGTTTGTTGTAATCATTTTAAAGAAGGCCATTTAATGATATACAACTGATTTTTTATTTAGTTTTGAGCCATTGATTATTTGTTTAGTGATATCATAACTGGGCTTTGTAACATTATGCTATTAACTGCATTGGATTGTTTAATTTATTCATTAGTTTATGAATTGAGCTTAAACTTTCTCTTCACAAGGAAGGAGAGGCAATTGGAATAAATACTATGACTGTTACAAATGGGATTTCATTTGCCATTCCCTCAGACTTTGCTAAGGACTTCCTTTCCAAAGCAGAGCAACTTGAGCATTGTAAGAGGGGTGCTGGTTTTATAAAACATTTTAATTTTAAAATATTTGTATATCATTCATATTCATAAATGGAAGTCTAAATGCAAGAGAATTGCAGACTATTTTTACATTCTTATTCTGAGATGCCCTGAGATTTTATATTGTTTATGGTATCATTTAAAAAATTGCATATTATCAAGTAATCCGAGTAAATGGTTCGATCACATAGTTCCACAAATAAATTCGAGGTTATTAACTGTAATTGTTAGATTAGAATTATGCCCTGAAGTTGTGGAAATAGCTTGATCATAATTTCTTAAACAATTTCCTGCACGGTTTTTTTTCAAGCTTCAGGGAATGCTTCAGAATGATATGTAGAAAATTCTTTCCATTGGATTCCATGATATGTTGCATAATATTTCAAGAGCTGAATGATAAAGTTATTAACTTTACCCATTACTTTAAAATGTACATAATTACACCTTTTATACAAATATTCTTTTTTATCTCTCTTTTTTCTTAGCCCAAAAAAAGGATTGGTCTGGAAGAATAGTTACCAGAGAAGAGACCGCAACTGAGAAGAGATACATTGGAATCACCATGCTTACTTTAACTCCTGAACTAACTAATACATTAAAAATTCAACATTCTGAATTACTGGACATCGATCATGGAGTTCTTGTTTATAGAGTTGTGCCTGGCTCCCCAGCAGATTAGTGAGAAAACTGTTACTATGTTTACACAACATAAATGTATTTTATGCTATAGTAGTGGAGTACAATGTTTATCATGACTATTGAAATATCTATATATATCTAAACAATAACAGTTTGCACCTTTTATTTAAATGCAAGATAAATTGACAAAATGAATTTTCCCTTAAATGTGGCTATGTAATGCTGTTATTGATTTTAAAGACAGATTCAGCTTTATGCATGTTGTGGTCAAAAGCAGTTTTCATGATAAAATTTAAGCTAAAATATACAACTTATTTGCCTTTTATCTTAATTAATTATCAGAATCAATTCAAAGTGTATGACAATGTTTCAGCGGAGGAATCAGGCCTGGTGACATTATTACAAAGATGAATGACAAAAAGATTGAGACCTCTGATGATGTTTACAGAGTGCTTAACAACAGCAATGATAATCTCCTTGTTCTTGTGATCAGGGGTCATGACACTTTGGTCTTAACTATTAAACCTGGAATTATTTAATAATACAGTACATCTTGATAGAAATATTTTGAATTGTCTGGATGATAATACAACGGATTTTTATTAAAGAAATGAATTACCTTCGTTTGACTTTGACGTGATTCAGTTTAGCTCGTTGTTGCTAATAGTGCGTTCGTGAAAGACATTAGAGTTCTCTAACTGAATGTTCGTTGATATAGTCCCAAACATCAGATGTATAATCTAAAATCTGGTGGCAAAAAAATCAGGGGGTTAAGGAGTCAAAGTGTAAGACTAAGCATAGAGTGGGTAAGGTCGTAGAAGCGACTCGTGTGCAGTATCGACATTCCTCTTCGAATTTGATTGTGTGACGTTTCGATTTAATCTTGTTAAAGTCCCTAATATTGAACTTTAGTCAAACGCTTAAGATTAAAATTTAAATATTTTGAAAAACCTGCCTTACTAATATGATAGTTTCGACGATAGCAGAAAGCATATGTAAAGGTAGATATTAACATAATTTTATTTATTATTTAAATATATGCTACAATTAATTAAATTCGGAAAACTATCAATGTTTGAATAGCATAAAAATTACAAGGTGATAAAGTTAATATAAAAAATGTACTATGTAATTAATAGTTATTTATTGTATTAAGATTATTATTTGTTATAAATATCACATTTTAATTATTTTTTATTATGTATTTTTTAACAATGTGACATAGGGAAAAAGGTTTAAATAGTCTCTTTGGTAAGCCGATTTGCAGCAGTGTGAGTTCTCTTCCTCCGGAGTTGTAGGTGACTCTCCTGAGTTCGTTTTGTGGTGCTAGCTTATAAATTGGAGTTAATTATTGTTTTTAGGCGTCTGTTTTTGTATTGACTTAAGCGTTTGTTTTTTTTTAATGTTTCGCAATGTTTTAAAAGTTTTTTTTGCGCTTTCAGGCTTCTGTTGATCCTTCAAGGTCGTCCACATTGTAACCATGTACTGTGCAAGATTGATCGTTCCTGCCGCCAGAATTGGGGTAAGTGCTAGTATTAAGCTTTTTTTGACCATATTTTAGATTTCTTGTCCGCCTCCAATTTATATTTTTCAAATCGCGAGGCATTCACAAATTGGGTCATTGCAACCAATGTTGCTAATGCATTTGGAGTCATAGGGTGGTTCTATGTTCGTTACAAGAATACGTTTTATGTAATAAAGATCGTGTGTCCTTGACAAATTTTGGTAGGTTTAAGCAGAATTATTGCTAATCTAGAGATTTGAATTTTCACTTCGTTGTGATTGATTCCACATATCTCTGCAGCCTGTATATTTCTGATTTGTATTCATTTTTGAGTGTCAGGTATTGACTTTTGTCAGCTTAAGGAAAGGTGTGACCTTGAGTTCACTTCAGGTTACAAATACTTCAAGCCTATGTGTTTTTAATAATTACAGGCTATGGCAAATGCAAGCAGCAAAGTTATGAATGCTTTTCCCTCCCTCAGACTTGAGGTATTTCGACTAAATGATACCATATCAAACTTGAACTCAATGACTTTTATCATTTGCAGCTTTTGCGCACTGTTGAAAAGACTCAGGTGCCTGCCATGATGACCTTGTCAAAGTTGATGCACACATCGGTTGCCCGTCACGATATCGATCAGGCTGCCAAGTACATTGGTGCTGGTGCTGCCACTGTTGGAGTTGCTGGATCTGGTAAGTGATAACTGAGTAATTAGACTTTGCTATGTTTTTTCACATTTATTTTTGGTTGCAGGTGCTGGTATTGGAAGTGTCTTTGGCAGTCTTGTCATTGGGTATGCCAGAAATCCATCGTTGAAGCAACAGCTTTTCTCGTATGCCATCTTAGGTTTCGCTCTCTCTGAGGCCATGGGTCTTTTCTGTCTCATGATGGCTTTCCTCATTCTCTTTGCATTCTGAGAGTACTATTGTAACATTTATAGATAATGTCAAACTGAAATGGAGTAGGTTCAATAAAGTGGCATACTTGTAAAACAAAGCTAGTTTTTTCTAATTGTGATAGTGTTTGGAAGGGGTCAATTTGCTAGGAGTTGGTGTGCTCTGTTGAAGGTGAATGGGTGTAGGAATATGGCATGTTGGGGTAGTCTGCTTTCCTGGTTCTTGTGTTCCTAAGTTTTGAAGTTTAGGTTGTCTTGTTCCGAGTTGGAAGCACTTCTGTAGCGCTATAATCCACGGCATGTGTCAAGTTAGGTTTCTTGTTGTTAGGTGGAGGGCAATGCATATGATCTAGGGATAGATGCCTCCTTTTAATAATTTTTTGTGTGGATGACTGTTTTCAGTATCAATCAGGTTTGTACTCTGAATCGTTTTTGTTGCTTTCGCGAAGGAAAATAACTGATCACTTACATAGGACAGAACATTGCCGTTATCTTTGTTGCAAGTGTTGTGAAATAAATGATATGAACACAGGGTTCGTACAGGTCCTAAAAAGTCCGAAATTCGGTTTTTTTAGAACTAAAAAGTCCTAGAAAAGTGAAGAAAGTCCTAAATAATGATAAAGGCTGGAAAAATAATTAGCATGAAATCGGTCCGTTTGTTCTTGTGGTCTCATTGTTCTAGCCTCGTGGGAACTCACCCAATTAAGTTTCCTGTTACGTTCGAACATCATTGGCCTTGGATCAAGCCCTCTTCCTGAAGTCTCAAGAAGCACAGGTGACTTGGCTGGTGTTCCAAAAGTTTAGAATCCTGAAAATCATAAGAAATCTGGGAGAGCAGATCCCAGGCTTGGGAAAATATCTAAAGCTGATGTTGACATTGGATTCTCAAACAGAGTCCATGATCAGCAAAATCCACCATTTTCTCCTGAGGTACCCGTAGTTGACGCTTTCTATCGACAAGACAGACTCAAGATGAGCAATTCAATTCCATGCATCAGACACATATGATGCCATATTCTTCTGGAGGTAACGAAAGTCTTTCTCCACAATTTTCTGATCAAAGAAGGTATTTCTGCCAGACCCAAAGATATTTCAAAAAATTTTTATTGACAACCATCACCAGAGACTTCACAATCCCTACCCAAATAAGCCTGACCCTCGTCTTAACAGGTCGCGTTTTTCTCACCAACATCCTGGCAGCAGATGATGTGTGCATAAATTTACTGAGCAGACAGTTTTGGGTTTTGTACAGTTACTAAGCTTCTAAAATTGAATTGTGAGTCTTTTATTCAAAGAAGATTTGCAAAATTTCAATTTGAACCTCGAAATTACTTAGATGAATTAGAAAAATAGGCTGCGTTGCCTCATTTTGGATGAATTGCATCCGTGAAAATCATAACTTTTTTGCCTAAAATTACTTTTGCGTTGTTACGATGGCGCGGTGCTACCAATTGCTCGGACTCAGGTCGGTTTCGACTGACGGGGTTAATTGAATTTTTAAGTTTCTTTGGGAAATGAAGCACAAAATGTGGCATAATTCTTTGTGGTTCTTAAAATATGCTAAATAGTGCCAAAGACGGCTACATATGATTATATATTATATATGGTAAAAATTAAATCTTTAAAATTTTAAAACTATTTTATTAATTTGCCACTTTTGACAACAATTTTTGTGACTGATACTCCATACATCCGACCACCGTTTCCAGTGTGTAAACGCAAACCCTGCCCAAATGTCCTAAATTCGCCAATAGTCTACGCATAAATATCAAGCCATAAATGGTGACTGGTTGATGAATTGAGAAAGAATGCCAGTCTGTTGGAATTACAGGAGGTTTCCATATAGAGCAGTGAGAATGATGAAAGAAAACCAAAGTTACTGCCACCAAGACATGATACGTTATCACAAGCTTCAAATGAACTCAAAAACTAAACTCTTAGTTACACAACTGGAAAAACAAATTGTGTGCAGCAATGACTCCTCACATCTTCATTTGACGTGATTTTTTGTTCCAGTAGCCTTTGATTCTTTTCTTTGAATTATTCCAAATTCTTGCACTCTTTTTCCAGAAACTTCTGATTCTTTTTTTTAATATGTTCCAAATTCTTGCAATGTTCCTAGCTCTCTTGAGGTAGCAAATGAACCCAAACGTTGTTGTTATCGTGAAGAAAATGATGATGTAATTGAACACCCCATCTTTCAAAATTGAATAGAATAGTTATTTCACCAAAAAGATTGCAATAAACATGATTAAGTAATAAATAATGCCAGTATTAAATAAAATACTACTACATCAGTATATTATATTGTAAACATAATCATTCTGATCAAAAGAATTTCATCATGCACTAGTTATTCACTACACATACTTTTCACATATTTTATCTTTAACAATTTCTACAATAAAATTTACCTGTATAAAAGAGACTTTTGAAAGTCATGGATAGTGATTAGCCCAAATATTTTATTACAATTATATTAATATTAAAAATATTCATTAGAAAATGATACATTTATAAACATATTAACCGAAAGCATGAACTCACTTATGCATTATTCACATTAAATTGAAAGGCATTAATAATAATTATAACAATTACAAATGTGATAAATAAAGATAGAATAATGTTAGATTAATAATAAAATAATGTTAGAATGTAAACAATTATGTAATATTATGAAAGCATGTCAAACTTTTGTGATGATTCGAATTAGATTTCTGCTTTGGTGAAAGAAACTTTTTGTACACTCCTGGTTCGCTGTCAACTCCATGAAACACAAGTCTCCAACTCTTCAAATTAGCTGGAAATTTTTGATTGACTGAGGTTAATCAATTTGTACAAATTCTAGTACAAATTTGTCTTAATCAAATACTGAGCAATGGGCTTCTTGTATTCCCAAAGTTCTGATGTTATTTCCTATTCCACTTTTCCCAGAACTTTGAGAATTATGCTAATGAATTAAAATGTAAAAATATAAAAACATTTGAATTAATATATAATACTAGTTATCCAATAAAATAAGATAATTGCGCACTTTGGAGAGTCAAATTCAACGAGCCAACTTTTCAATAGAGCCAATGAAATAAAGAAAACAATTACCATAACTACTGTGGCTCTTTAATCTCAGATTCCATTTTCCAGTGGGATTTTCTCCCCAAGAGTGCGTGGTCATGAAAACCCATTCATCAAAACCTCTGCCTGAATCATCCATCGGTCTTCTGTGAGGGGAAAAATGATAAAGAGTGTAACAAGTTCATTAATGCTAATGATAATAACAACAATGTTATTTGAATTCAAATTCAAAGTCACATTAGAAAAACCATGCAGCAATAGAGATGATAGCTCTGATGAAAAATAAGAAACCAACTTAAACAGTATTTGTGATAATGTCCCCAGTGGCGATTGTAAGAATAGTTCCAGTTCACCTCTCCTCTCGGCTTCTAATGTGATTATGCAGTCCACATGTTCCAGATAAGCTACATGATTTTGACAGCCTTTTGTACTGATGGTGAACACATTTTCAGATTCACGTGGTATAAATCTAAAATAAAAATAACGACCAGCCTTATAAAACCAATTGATCGGTATATTCATACAGAAACTTCAGCGAGAATAGCAACAGACGCGTAAGGTTTGGCTTGTACAGTTTGGCAAGGCAATCCATTCTAATGCACCCTTAACCATAGCCCCTGCGTCAATGAGTCCAAAGCCAAAATAGTGGCTGACTGGAAAAAAAATCAAACAAATCTTAACAAAAATCTAGATTATAGGACATACTGGTGGTATTAAAATGAGCTCGAACATGATTAATATGTGAATCATTTAGGCTTAAATGATGCAATTTATATGTTTATTAATTTTAGAAAGAAGTTAGAAATGTAGTTCTAATTGTTTCGATATTTTGAGTAGCATCTCAGCTGCAAGAGTGTTACCACTCAGCTAAGAAGGCTTGGACACAAATACAGTGAGGACGCAGTCAGTAAATCTGAGGCCAGAGTTCTGAAAACTGTTGGTTACAGGATTGAACACTCCACACCCATTGTTTACGTGGACTTATTGCTTGCTAAGCTCTGTTAGTTCGTTTCTTCATTCATTTCATTTTCTGATCATTACATCGTAATCACAACGACAATAATAATAATAAATATTTCTGACGAGGAAACATTTTGAAACAACTCCTGTTGTATAAAATCTCAATCCATTTGAAATCATCATCACAACCACAATTATCATGATCATGACATAACAAAATAACTTTGCACCTGGTCGATTAATACCATTCAGAACCCAATCACTTGAGTTCAAATTGGCCTTTCGTGATGTCAGCACAAGTAGGTATTGTATGTCCCTCCAACTTAAGTTAGGACTTAAAATAAATAAATTTTCATTCCATTTTTTTATAACATTCATAAATTTCAAAGTAATAATCATTGTAATATCGACACTACAAAATTATCTTTATATACACAAAGAAATATACACAAATTAGATAATATTAACAGCCTCAACTCCTAATTTATTTTTAGATCAATGATTCATTATTAGTTATTAATAATTAGATCACGACTACTTCTATAAAAAATATAATATTTAATAATACTAACAAAACAAGAATAATAATAATAACAGCAATTATTAGAGTATTTACTTAAAATTTATAATAAACAAATAATAGATCTCACTTAGCCTGTAACACGAGGGCGATAATTCCAGAAGTAAGAGCCGTACTCGCTGACGTAGCGCCGAATGACGTGGTGCATTCGTTAAAAAAATATGTATCTGTCGTCACCTGTTATGTTTATTATTATATTCCTAATTATATTGATTTCATTGATATAGGTTTATATAAGAAAAATCATCCAAATATGTTACAATAATATCAATAATAATTACTATTTCCTTCTCAGTAACATTTCCGCTGCTGTACGCCGTTGTTAAAATGGCACTGCATGGCTCAGCATATTCAGGCACCTGGCCATGTTCTGAAGCAGCATTTACTGATACTGTATAGGGAAGATTTACAAAGCCATCACAGGCACACGTGTCTCCTATGTCTCCTCCATTGCCACCGGCCCAAACATATATACTTCCTAGTCCATGCCTCCCCTGGAAGTTGCAGATGGAAAGTTAAAGAACGGGTTGCAACAATGAATCATTCATCAAAATGCAATCAACACAACACCATGGATGTAACAACAATAACTTAATTTGACATCATATCGACTAGATATCATCACCATCGTCACTAACACCACCATCATCATTGCCATCATTTTATCACTACTCAATAATCTTCACACAAACTTTGTGTATGCCAACTAAAATGGATTTCAGAGTTTCTGGTGTTGGTCCAGCAAGGCTTGATCCATCATCATTAGGTCCATATGAATGGCTGTAGATGTCAAATCGTTCCACATTGAACTTGTAGGCCGCTGGAGGTATTGCATCCGTGCCATCATCAGATTCGCTCAGCACTCGGACCGCTTTAAAAAGGTTATGTCATTAAGCAATAACAAATAAAAATTAAAACAGTAATTTCATTAACATCTTTGCATGGGAAGAAGCTCATATTGTGCACAACTTACACCAATATCATACGATAGTAATAATCATAATGATGCTGCTAAAGGCTTGTGAGGGTGGATGAGAATATAGATGGTAGTGGCGATGAGTAGATTGTGTGGGACAACCTCCGATGGTAGCGTCAAACGCAACTCCTATACCACAGACGTTGTTGTTGGCTGTTGCTGCAACCACACCAGCACAGTTTGTTCCATGTCTGAAAATGAAGCATTAATTTCTAGATAAAAAAAATCTTATATCTACCCCCAATTACATGATCCCTCAACAAAGTCACACCCAACTGTTCCAAACCAACCATTCCATGCTTGAAATTTCAACAAAAACAATTTTATTAAAACAGGTCTAACAGTTTCAGTTTAACCAAGGGCAAGAGCAACTGTGCCTTGATGGTCGGACTCGACCATAAACCACCAGATATTGTTAAAGAGACTTCAATGTTACTTTGGAATAGATGGCCTTGCACTCTCCTGGCTACTATTCTTACCTTTCCAACAGAACCCAAAATGTAAAACTAGGTGATCACTCCTCTCTTCCAGTTGAAGTACTTTACTAGTTGTATTAAAGTATTAAACTTGCCAGTGTTCCTCAAGGCCTTTGCTTTTCACAACCTATACTTCACCTTTGTCTAACATTTTTCTTAACGTCAACATATCCTTCCATCAATATGCCAATGACACAAGTCTTTTCTCTATTCTTTCCAGCCATAACATCTCAGATCAACTCGAGAATTTGAGGAAATGCTTGGATGCCATCAATGATTGGCATCTTGTTAACTTTTTCCAACTGAATCCTCAGAAATCTGAAATTCTGTTCATTGGCACACTCACTCGCCTCAAAACTCTGTCACCTCCTCTTTCTATAAGCATCGCTGGCATCCTCCTTTCTTCCTCTTCTAACTTCAAGCTCCTCGGTGTTATTTCATAGCTTACCTTTAAAGAACATTCCGCTTCTATTATCTCAATAGAGTGAACCCCCTGAGAAATTGCACTGCCGATCCTGGTCTTCACTCATCGTCAGCCACTCAACTTCACCAACCTGTACATAGATTATCCCTCCCAAACAGAGGCTTCTCGTATGCCTCTCCAGCCATCCCTGGAGCTCTTCAAGCTCCACCTGAAAACCCACCTCTTCAGGACTTCATGGCGAAAACACAAGGCGCCTCTGACGCTACGCACATGGCGCTTTACAATTTATTATTATTTAACAATACAATACAACAAAAACATATTATTAAAATTTTATTAAAACAGGTCTTTAAGTTTAATTTAAAGACTATAAATGTATATTGTTAAACTTGAATAAAAAATATTTTAAAATCCTCCACATTACGGTGAATTGTCATTGTTAGTAACATCTTCATGAAATCCAAACCCATTGTTAAGAAGCCTGTCCTGCTCCGGGTCAAGACCTTCTTTTATGAAGCTGTAACTCGACGACAGATCCTGAAGAAATATAATAAATCATTTCATTATTAAATTATTTTGTGGATTATAAATTAACTTTTAAAAAAACCCACAAAATTTTTTAAGAGATGCAACTGTGATGCCCTTTCCTGTGTACCCTTGCTGGTACACGCCTAGTACATTAAGGTCATAACCCCTGGGTCTGTCCTGCAAACAAGCAGGATTTCAAGATAATAACATCAGTATAATAACGAGGCCAAAGCAAAAAGGCCTGAGAAGAGACAAGAGAATCGAACTAGACATCACTTAATGATATATGACTAACTAGTACCTGGCACAAAAAAAAATTTCAACAGTATCCTAGAGGCATTCACCTCACTGTTTCAAGCAACAAGGATGACAATTGTTCCTAACTGCTACCTAACTAAATGCCCAACATTCAGAATCATCTTAGAGAACAAAAAACTGAAACTCTTTGGATGTGCATTTCATTTGGCTGTTTTAATTAATTCCTCACATTCAATTCTGTTGAGACCAAAACCATACATAAACAGCATCACCACCATAATCACCATAACTCACTCACCAAGTACCACATCTTGGACCATAGTGGATCCCGGAATGAGTCAGTGCCTCTCTTGGTGTAGAGTCGATAAATGCGCTGCTTAACCCATGAAATCTGCATGCATTAATTGACCAATATTATATGCTCAGAAAAATCAATCATAAGGTTTAACAGTTTACTCAGAAAAAATTAGTTATATCATATAAATTTCTTGCTAAGAAAAGCCATTTCTGTAAAAACACCCACTTCCGTAATATTTTGGAGCACAGAGAGAAAATAAAGATTCGGCCTAATTGATTTGCTCTCAAGTGATGAATGCCCGAAGGCATAAATATCTGGGTAGACCTAAACATACGATAATTATAATTCATAATTTGCCTAATAAACTAACAAACAAAATCCAAACATTACATAGAGTCCAAATGTAAAGCCGTTAATTGCTGCAATTTCTCTTGCTTTTTCATAGCCATCCAAAATTTGTACGTAATAGGAATTTATATAATATAACGGTCTCGACCCATTCGCATAAGCGCATACGAAGACAAAAACCATAACGGCTAAATATCCCCTAAATCCATTCATTTTTAAGTATGATAAAGCACTCCAAATAAATATTACGTGGAAGAATATCGGCTAAAGTTCAAGGTTCCTAGGTTCCGTCAAAAAGTCTGAGTAGCGTTTTAATTTTAAAAAATAAATTAAATATTTCAACTTAATTAAAATAAAAATAAAATAACAAAAGTTTTTAATATTAAAAAATTTTAATTGTAAATTTTGTTGGCTTAAACTTGAATAAACTCGGTTTAAACACGACAGGTGCTCTTGATAACATTATTGAAAAAATTCTAAGTGAAGTATTTTATAAAATATTTTAATAATTCTAATGCAAAATTAATCGTGCTCCAAGAAAAAAAAACTAAGATCAATCAGATATCAAAGATCCTATAGTCCTATATAAGTCAAAAGTCCTGTTGCGGCAGAACTATAACATAAAAATAACATTCTTAATAAACATAATCAAATAAATAAATAAATAAATTTAATTGTAATAGAGCATACATAGCGAGCGAT
The DNA here is from genome assembly GCA_021613335.1 of Whitmania pigra. Classification (NCBI taxonomy): domain Eukaryota; kingdom Metazoa; phylum Annelida; class Clitellata; order Hirudinida; family Haemopidae; genus Whitmania; species Whitmania pigra. The sequence goes on from JAJTWR010000231.1 coordinate 4,555,791, forward strand.
AAAAGACTGCTTTGTTTTGACTCTCGAGTTTCATGAAATTTAGTCATCTTTAATTCATTTTGTAGTCAATACTTTAGTATTTTGTGTTTTCATTGTCGATAACTTTCACCGATGCCTAGGTCAACTAAAACCTCGTCTTCTGAGGAGGTCTTTTTCGCCTCTCCGGAAAGCATATTCGATAAATTTGTACGGCCCCTTAAGCATAGTGTCAGTGGCTCCTTGGTTCTTGGATTGAATGAGTATTGCTATTGCTGTTGGCATTTAGAACAAGGTATTGTTAAAAATAATTTAAAGTATTATTAACAACCCTGGATGTTAACTAATCGATTCTTGAGCCTTAAAACCCGATTTAATATACCTAGATTTGAATCTAAAATTAGAAATAAAATTTTAAAACTATAGCGAACATTGTAATCGAACAAAATTAACGTCGACGTAAGATCGCAACTTGTGCCTATGGGCATAATCGAACAAATTATTCCAAAATCAAATGTAGTTAACTTCTCGTATTTGACATAATATTTAATTTCTACCTACTTATATCATATCAAGTAAAATTAAACTCATATTGAAATTAGTTGTAAGATCTCATGGTTCATCTCATAGGTTCATTGAGTTGGAGCTTTCGATTAAAAAATCTTATTAATTTTTAAATTTGTATTTTAATGCAATAATTTAAAATTATGTTAGATTAATTTTAATAAAACAAAATTTTATTTTGTATTTATTACAAAATTCCAAATTTTAGCATGACGTTTTGCTATTATTATCTTTGGTAACATTTCCTGCGGGCCTATTAAGTCGAAACATCTTTAACAGAATAAAGGTTACTTCTCCAATACAACTCCTTGTCGCGGAGATTCGTTTGCTCTAAAAATCTGCGTAAGTGTGTTTTTTAATTTACTTATTTAGTACTGACGACCGTAGTATGATATCTATTTTTATGACGCCTTAACTCCTGAAAGGCTTGATGACTCGATTTAGACATCAAAATCGGTTGATGTACCTCAAGCTTACGAACAATTAGTTATATGCAAGGGAATTTAAAAATGTTGCCTCTAATGTGATTTAGCACGTTAAGAGGTGTGAAGCTTTACTTTATGTGCTCAAAATTGTTCATGTCTCAGTCACAAATTTTAATTTGCGAGTTTGTTAATCTTATAACTTTTATTTTTAGCAAACTTTTGTATGAGTCAAAAAACAGAAAAGCCTTCACTGACAGGTCACCGCATCAAGACCCGCAAAAGGGGTAATTGCTAGAACTATATTTTGATTTTGATTAAATTCTTTTGCATATCAAAGATGATTTTGATTAATTGTTAGAAACCTATGGTGGATTGAGTTACTATATGTTTTGATCCTTTTAGATGAAAAGGAAAAGTACGACCCTATAGCTTTTCGTGATGCTATTTTGCAAGGCCTTAATGAAGCAACTGATATAGATCAAGTAACTATCTTAATTGATACATAATTAACATTTACTCAAATCTAATAATTTTGTCACATTGTAGATAACAAAGTTTTTAGATTCATCTGGTTCTAAGCTTGATTACCGTAGATACGCTGAAACACTTCTAGATATATTGTTTGCAGGTGGCATCCTTGGTAAGTGTGACTGCTATTCAGTGATAATCATGTTATTATATTCTTATCTGTATATTATTCCTTATAATAATAGCACCCGGAGGCTCAGTTGTTCAAGATGCTAGCGACAGGAATAGTGGCATCTTCAAGAAGTCTGTTTTCAGAGAGGGGGATAACATTGAAGCTTTGAAAACTCATTATGAAGTAAGTGTTTTTTTTATAAATTAGTTAAATCCTTATAACAATGCATTCATTTGTATATTTTCAGGTACTTTACAAGCTTATCCGAAGATATAAATATTTGGAAAAGAGCTTTGATGATGAGCTGAAAAAGGTATTTCTCCATTGATTTTGCATCAATTTTTATAACATTTTTATAAGTTTTTGTCCTTTTAGCTTATCCTTTTCCTAAAAGGATTTACGGAGGAGGAACGCACCAAGTTAGCCAAGGTTATTGGCATATGCCTGTCAAATGGGCTTGGAAGCCCTTCATCTCTACAACAACTTTTTGATGCTCACCTTGTAAAAGATGGTATGATGAAGTACTTTAAAATTAGTTTCTATATGTTGCTAAAAAACTCTATTTTTTAGGCCTCTCACTTGACTTTGCTCAGGTATTGTTTAAAAGTTGGTTGCAGGAGAAAGATATCCAAAGTTTGGCCACTGCCTTGAAAAAATGTGGCTTAGAAAGCAGACTTTTGGCTAGTACTGCTAATTTGTTACCTAAATGGTTCTTGAAAAACTCATGTTGAATATTATGTCTTAAAGGAACTCCTTCCACTGAACAAAAGAACTCAGGAAAATTTTGAGCAAGCCTTTCTTGCAGCTAATCTTGAGCCCATAGTGGAATTCCAAAGAATAAGAGCTAGTGCTCAAATGAAGAAAGGTGTACAGACTTCATTAGAAGAAATGATAAGGAATGAAGAACCAATAAAAGATGCAAGTGATGTGCTTTGAATATTCAAAGGTTTGATTTTGTTTAACATTCACTTCTATTGTAGATGATAGCACTTGTCAGAGACCATATGACAAGAACTGGCATGCAAGAACATGAGACAGTTGCTATGGTATGGAATCTTCACTGTTATGTAACATTTGGTATCTTAAAAAATATATTACTACCTTTTTATGAAAGGTATGGGCTACTTTGATGAACTCTGTGGAATGGAACAAGAAAGCTGATCTGGTTGGAGATCAAGCTGTTCGACACCTGAAGCAATATGCTCCTCTTCTCTTAGCCCTCACAAATGCTGGCAAGTCACAGCTCTTGTTAATGCAGAAGATCCAGGAATACTGTTATGACAACATGAATTTCATCAAAGTTTTCCAAAAGATAATTATTCTTTTTTACAAGTGTAAGTTCTTACAATTCTTTTTTTGTATTTGTTCTTAGTTTGACATTGACTTGCTTTATAAATGTGCAGCTGATGTGCTTGGGGAAGATGCTATCTTGAAATGGTTCCAACAGGCCCATTCACCTAAGGGAAAGACTATCTTTCTTGAGCAAATGAAGGACTTCATTCAGTGGCTGCAAAATGCTGAGGAAGGTAGTGAATTATAGTTTCTCCTCATCTTCTTTTTAGCTTAATACACTTTACACTTTTAGAATCTGAAGAAGAAGACTAGAGTATTTGACCTGAGAACTTGTGTCATACAGAAAGTTGCTTCAGACTATTTTGTTGATTAAGCATGTCTGTTTTATCATTAAAAGCATAAACGGAGTTTGCACGTCTGGTTAATATCTTTGGCTAAACACATTCATATTTTTTGAAGACATATTGTAATTGGTTGAATATCCCATGTATTCATGAAGTTTTTTGATGTTTGATTTACTTAGCTCTACTTTTTTGAAGCTAATAGTTTTTGAGCACTCCTTAATAAAGCAGCTTAGTTTGAGTTGCTGTCTTTGCAATTGCTTGGGATCTGTTGCAGGACCGTCTATTTAATTTTGTCTGGAGCTCTTCCATAGTTCGCTGACTGATGAAAAAAGACTACAAGGTTTGAGCTTAAGCACTAAAGTGGATCACTGCGAGTCGTCACTCGAATAGCACATGTTGCTCGGCGACATGAGTAGGACTCTACTGGGACTGGGTACATAATACACGTTTAGATATAAAACTTTTTAGCAAAAATCTCCAATATTCAATAATGTAGCAGAAGAAAAAATCATGACATATTTACAATAATGCAGGAGTCCTAACTTAGTTACAATGAGGCAAAGAAAACAAAACATTCAATCAACAAATTTGAACGAAACAATCTTCACATCACATTTCTAAAACGTGATATTGATGAAACCAATTAGATATTTGCTGCCATACTGGCATAGATTTTGTTCATTTTTAGAACTATACGAAATTTTAAATTCTTTGAAACCTTGTTGCGCTTTCTGGCTGGTAGGTCACTACTTAAAGAAAAAACCCGCTCAGAGTAAGCTTGAGAGGCAGGTACGGCTACGAGATCCTTAGCAGTAGGTGCTAGTAATGGGTAATTTATTGCTGAATCGTTTGTAATCCAAAAGTCTAGGCCAACATCACGGTGAACGTCTATAAGTAAGTAGGAAATGTAGGATATCAGTTCTTGATCAATGCTTGGAAAACGTTGAGTTACTACACAAGTTTCGTCTTCATGCTGTTCTCGAGATGGGGTATGATGCTCCCTACGCGGCAGGGGCGCAACCAGCGAAAAATGCTGGGGGGGGGGGCTCAAGTTTAGAAAAGCCTGACGCAGTCGAAAAATTTTTTAAACTGTTCAAATCAATACTACTAATTTTAATTAATAAAGAATTAAAGATAGAACAGATTATTATTATAAGTTTTTATTTATAAGTCTGCAGTCTTTTTTTGTATCTTTAATAATTTATTAATGAGCTTGACTATCTTCTGTTTCAAAGTTTCAAGCCAGTTAAAGCAACTGTAAAAAAAAAGTTTATGATATGTTTAAAATTGTAATATGATATGATTCATATCCTAAACATTTCACCTAATCTAAATTATGTATAAAGTTATGATCCTAAACAGTTTAAAACAATTTTGAAATGTTGTAGTCTAAATTACATTTTGATGTGTTTGCAGTTACAAAATAATTTTTCGATCAGTCTGTGAAAATCTGTTCACCATTTCATTTCATGGAAGAAATGCAGTAGTTGTTTTGTTCGCAGATATTCTCAATAAACTTTGCAAACGACAGGCAGACATAGTCGTCCTGAGATGACTTTTAATAAGGCGAAGTTTAGAAAATGCCCTTTCTGCATCTGAAGACGTAAATGGCTGAGTAAGAGCAACATCGAGCATATAATGCAACTCGGGCTGAATGCTTGTGGCACAGAAAAGATCTTGAAGTTCGATACATGCATTGGGATCAGACTCATCAGCACGTAAACTTGTCGATGTGAATAGGAACTGTCTTTGCACAGTTTCAGCGTCTTTTCTATGAAGGCTGCAGAACTCCGAAAGCTCGGGAGTCATTGTGCCATTCTGCAAAGCATCAAGAGCAGCCAAGGCAGGGTTGTCAAAATGACTGGTTATCTGATGATCAGATAACCAGCGAAAAGTGCTGTGGGGGGGGCTCAAGTTTAGAAAAGGGACGAAAGCCCGACGCAGTCGAAAAATTTTTGAAACTGTTCAAATCAAAACTACCAATTATAATTAATAAAGAATTAAAGATAGAACAGATTATTATTATTATGAGTTTGACTATCTTCTGTCTCAAAGTTTCAAATTAGTTAAATCCCCTTATCCCCCCCCCACCAAAAAAAAACTCATTGGATTTGGAAAAATTGCAGGGTCTCTCCTATTAGGCCTGGGGGGGGCGCAAGCCCCCCCCTACCCCCCCCCCCCTAGTTGCGCCCCTGCTACGCGGGACACATGGCTGCCAAAAGTACGAAACATCGACTTAGCTTTTGGTTTCCCGATAGAGGTAGGCTTGTTCGAGAATATTGTGAATCTTTTTCAGCATGCTAGTTGCGGGCATTTGTTCGAACTAGAGATCGTGTTCCTATAACTCCTATTCCTAGAGGAGACGAAATATCCTTTCATCTTGTTGAATGTTTGTTGACCCTTAGAGAAAATCTTGAAGCGGCCAAACGCTTTGTTGCAATGACAGGATATCAAGAACAAGAGAATTATGCTTACAGACCTTTGATCCATGTTTTCACTTTCTTGGAGGGGTCTATTGATACATCGATTGTGTAGAGAGATTTGCCTTTTCGTTTGGGTGAAAACCTAAATGAGCATCTTTTGAAACGTTTGCAGAATCTCAAAATTGCCGATCGTCTTCAGAAGACTGCCGGAGATAAAGGGCAAGACCAGTACGCTCAGAAGTACTATCTTTGGAGTAACGACCGGTCCAGGTGGGAGATCGGGCACTCATGCTATCACCGTAGGGGGGCTGCTAAATTCAAGAGAAGATGGCAGAGTCCCGGAGTGGTAATGGAAATTAAATTTTCCTTTGCTTACATTGTTCAACAATGATTGTTGAAATGGATAACATGAGATATCATGTCAATGTGAATACAATCAGAAAGTATAAAGATCGTATGTCTTTGTGGAAAAAACCAGTAGAGTGTCTTTTGAAACTTTGGCAGAATCTCAAAACTGTCCAATGTTCTCATGAGATCGCTAGAAATCCCGAGAATAGTAGTCATGTTCATATTGCTAAACTTTCGAGTGATATGAATGTAATTAACATTCTGGAACATCTTTCTGCTGAACAAATAGTTCAGTTTTGTTGATCGATTTCTCAAGGCAATTTCTGATTCTTTATGGCTTTGTATTAAACGATGTGGAGTTTCTTCTGAAGCTTTCATTAAGCGTATAACATCCTTTAAACGAAGGAGGATAAATAACCGGAGATGCTGTTGTCGAAGTTTACCTAAATATCTGACCATAAATCATTTAAGGGTATAATCGGCATCTATTCCTGGAACGAGAAGATCACTAGATTCTTGGCATACGGGTTTGTAAAATAACATTTCGGTAGAATTCAGATCGGTTTGCATAACGTAGTAAAAGATTTTGCATTGAGATTAGAATAAGGATAAGTTAGTTTAGATCTTTGTGTAATATGTAGAATTTCTCATTTATCTTTTCTTTTCGGGCATCACTGGTTTGCTAGTTATCAGAGACGAGAAGATCAAGAAGATCAGGGAGAAGATCTAGTTTACGAATCGTCACAAGGGTCGTTTCAACCATCAGAGACTGTCAGTGGGAAGAAGTGAAGGATTCGACTGACTGTTCATCAAAAAGGAAGGATCGTTTTTTAACTCTAAGGGGGGAGGTATTTCATTGTTGGGTCTCCGAGACTACCAGAGATTGAGTCTCCTAGATTCAATAATAATAAATTTATAGCTCGCGGGTACATTTCATTAGATATCGATTATTTGTTTAAGCTAGCCAATGTTATTCTTAGATTTCAAGCTAAGATGATTTATAGTAATAATTATTTTAAGAACAATTAGTTTAATCATCTGATAGGCGTGGATTGACCTTCTTTCGTGAATTTTGATATTTTAATAGAATTTATTAGAATTACTAATCAGATCCAACGTGTATAAATATAATTGTGACATATATCTATGTTTATATTTTGTTTGATCAGTGATCTTTGGTTAGGCGTGTGTTGTTGGTGGTCGCCATCTTGTGTTCTGGACTGTTTGGATTAGTTGTTATTGACATTGTGGATAAACCGTTAAACTTTGAAATAACAAAAACATTACAATAATGAGTCTTCTTTCTTGAAAAACTTGGGATTGGTGGTGGCAGCGGTACTACCTGATATGGACTTTGAGTGGAGGACGTGACAACATATTTATGAAATGATGCTATTTTTGTGAATGATGTTAAAAAGATAATATATGCCCTGCAGTCTAGGCGAATTATGCGCGGTTTCTGGCAGACCTGAAGATCGACGCATCACATACCTCCGCCACACCATATAAATTAAATAAACAATATAATTACAGTCAGGTCACTTACAATAACGTACATGTACGTATCCATTTGCCAAGTGAAGTGGATGTAAAAGGTTCTAAATATTTAAAAATAAATAGTCAGATGTACAATTCTTTCTACAATAGTTAATTTTCAGCATTATCAAGTTCTCAAACATTTTATTACTCATTAAGATTTATCAACAGACCACTTTACCCGCTAACTACATTTTATGCGGATAACTACTTTATCCGGGTATTATGGATTTAATTAAAATTTATGGCATTCTTCTATATTTTTACCTTGTAAAAGTTCGTCTCGTACAGCAGGAGCATAACACACTAATTAATAAAGCTGGATCATCGTTATTATTATTGTTATTATCAATCAACAAACCGAAAGAAACAAAGCAAACAAAAAAAAACAACATGCAGATTAATAAAAAAACTCATGGATCTGCCTTAAGAAAGCGCAAGCTTCTTCTAGCAAACTGACCCAGAAATAGCAATTCATTGAAAGAACAATAATAAACCTGTCAAATAAACAATTAATCGAGAATACCGCGGACTAAGTACAATTGAAAGAACAATTTACATAGTAAATATAATAGTACAAATGGTCCAGTCTGCATCTGATTTTTGATAGAATAGTGCTGCATATTCTAGGTCCGTAGCATGTTATTGAAAAGAGCTTGAGGGTGGTTTTGGCAAAAGATGGACTACATTAACGGGTATGATGGAGGGAGTATGAAGGTTTGGCATAGCTGATACTTTCGGACATAAGACCTAGAAATTTATCTGGGAGAGCGTATTTGTTGTAAAAGAACCTAAAAAGGGCAGTTTAAAGATTTAATAAATTGTTATTGATAAGAGTCAAATTTGTGTGAGATGAAATTGGCAGTGAAAATAGTGTACTGATGATATGCTTTTGTAAAATAAATAATTGGTTTAAACGATTATGATAAGTAGATGCCCATAAAATATAACAGTAAGTTAAGGATAAATAAGGGAGAAATATGATAGTAATGTTGTCTTGGTACTTACAAAAGGATGGATTCTGACAATGACATCGATATTGCTAGCTATTCTGCCTTGTAGGTGTTTTATGTGATCAAGCCAGGATAGGTGTTTATCAAGTATAATGCCAAGATAATGAAAGCTAGCCTAACTCTTAGCAGATCAGTATTATGACCCATAACTTTTCTTTCTCTTGCCTCATAGATGTAAAGAATTTCACAAAATATATTAAAACTATGAGCAACTAGCTCCTATACTTGTTTAGCAAAATCCAAGTCGATAAAATTTTCAGCAAGATAAGCATCTCAAATGCCATAAAGTTGTTCATCCAGAAGAGTAATATCCAAGCGACCTGCACGTCCACCTGGTTTAAGTCCGATCAAAAATGTATGGGGATTGCTTGCTAACAAAGTGTATTGCAATGTCATGCAATATTCTGGCATCAAAGACAACGGAAAAAGCTCTGAAGAAGTCATGGAAAGAGTTGACGTGCAAAGTCTGGAATCCTTCAAAATCAATAAAAATCGACTTCAGACAGTATTTAAAAAGAAATATGATAAGTCACATATTAAAGTTACTTATTGCATAAATTAAAAGTTTGTTTGATTCTAACAAATAAAAATTGTTGCAACCAGATGATAGTCTCTGCTTTTAAATGTTTTTATTGCATTTACGAGTTTAAATTATAAAAATTGCCTGTTGACACTCAATAAAATAAATATTTCTCTATAACTAATGGACTTATACACATCACAGCAATAATTGGTGTAAATATGAGGCGTAATAATACCCAAAAAAACGTAAGTTCCATATTCCAACAGCAAACACTGTACAATGTGTGATTCTTGAACCCGGGCCAAATTTATGCAAGGCGCTATAGATGGCTAAAATCAATCTCCTTAACTCTTGGACTCAGGTCCAAGTGCAAGCATAAGTACCTTGAACCAATGAGTTATGAAATACTTGCACAAGTACATCATTGATTTATCTCTGCTCAATTGCCCAGATTGCATAAATTGACTGTTCAAATTTATTTGTCTCAGGTAAAAAGAAGTAATCTTTTTAAATTTATTATTATTAGTAGTAGTAAACTTACCAAGTAGAACCCAGATTCATAAATGTATCCACCCTTAAGAAACCCGTGATTAAAAACAGATGACAGAGGATTTGTAAATTTTGATCCAGAGATTGTCATAGAATCATAGACTAACAATTTGGAAGTTATCACGGTTTGATTTTTTAAAAATAAGTCTCACACAATATTGGTACAGAACATGGCTCAAATTCTTAGAAAGCCTCGTTTTATGAATACAACCTGATGTGATAAAAAATATGATGCAAAGAAGCATCAAACAAGTTAAGCATCATCAATATATTGTAAATCATAAGTTATAAATCAAAATATTCAGATTTTGGACATTTTGTACCAATACTTGATCCTTTTTCCTTGTAAATCACTTAACCAATAATCTAGTTCAATACCTAAAAGTCACTTATCAAAATTTCCCTATCTTAAAAACACAATCATTAATGAATGGCATAGCATGACTAAAACGAAAGTATGAAAGCATTACTAACAAGATCAGCACAACTCTTAAAATATTAAAACCACATCATTAAAAACTTTGTTAAAAATGACTTATCCAGTATGTATATAGGGCAAAGCAATAATTCATGACAAAATCATAAATTCTGAGTAATCGTTAACTCCATTGTAGCTACACTTTTAAGTAGAAGCATCAGTCAGTTCTCTAGATGATCTGAATTTCATGATCAGATGAACTGCAGCCATAGCAAATCCACCAAGTATTTGCACACCTCCTCCAATGTAGAATGGCAAGTTGTAGTTCCTTGTTTGGTCATATATAATACCTTAAAAAATCAAATTCACAATGAAAAAATACAAAGCAAATTGCCTGTTAATTTATACTTAGATCATTAATTCCACTTTCTGCTTTATCTGTCCGGACTACAAGAATAACACTATAACATTGGTAAAGCATCTAGGAGAGAACTTATTTGGGAATAAGAAAACAAGTTCATACATTCACTACATTCTTGGTGTCTGGGCTAAATCAACTCAATGATGATGATAATAATAAACACAATAATAAATATGATAATAATAATAACAGAAGCATCAGAACAAAAATAGTTTTGAGCTATTGGTCATCTGGCAGATTTTCATGAATTTCATATTTTCTTTGAATTTAGCACATACTCCAAGGACAGTTTGTGTCCCCTGCACTTCACTGTTGAAGTGTGAAAAGATTGAGACCAAAAAGGGAAAAATTGAAGTTTAGAGAACTAATTTGCCAGTGTTTCAGTTTAAAAGTAACTGAGAAGGGGGAATTGGATGAACAATTTGTCTGGCTTTGACTCAAAAAGGGAGATAATCGAACAGGAATACAAGAAGTAGATATCAACAAAAATGCAGCTCAAGTCAGAAACAAAACAGTTCGAAAACCAAAATTCTGCAATCAAACTATGCTAACCAATACAGTGACTGCTGAGAATGACCCAATCGATAGGGAGTTTCAGAGAAGAAGAAAGAACACAAATGTCAAAATGACAAGATAAAATCAGAAGCAAAAATGTTATGACAGACTTCAGGCTTCATTTAGAAAGAGCTCCTCAGTTACCGCCCAGTTTTTCTGCAAGAAATATGAAAGTGACCAACCCAGCAACCTGGTTGACTATTGAAAAGAGATTTTTGAAGAGATATCAGTGGAAGACAACAAGTGATAGCCTGCCATGACAATCCCTGTACGATTACCTCAACAATCACATTTTAGATCTGTTCAATAAAGGCCCTCAGCATCATTGGTGAACTTACAAACCTGCATCCTAATATCAGCAGAATATCTGATTTCTGTTATTGTCATTATTATTAATATTATCATCATGATCATCGTAATCATTGTTATTATTATTATTTATAAATAATAATTATTAAAATTAATTATTGAAATTAATTATTAAAATTAATTATTATTGTTATTATTGATAAATAATAATTAGTAAAAGAACAAGTGACAAGATCTTAGAAATGCAAGAGCCAGTGACAAAATGGGATGTTCAAATCACTTTCTGACACTCAAAAGACGACAGCCCAGAGCAAATGTTTGACCGGTGTAATTTTTAAAATGAAATAAAACAAAATGGCATCATTAAAATCATCAGTAAAAGAAACTAAACTTCCAACTATTGACATTTCTTGTTTAAATTGCTAATGGACTAATAATGCTTAAACTCAAATAGATTATCAAGAGTCTAAAACATAATACTAATGAGGTCCATAAAATATTAACATCTAATGTTTAAAAAAACAAAATGCATAATTCAATGTTGCACAACCTTTTTTGGGTGATGGCCAGAAACATCAGCAGTTGAGGGCATGAGACCATATAAAATAGATTCCAAACATCAAGACAAGGTAAGCAATAAATAAGGCAATTGCACAGGAGAATAAAGATAAAGTTGTGAACCAGATGGACTGATGTTCATAGTACATCTTGACAATTTTAAGTTAATGAGAGTACACAAGCCAATGTGATAACTGAGGCTGCATTTTGCGTAAAGATGAGAAATAAATAAACAAAAATGGCGGAGGCCTGATGCGTCCGGACATTGTGTATCACTGGTGTAACTTTAGTTTAAATAATGCCACTTCACAAAAAACCTGGTAGTGCTGGCTTTAATGTTTTCATCATAAATGTAACACATGTGAATGTTACATTGTACCACCACATGTATCATCTGCTAACTAACCTGCACCGATTGTTGCTTGCTATGATCTAGAATGGGGAGAAACAGTTTTTGTCAACGGTGGTTCCCAAGAAATTTTTAGAGGTCAACAGAGATTTGAGAATTTTAGTTTTTCCCTTTTTTATTCAAAAAATCCTTGTTTTATAATATAATTGGAGAAGAATTGATCAGGCTTTGGTTGCTAAGCCTATGAAGATGCAGCATGCAGACACTGTAAGGTAAAATGGTAGCATTTCAAAAGAAAGTAATGCTATGGCAAACAAGATTGAATGAAGATTTGCAAAAGTTTGCAAACCTTGATGAATATGTGAAAGAGGAACATATCAACTAACAAGTTGATGCACACACAGTGGCTCACAGATGTTTTTTGTTGTTGTTCAAAACCAAAGGAAGGAGTCCCTGGACATGTCAATATGTGGATAATTGATCAATTTATGGCAAAAACTGAGGATATCACTGAATATGGAAGAAAAAGAAAGTATAACAGATTAACCATCTGAAAGCAGAGTCAAATTCCAGTTGTCCTCATCACGACAACATTTTTTTTAACTGGCACAGTTAAAAAATTGTTTATATAAAATAAAATTGTTGAAATTTATTTTTATTAATTTTACAATTTTGCACCAAAGTTTGACTGCTACATGTTTTTTTTGTTGCTTTCAATTCGTTTCGGCATGATTTATCGATCTTATTTTGTTCCACTACTTTGGGAAGTAAAGATATTAATTGATAATGTCTTACTGGCTACGAAATTGAACCCATCTATTCTTTCAATTCAAGAAATACAAAATGATGTTGCTAAATATGTTAAACTTTCTGAGAGTTGGAGAAGTAAAAATTATTTCTTTGAGTTTACCTAATGCCTAAATTCAGTTAACGAATATGAGATATTTAAAGAATTAAATGATTCAGCTTTTCACATACTTGATGAATCTACTGAAATATCAGTCTCCAAGATATTAATAATATATATTAAATTTAGAAATTTAAAAGAAGTTTCTAATAAAAATGTTTTTGCTGGCATAATTAATTTAGCAGCATGTAAAAGTCCTGCCATAGCTGGCCTCAATAAAGCAGAAAGGTTATGTTGATAACAGGTGGCGCAGCAGTGATGCCTGGAAAAAATAATGGTGTGCTGCAGTTCCTCAGCTCTTCAGTTTGTCCCTCACTTGATGATTGACTGATCATGGATGAAGTTACAAAAGAATTAGGAGCACTTATCAGAACAATTTATTAGCAGATTTTCTTACGATTGTCACATAACTGGAAATTTTGGCTACCATACTTGTTGTAACAAATAAAAATATTGAAATTTCATGTTTGTTAAATAGTTGTTGGAACATATAACAGTTGCCCACAAGGATGTCATCTTAGAGGGAACATTGGTTGCAATAACATCATTGGAACCAGAATCAATAAACTTATTTCAAGCAAGCAATCCCAAATATCACATTGATCAATTTATTATAACATGTAGTTACTATTTCATAATAAATATGTTACTTTTTATGATTATTATATTACTTATGCTTGTAACTTTAAAAAAATAATAATTTTCAATGAATTCAACATTGTAATCTTAATGGTACATGAGGTCTGAAAGGTTGGGAATATGTAGTCAGAGAAAAGGATTACAAATATTCAAACCATAGCATCAAAGGCGAATAAGGTTATGTCGCCAGTCTAGGAGTTTGCTAAAAAGTGTTGAGATAACCGATGATCGAGGTAACCAAAAATCAATATGGCATATATGTACATATAAAATGCACTTGAAATTTCTTTAAGTGCATAATCTGAGTTAATAAAGGCCTGATGCGTCTGGACATTGTGCGTTGTTCATGAAAGTCTTTTTGGTGAATTTGTTAAACAAGAGCAATTGATATTTGATATTGATAACAGCAATATGTACATATTTGCTAATAACAAAAGGCACTTTTGGCTTCCATCCATGTTAGCAGCAACTAGCACTGTAAATTAAGTCCTTCGACTTTTTTTCAACTAGATAAGCCTCCCCTGTGTGGAAGGCATTTCCAAAGCACCCCAGTTTCACCAGCATTAAAAATGATCTGACTCTCATAGATATCAAAAATTGTGCACATTTGAGTGTGCAGCCATGAATCCACTTGCTCCTGTTGAACCATAGCACTCCCTCCAAAAATTGTTTTGATGACAATGTTGTGCTTTTTTTAAACAATCCAGCCACCCCTGACTTGCTTCAAAGTCCTGGCTTGGCAGCAAGGATGTCCATTGGCAAGAAATCATCAAAGGGAATTTCTGTTGTTAGTGAATTTGTGAATCATTAAAGCACTGCATCTTTGTGCTCAGCCACTAAGTTTTTGTTCTTCCTGGATCAAAGACGGTCATGTCGGTCTTCTTTTTCCATCCAGAAATAGTTTGCTGGAATGCCATGCTTTAGGTCCATGATTAAGGTCCTCCAGTTTTGTTACTTTTTCTAGCTACAATATGGTTCCATACTTTTCTGTATTGACTGATTGTCCAGTTTTCTCTTAAAACCTCCAGACATTTTCGGAATAAAAAAAAACCCCAGAATAACTACATTGTGTTATCACTCAGACAAGATCAATAAGAGCGAGTGAGTTGTGTCTGTTGACATAAAAGCAACAGGGAGCCCCTAGGGTAGGGGTGCTATATAAATGGTGAATCAATTAAGAAGTGCCTTCATATCCTATCCAGATATATCCTATCCAGATATATAAGGCACTCAAAAAATTGCTAAATACAAACAAAAAATGAATCTACACAACCTATGAGAAAATGCTATGACAAAGCGGGAATTTGGCTACTCACTCCAAAGTCAGCGATTAGTCAATGTTATTGAGATAATACAACATAACAAAACATTAATTTATAGGAGTTTAAGGAAACTAATGTCTGTATGATAAACCACATCTAATTTTTTAAATCGGTATCTGATAGTTTAAAGAATTTCAATAGTCGTATTTTAAATACTTCTACCAAATCTGAATATATTGTTTGCTCATCAAGCTTATTCCAAAGATTAATTACTCTGGTGCTGAAGCAATTATTCTTTAGAGAGCCCATTATCTTCCTATAAAGCTTACATCCATGCCCTCTCGGAACTACTTTTGGTGGCCTCAAAGAAATGGTTTTAAATTTTCTCTTCCTGTTAATATTTTGAACGTTTCTATGAAATCACCTCTGCTTCTCCTTATTTCTAAATTTGTAAGCTTACATCTTCTTAATCTCTCTTCATAACTCAAATGTCCTAGGCCCTTAATCATCCTTGTTGCTCTTCCCTGCAGCCTTTCCAAAGTATCAATATCCTTCTTCAAGTAACTATTATAAAGTGGTGAATTTATCTTTCTTTTGTGCTCGAGATATTAGGGTTCGGCAGATTAAAAAAATCGACATAACCAATGAGACAATGATAAAACAAAGAGGTAATTTGGCAGTTCCACTTCAAAAATGTCGACTTAATAGGGCTGGCGAGTTAACCGAAGTCAAGATAAGTGGGTTCCAAGTAACAAAGTACTGCAAAAGCATAGAAAGGAATAATTAAAAACGTGTAGTTGTTCACATTAGGCCTTCCTTTTTTTCTAATTTTGGAGACCATTCTAAATCATAATTGGGACATAATTTACCCCTTGATTTTACATATTGTATTAACTCTGATGCTCCAAAAATGTGTTTGCACAAAGAGAAAGGTGAGTGCATACCTCCTCTAAAGGTAGAGGTAAACAAACAGCTTAGATTGTTTTCATTAATGCCATTTATGCAAGACAATGTGCATATTTTGTCCATACACAATGAAATGCAAAAGTTCTCAAAAGGTTTAGACATATATTCGAACAGCTTAAGTTGAATGTGAATATGCATCATTGTATCATTTTCTTACTAAGGCTGAAACATTTGAGAGAAGAGAGATAATGAAACAATTTCTAAATTACATCCCATAACAGCAATAAATTATTGCAGATGCAATTAAATTATAATGTTAAATAAAATTCTTAAACTGAGTGAATGTATTACCAGCAAGGGGCACTCCTATAAGAGCTCCAATGCCCATAAATACCAAGAGTAGGGCTTGAGCTCGATGTACTTTATTAATCCCAACAATATCAGTCAAAACTGTTGTTTGAATAGTCATAACAAGACCTGAAAATGAACAATCTCATTTAAGGTGCAATTAGCATTAATTTTCTTAAATTGTATCTAATTTAAGATTCAATATAATATTTACTTTGCAGATAACAGTTTAACAGATATAGTAGATACACAAAATTTTAACTTTACCATATTATATATAAGTTTAGTTAATCATACTACTTATTTCAATCATCAGTAATGTATTCAGTAATTTTATTATATATAAATTCAAACCAGCACTGAAGCCTGTACACCCTGCAACAAGACAAATGGCTTCATAAATCCTGGTAAATCCTGTTGCAAGAAGGCAAGCTCCACAAGTCATGACAGAAAAGCCATACTGTAATATTCTATCACTGCATTTAGTATTGCCAATAGAAGCTCCTAATATTCTGGCTGCCAAAGTTAGAATACCAACAATGGTTTGAATAAAGTAAGCTGATTTCCTTTCCACTCCAAAGGCCACAGCCCTGCTAGGGGTATGTTGATAAAAGATGCTAGCTCCAAAGTTAAATAAGAATGTAGACAAGCAGACTGTAAGAAATCGAGGATTTTTAAAGAGAGATACATCTGCCAGTCCCTTCAAAAGATTCTTGATCTGAATATGCAGACTTATAGCAGATTCTTGCTTCTTATTTTCAACAATAACTCTCTTCCTGGTATTCACCTCATTTCCAACTTTCACATGCATGTATTTCATAAGACGAGGAGACCTGTGGATTTAAGATTAACTCATAGAACATAAACATTTAAACCAAAGTGCTTAATTTAGCAAGAACATAATTGCAATGCTGGTATCTGGCCATGCCAAATTGTTTACTAATGTCCATGTCACTGTAAATTGTATAAAAAACAATAAATAACTGTACATCCTGCAAGAGGCTATGGGCTCAAAGTCTATCTACACTCAATCTATCTAGAAAGTTCTCTATCTGGAAAAGCATGTTTATAAGATCTAGTCATTTGACACTAGCCAAATCTTAGATAAGAATTCAGAACTTATCAGGTTCAAAATTTGCAGTTTTTTTATGAGCTAATAAACTCAATAGAATTATAAAGTTGTGATAGAAAGAGGAGATAGAAATGCCCAAAGAAACATGGTCTTGAATAAACAAATTGGAAACTGTGACACACTTTTTTATCAAAGTTAACGAAAATGTTATAATTTCTTAGCAAAGCAAATTCAAATGGCTGTGTTCTTGACTTTATAATGGCAATGGTTGCAATATGAGATGCAACCAAGCTTGCACTGCTATGTAACATAAAGCTCCTCTGATGTTATGCATATAAAATTGAACTACTTGTAAATGATTCAAAATATAAAAAAATGTTCAGAAAATTTGTCTATAAATATCCTCGTGCATTAATTTTAACTCACATTTCAGGATGTATTTTGAGGCCATAAAAAATCAAGTAACACCCCAGAAATTTACTTGATAAGTTTGATATGTGGATTGGAGCAGTTTTTCAAAGTTTTGTATTGGCAAATTTAAGAAAAATATCAAGTACAATACAAATTTCACAATAATTAGAACCTTGTTTTTCATTCAAAATTGTCAAATCGATTGTTCCCTCATTAGATATTCTTCCCCAAATATTCTAACTCTATGATTTTTAATAAAAAATATTTTTTGATTTTCATTCAGGAAGAATTTTTTCTGATCTGAAGGAATACAGACATGTCCCTAGAGACATGAATCTTGTACACTCCATTCTTTTTTTGTATTTTAAAAATTACTTTAAGTAAAATAGTTCAATACCGAGCGTTGCAGACTAAAATGTTAAATCAATTTCAAGTTTATATATCGAATATGTTTTTACAGCTGTCTTACCAGGTGTATTTGTTGATGGACAAAGTTTTTTTGGGTGTTCCAAGAGAAGCAAAGAAACTCTGAAGTTCCAGGCAACAGGCACAACAGGCATAATTTAGATATTGATAAAGCGAGCAAAATATTACACCCAATTTAAAAGAATTTCAGAAAGTAAATAAATTGCCATTTAATTAAAATTGTCTTTCCTGTGGATAAATGGTTCCTGTAAATCATGCAGTTCAATAAACTTTGTCAAGAAAAAGTCAGAACAAGAACCATGAGGACACTCCATAATTTACTAATATCTCACTAACATAAGTCCAATATTATTCAAATTTTGTTCTATATAAAATGTCCTCTAAATTTTTAAATAATGTCAAAGAGTAGAACTTGTAAAATAACTTCTGCAAAATGGCATTTTAAAGCTCATTTGAAAAGTGAGGACATTCTTACTTAAAACCAACAAGATTTGATTTTTAGAATTAAAAATTTATTTTGTAAATGTTATTGATACATAAATCCAAAGAGAGTTACAAATTAATTTTTGAACCTTTCTTATATCATGCCAACAAGCTTTTATTTCAGCTAAAGAAATTACAGATGTATTTGTTTAAGTATCGAGTCGAAGTTGCAGCAAGTTTCGGCTCTAATAAAATGGTCTTGTCTCATTACAAGTAAGAGTTATTTCTCCAGCATTCAATACGCAAATGCAACAGTGGCAAATATAAGACAGCCAACTTTTATTTGTCCCCTAAATTGGCCATATTTTTCCTATTCCAGATAAAGCAATCCAGTGCTTTCATTTAAAATGAGATCATTGATATTTGATTCCTTGATATGGATTTTTCTCAATACTGTTTTGTGTTGTTCAAGCTTATTTAATTCCACTATGCCTTCTTATGAACAACTACATTCGCAAATTAGAGAATCAAGAAGAAACATCTCAGGTTGGGTTGAGTACTTTGAATTTTAATAAAAATCCAATAGCAAAAATTAGGTCCTCTTGCATAAATTAACAATTTCATGTTGCTCACACTTAATCATATTAATACTTTGCCTGTAACATACCTGTAGAAGCATCCAAAGACACAACAATTGAAAGCCATTCCTGACATGAGAAGAAGCGCCCCTCTCCATCCATACAGGGATATAAAAAATCCAACCAATGGACCTGAAGAGAGAGACCCAATAGAAATTCCAGATGCAGATAGACCAGCGGCCAAAGACCTATACTTCTGAAAGTGCTTTTGAACAATTACAAAACTTGAAAGAGTCACCATGTTGAATCCAATACCTACAAATCAAACCATGCAATATTTATGATGATGTTAAACATCATTAATATTAATAACAATCTTCAAAACATTACATTTAAATTAGATTATTTTACCAAGCATAAAATTATGAATGTTACTGTTGAATGCTGCAAAAGTGTTGCATACCCCCAAGGACTCCATATGTAATGTAAAGGTAGGGAATGTTTATTGCAAGAGCACTTAAGGCAAATGAAAGCATCCATATTGTGGATCCAAGCCAAATAAGAAAACGGCATCCTCTGTATTCAATGATGAGGCTCATTCCAACACCTTAAAATAATAGAATCCCTTGTGGCTTTTCTAACAAGCATTACAAAATCTGCAAACAAAACATTTCTCACCACAAATGTTTCCAGTGGCAAGATAAAGTGATCCAATCCAGCCAGTAACACCTCTCTCAGCATTGAAGTAATCCACAAATTCCAAATAAAGGATAGAAAATGCAATGAACATAGTGCCAACCATAAAGCAACAAAGGAATGATGCAATCACCACAAGCCAGCCATACTTTCCATCAACTTCCAAAAATACTTCTTCTGTCACATCTGGAGATCCCTCATCTTTGCTAGATGACAAGTGAATGCTTTCCTTTTCAACCCAAGCAACATGCCCGGCATCACCACCTCCTCGCTCACAGTTTATTAAACCTCTCTGCAGCTCTTTTGATTCTAAGGCCATTTTCTACAAAGCCAGCAAATCATTTATTATCAATATCTAAAAACAGATTGATATTTCTTTATTTATTACAAATCAATGCTCATCATAACTTGTAGATTGCAGAAAGCCATCTTACCTCCAGTTTAATAACTGTACCCAAAATGCAGTAGATTAATATTGTATGTAAGTCTACAGCCCAAACAGTTATGCAGCTCCTGTTCTTTTAGCATTAAACAAATTTTAGGATTATTTTTCACATTCAGCACATTCCATTACAATCCAACTAAATGAATAGCAAGAACCAAAAGTTGGTTCCCATTCCTGATTATTCTATCAGTTTTATAAAAATGCAATGTGGTAAGGCAAGTAAGACCATTTTCGTACTGGTAAAACAACAACGTCATTCCAGAGCCGATCATTATTCCGCTAAAACATTAACATTTTACTAAAAATTTCAATTATTAAATACAACTCATATGTAACCAGCACAACAACAAACACAAACAACATCAACAATTAACCACTTCCACAACAAATGTTACTAGCGAGCGGCGCGCGACTAGCCATGCGGCAATTACTTCGTCCAGGCATTAAACTACTATCTTATAAAGAAACGCAAACACTCGAAACCAAGAAAGTTGAGCCAAGCTTCAAAAATCAAGTAATTGGAACCTCTGAAATCCCGAATTCTCACTTAAAAGTAGAAGCCAGACAACGAACTTCGACACCCCGCTTTTAATATCGCTCGATCCAGCCTGCGCTCCCGAAGGCTTGAAGTAACTACAGCAGGCGCCCCCACAATATTTCATGGTGAGAGCGCCATTTCTGAATAAACAGAACTCCAATTATAAGCATCCCGACCTAAGTGATCCCTTTTATTGCGTAACTAATGAAAACATCAAAGTCCATTATACGGGTCCCTTCCACGAAATTCATTAACGGAATAATTAACCACGTCAGAATTAACTAGAAATTGGTTAGAATTAATATTCCATCTTATGTTAAGCAATTACAAGAAGCAAAAACATAAACGACGGCAATGCTGGATCAATAAATAACTCTCAAAATACAAGCACAAGAACACATTTATCAAACAGCTGAATACAAAGATCAAATGTCAGATTTAGAAGCGCCCTACCGAGAAAATTTCCCTATAAATTATTTTCTTTTGCAATTATTTGTTTTTTTCAGCATTTCTTTCTGCTACATCAAGTGACACAACATTCTGACATGCGGCAAACAACTGTATCAAGCTGATGGTGGTCTTTAGAAGTGCAACTGGAGCACTTAGAACACATAAGAAAGTAAACAATCCAAAGGATATTGGACCAATGGAAACTGAAAATAAGTTAAACAATTTTGTAACATCTATTGGACCACTCCAAACCAAATTGAATGAAACTTACAAACTGGCCCCAGAGTAAAATGAAGGAGATAGAGCATTGAGAAAAACATTTCATTCCCAGAGCACATGCAAAATAGTATGGTCTGCAGAAAAACAATTCATGAATTATTACATCATAATACACGTATGGATGCTAGTTTAAGATAAATCATTCTTAAAATATCGTGTTCTGTGCACACTATTATGCTGTATTATACAGAAAATTGATCAAGAGTCTTCAATTATGCCAAGCATATGATTTAAAAATGCATCTGACATTCAAGTATAAGTAGACCAACAGTATTGGAATAATAATGACGCAATATAATGTTGTCTGCCAAATCAATTTTTTTATGACTATCTGCTCCTTTCAATAGAGAACTGAAAAATATAAACATTTAGTTTTAATGTCAAAATATCAATTTTACCATAGCAAGAAATTATTTTTACAGATAAGCCCATCAGCTTATTACTGTTATTATTATTACTTATTATTATTAAACCATTACTCATCTAGTCCTAGTGCTATGACTTTTTGAAATTGGAATATTCCAATATACATACACTAAAACTAAATGTTACACTAAATTTTATTTGGCAAGGCAATTTGTTTATGTGATTAAAAGTTAATTTTATTGTTCTTGGATATCTGGCTATTCAAGAGATATAATAAATAAATAAAATCACCTTTGACAATGTATCCAATGGCTAGCAATATCAATTATCATAATCATCTGAAATGCAAATAGCCACTTTTGGTAAAATGTTCCAAGCACTGCTAACAGACACATTGTTGCACATCTGTCAGTCAACATGTCCAAAAAGGATCCAAGCTTTGAGGCTGTCATAAATCTTTCAAGATTGTAATTTATTATAGGTAATCATCAGCAAACTTTAAAATTAACCAACCTTGCTTGAAATATCTGGCAGCACGTCCATCAACTGCATCTAACAATCCACTGATTATATAGCAACAAGATGCAAGTATATAATCAGTTGGCATGAAATAGAATGACAACAATGCCAAGATAATACGGATGTAACCTGAATCAAGCAATTATTTATTAACATCGAGTTCATTCATATTTAAAATGATCAAATAAAATAACTTAACAAAAATAATCAAGACAGAAGGCATTGAATCAAGGCATTCATTTTACATATATATTATATGTTAACCTGATAAAAAATTAGTTATTGTTAAAATCCAATAAATTCTTCAAATACTCAGGTTTCAAAAGCTGAATATGAAAGAATAAGAGAATATTGTTGTTACAAGAAGCACCCTTTCAATAAAGCAGCAAACAGTTTTAAGTAGATGTTGATATTCATAATGATTTCATTTCATAATTATTCACAATGACTTCCAATAACGAAAATCCCTTTTCATTCAAACTATTGTTTGGCTACAAGAAAAGCCAGAAGGATGGATCAGTGAAATCCTTTAGTGACTTCATCTATAATAAGTGCATCGAGAGATTCGAGGTCATGCCTGTCAAACAACTGCAGGAAATGAAGGAATCCAGGTGACAGCCTGAACTCGGATGCCTCAAAAGCAAAAAGAAAGCACTGAAAAGTGGCTAAAAAGGAGAAAAAAAAGAGAGAAGGATTCTATGATGGGTCCTATGGAAGGACGTGAAGGTACGAATGAGGATTTGCGATGGGAGACA
This sequence comes from Whitmania pigra, assembly GCA_021613335.1. Taxonomy (NCBI): domain Eukaryota; kingdom Metazoa; phylum Annelida; class Clitellata; order Hirudinida; family Haemopidae; genus Whitmania; species Whitmania pigra. The sequence continues at coordinate 4,579,055 of JAJTWR010000231.1, forward strand.
GAGGAAATATGAAGAGAGTTTTTTTTAGCAATCTGTGCAGGTACGGGAGATCCCTACTAGAACCTCCGAACTCAGGAGAACTTTCTGTAGAGCAAGACAAGTTGAAAGGAACACTTACTCATACCTAGAACGATATTTAGAAAATGTCTTCGACTTGCCTTCGCCATAAGGTCAGTGTATGACCAGTTGCCCTCCAGGGACAATTTGCAGAAGTGGAGTTTGGTAAAAAACACCAAATGCAGGTTCTGTGTGGAACCAAGACACTACATCACATGGTCAGCAACCACACTTATGCCCTTGCCAAGGGTCGATATGCATGGCAACATAACCTTCAAGAAGTGTGTCAGGCCACAAAAGCTGCGGTCTTCAAAGCAAGTTTGTGCATGATCACAAAGCAGCAAAAAAATTATTTTGCGCACAAGGTCTTCGCACATCTCTGCAAAATGAGATATCAAACTCCCATGTCATACGAAGGACTGCGGTCTAGTCCAGAAAATTTCTAACTCAGGCTGCCACCACAAAGAAATTTCAAAGCCAGTTTACATATATTAAGTCCAAGGTATGAAGAAGACACTGAGAACTTTCATGACCTCTGGGGTCAATCAACATAAAAAAGTCAAAGAGAGCTGCATTGCCATTGCAAAGCAGGTAGCAATGAAAAGCCATTGAGAGCTTTCAGAGTCCAGACAGCATAAGAAGTGTAGAATCATAAGTGCCCAGCATAAGAAGGCCAACGAGTGCCTCTCATAGTTGACAATGCTTACCATTGGGTCCTGAAAGATAAAACAAACAACAGGGACATCCGGTCAATCACGAAATGTGGCCCGCCAACCAAAAATCTAGGGAGGTTCAAAGGGCTGAAATGTTTGAAAACAGAGGAAACTCGTCCACTTTTTGCCTCCTTTCCTGGCTAATCATAGCAGCTCTGTGGTTATTTGATACCTTTCTTTTATAATGACATTTATTTACATCAGATCAAAACCAGGTAATGGGGCATGTGAGCCAAATGTACTTTGTTGCATATTATGTGGCTCTTTAGAGAATCAAGGACTTTCCTGACTTTTAGATCAAGAATGTAACTTTCCAAGTCAGCAAGCAAAAATAGCAAAATCAAAGTTATTGGGAAAATATCAATATTAGCCTGGAGTTAGAGGCATTGGGAAAAGATCAACATTATAAATTCGGTTTTGATTGCTCATGCTTCCAAAATGTTTTGATTTCTACTAGTTTAAAAAGGTTCCATGCATAATCCTGACAATGCATTTCAAAATTGAAATTTAAGACGCTAGAACGGTTTAATGGTTCATCCATCAAGAATATGTAGCGAAGTCATTCCTACTGAATTATTTGTTTTCATATAAATATTTCTCAAATTTGAAATAACACCGTATAAGTCTAAATAGAGCAAAAAATTACATCTCACCAATAACATTCGGAACGAATAAATAAACGTTTTCTGCCGTCATTTTAAACGTCGGGAAATTTGTGCCTGAAAATCTAAATGCGACACAGAACCTTAAAAGAGACGTGACATCAAGCAACTCATCAACAAAACCCGTATTCGCCCTTATTTGGATTAATTAATTTTCATTTATGTTTATTTTTCAACTTCCGGCTCAGACACGTATAAAAAAAAAGCCGGTCTAGATTTATTAATTAACTTTTAATGTCTGTTTATAATTTTAAAAAGTTAATTTATTTTTTTAATTTAAAACAAAAAGTGATTTAGATTTACAAAATAATATATGTCAAATCAGCATATCATCCATCATGGGTTTTGCTGAAATTGGCGGCTGAGACTTAAAGCCCCTAATACCTGTCTCGAAAGTGGGAGCATACGCAAAGAGGGAAAGAGCTACATTCCGTAAACGAATTTTGAAAACCATTTGTGAAAATTTCAAGCTGCCGGCGTTTTCACATCGAACTAGATATCAACGTAGCTCCATGTTTATATCAGCAAACAAAAGCGGTGACTTAAGTTTGTTTTCGGAGGGTGGTGAGGGGGAGTTTTGGTCAAATATTACATCACCGAATAGTTTTTTGCGGACCCCTTTAAGTACTTCAGACAAACTAAAATTTAAATTGTTCGATATGGGCGCAGGTTTGGACCGGGTCGGAGGCCGCCAACTGCTAAAAGAAAGTTATTATATTTTTAGTTTTAACTGAAATTACCGTTGATTATATGATAGCTTCAAATAATAGTTTGTATTGAAAATAACCAAACTGAAACATCAAAATCATTGCATAAGGAGTCTAAATATATCTGCATAATAAGTTTCCGACATCAATGGTTATAACCAGTGATGGGCAAATCAATCGCGATTTAGGCAAGGTTACGATTCGATTTGAACATTGTTGGATTCGATTTTGGCCTCCGCGGTTTTGATTGGATTCGATTTGCCTTCTTTTTGATTCGATTTACTTTTCAAATCGAATCAATGAAATATTATTTATAAAGATGGTTATAGATTCTTAAATTTATAAAAATGGTTATAAATTCCTCGTTAAGTAAACATTGTTGTAGGCTACATTCTTCTTGTTCTACTTGTAGCTTTACCGCCTTTTAAATATGTCTGAGTTAGATAGCAGGAAATATAATGCTAAGAAGATTATCTCAAGCTGCAGTATGGAAGGCGGTTAATGAAACTCTAGCCAAGAAAGTCAAAGGCAGCTCAGGTGCACGTGTCCCTCGAATCACAGTTTCACGTTCTTTGCTGCTTGAGTTTGTTTCTTTACTTGAGCCATTTGAAGAAGCAACACAGGTGCTGCAAGGTGATGGTGTCACAATTTCTCAAGTGATACCTGCATTAATTGGGATTGATGAAGCAATTGCAAATTGTAAAATTCAGTTAATTACTCTGAAAAAAAAACCTTCGTGCAGCTCTTCATAACATATTCCAGTAATCTATGAGAAGACCAGAGTATATGGTCTCGACTGTGTTGGATAGTCGTTTCAAACTAGTTCCTTTTGGTAGCACCCCTCTGCTTGATTCGCATTTTACTGACAGTGGCTCACAGAAAAGTCCTACATTAATAATCCCATCTGCCAAAGAGGCAAGATCTCTTCTTCTTCACATGACGGATTCAATAAAGTCAGAAATCGATTGTCAGCGTCGACTGTGGAGTCACTGTTGCTCTTGAGGGAACATAGAACTGACTCAAACTGGGTTTAATGATTTTTTTACACGGCAATAAAACTGTAAAAATGTCATAAATGAATGTTGGCTGTTAATTTCATTGTGTTTTGCTCGGAAAAATTTGCGGCAGCAGTAAATTGTTGAAGATTTGATTCGATTTAGGATTTGGACATTTGGAATTTGATTTGAAATTTTGAGATTCGATTTGAGATTTGGTTGTTGAAATTTGAATCATTTTACAGATGATTTGAGATTTGACCATGGAGATTCGATTTGAGATTTGCCCTTCACTGGTTATAACATATTAATTTTAACGCAAAATTATATTATTTTTTAATAAAATATTTTGTTTACTTACCGACCACGCCCCTTGCGCCAATCTCGATGGGGTAGAGGTCTGTACGGTAACCTCTTGCTTCCAGGTCCATCGTTAGATCTGCATACTTGTCTGCTTTGAGCGCATTGCTGTATTGCAGCCTGTCTTCCCACGGGAACCGTCAGCTCCACCAGAATGATGGCATCCGTCGACGGCGATGCGAGCACCAGATCCGGCCTCTTGCCACTTTCTATCAGCACCTGCGGGTAGTGCTCTTCTAAGTCGGCTGCGACGGTCCAGTCGTTTGCTTCTGCAAGAATGTCTCGCCTGGGGGTTTGACGTCTCTTTTTGCAGAGATGTGCGAAGCCCTCGCGCAAAAAGTAAATCTTTCGCTGATTTGCGATCGTACGCGAGTTTGCTTTGGAGACTGCTGCTTTTGCGGCTTCACAAACCTCTCGAAGGACCTGGTTATGTCGCCGTGTGTACCGACCATTGGCAAGGGCATACAATTGCTGAGCACGTGATGCAGCGTCTCGGTACCGCCGGCATTCGGTGTCTTCCACCATACCACACTTCTGCAAATTGTCCCTGGAGGGCAACTGGTCGTACACTGACCTTATCGCGTAGGCAAGTAGGAGCGGGGACATCTTCCACATGTCGCTCTAGATAAGGGATTGTTGCATCATGTCGTTCCACGTTGTCCACTTACCCTGCTGTGACTGCTGAACTGCCTTCGTGACTCGGTCCTGTTCCACTTTTCGCCTCCTTTCCTGGCTAATCATAGCGGCTCTGACTGATGAGCTCGCCTGGGACCATTTTGGCAAGTGGTTTCATCCGACTGCATGACGGTCCGCCTGGGTAGGGCCTCTTACTTCTTCGAACATCAGCTCGGCAACTGATTCGTCGATCTCATTCTGCGCTCGGTATTTCCTTCTGAGATCTGAGCAGTAGCTTGACTTCGTGGATCCTGCTATCCGCGGAGTTGTTGAGCATCCACTGCGTTTTTATTTTGGAGAGTTTGTACCCTTCCATGATGGACCTTAGTGGTAGTCGCAGGCTCGTGCTCCTACTGTAGAGGGCTACCGATGACAGCGCTGGAGTTAGGCCTAGTCATTTTCTGGTGTATCGGTTAACTTTCCATTCTAGCTTGTCGACTACTGACAAACGAATTTCATAAATGGTTAACGGCCAGAGCAGTCTTAGAAGGAGCACGAACTGCGGCAACCACACTTTGAACCGCCCTTGCAGAGGTGCCGCCTCGATCGCCTGCAGTCCTTTGATAGTTTGTTGGAGAAAGGTGTCCTGCATGTTCTTGTCGGTGAGAGATTTGACGAAAACCCTTCCAAGGCTTTTCACCGGTTTTTCGGATACTGTGGGGATTCGCCGCTCCGCCACATCGAAGAACACGTCCTCGCGAATTTTCCACCTGACTAGGGCGAGACTTCTGGATTTCGTAGGCTTGAAATGCAATTCAGTACTGTAATGAAAATTCTCTGCGCACTCGGTGGAGCAACATAGAAATGACCCCAATATTCCGAGAATGTGCACGCTAAAGATCTTCCATCGTCAAAATAATGGGGAATTCATAGTTAAGAACTGGCTATGTTTCTCTCCCTCTAATGGATGTGTTTACTGCTTCACGTGCAGATTGATGAGCTCAAATACAGCAAAACCTGGGTCTTCTCACCTTTCGTCAAATGGATTCTGTGATTGGAAACATTCACAAGAACATCGACGTGATCATGAGCAGTCAACAGACATCTGAGGGCAACGATTGCCTTTCAGTAGGCCTTCAGAGGTTAAAAGTAATAAGGCGAATTGAAGCTGACACAACAGGTCGAGTCTAAAGCAGTACTGGAGATCAGTGCTGAAACAAGTAGTTAGTGCAATTAAATTACCGAGCTTTTGTGGCTTACCATTCAGAGGTCTCAACGAATTGGTTGGATTGCCTAGTAATGGAAAGTTTTTGGGTATTCTTGAACTCATCGCCCAGTAGGACAACTTTCTTGCACGGCATATCGAAACTCAAGCCAATTGCTGCAAGGGACACACAAACTATCTGACATCTAAAATAATGGAAGAGCTTATCAATTTTATGGGTGAACAAGTCTTCGGAGAAATCATTTCTCGAGTTAAGAAATCAAAGTACTACTCCATCTCTTTGGATTCTACACCCGATGCAGCCCGCATTGACCAACTCACCCTTGTATTGAGATACATGGAGAAAGATGGCACAGTAACATTCATGGCAAAGGCCATGGCGCTCAAGAGATGTTCAACGCCTTGATGGAAATCTGAAGATACATGACCTAGACCTGGGAAAGTGTCGCGGGCAAAGACATTGCATCTGCAGTGAATGGCAAATACAGTGGTCTACAAATCACGAGCATCGAGTCATATTATATTTGAAAAGTTAATTAATTAAAGTTGAATTAAACTTCAGTGACATCATCAGCGATTTTGCCACACGGAAATCTAGAAAAGTACCTGGACTGTAATCATAGCTGTTATAACTTTCATTCTCTGATTTCAGCCATTTTTATTTGGTTATATTATAATTTTATATTTCATAAAAAATTAAATTATTATAAGAGTAAATAAATTTGGCAAGTACAACTCGTGTTCTAAGTATTTATATATTAGGTTACTAGTGTGATGTGGCAACGTGCAATAAGGGGAATTGGAAAAGGGGCCTCCCTTCCAAGTGGGCCCAGGGCCATCCACCGGCTTAATCCGGTACTGCCTAAGTCGCCCCTGATTTTACAGCAAGGTCAAATTTGATTCTATTAGTAATTTCATTATATTCGATTTTATTCAGCGGTGACGCGTATGTGAGTATATATTTTATCAACATCCACTTCAAACATGGTGACACAACAATCCAGTTTTAGGCTCTTGACTCATTAACATTTTTAGGGGGTCGAACCATAGGGAAAATTATTTTTTAAGGGGTCGACTGTAGGAAATATGATTTTTTATGATTTGCAATAATTTATGTGAGCAACCCCCACGTGAACTATCGCAAAAGTCAGAGAACCTACCATATTCGTATTGGCGACTTCTCACTATCTCGCGTTGAGATATTAATTTAATATTAATTAGGAATTGAAATGTAAAAAATAAAATTATTTTATATATTTATAGTAAAAACAATTTAGAAATCAAGTAAACTTAACGTTGAATAACAAAATACACTGATCGAAAAAAGACTTTTGAAATTAAATTATTACTCCTAACATTAACCCCTAACACTCACCCAAACCCCAATGCCAATACCAAGTTATTAAAATGCACTAAACGGATCCGGTTAGACCAGGGATCTCCAAACTTTTCAGCCCGAGTTATTATTTAATGACAAATTGATATGAATCTACGTATGAACCTGCATTAGTGGGAGTGGTGAAATTGATTTCTCGATGCCGAACTAGCAGACATTTTTGGCTTTAGATTTGATGTCCCTAACATAAACCGTGATCAGAGATTATCAACGGACAAGTTTGTTCTCAAATTGTTCTTCGCGTGGTTCATTCTTGAAAATGATAGTTCACACAAGTATGTCGTTCCATAAATTGAAAGGTACCTTGATGCAAAATTTTTGGCATTAGGAAAGTCTTATCTGGGCAAAAACTGGTAAAGACACACCAGTCCCTCTTTGAATTTGTCCCTAAGGAGTTCATCTCTTGCAACTCAATGATCACCAGCTGAAGTTCATCTGGACAACTAGCCACATCTGCTTGCAATGGTTTTTAAAACTCTCACCTGTCTTGGAATCCAAGTCAGAAAACCGCTACCTAACTGCGGCTGGAGGTCATTGATGATATCGCAAGCAATTGATGTGGCCTTTAGGTGGGTGTCCAGATAAGAAACTAGATTTTTCTAACCTTGTAATGCTAGGTTCAGAAAATTTAAATGACTGGTTATGTCTGCAGCAAAGGCCAATACCCACTATTAATCAGACAGTATATTACTTTATATATACTGGTAAGTAATTAAGCCAAACAAATTATCAAAATTAAAATAGAGTTCAACATATTTGGCAATTAGATGGTAACTGATACCAACATCTCATCGCGGTATGCCAGAAGCATATTTACAAACCCGTGCCTAGAACGACACTGGGCTGACTAATATTCATGTATTAGTTAATTTAGGAGCTATGATTGGACAGAAATTTTTATAAATGCAAATAGTAAAATATTGAGATAATGGGAATAAAATCATTAAAAAATATAATTTTTCAAAATTTAGAAATGTCTTCAAGTGCAGATTCCGCAAAAGCAATCACCCCCTCCCCGATCGTGAAGACCCCCACAAATGTGGACATCTTTTATGGATGACTCCTCATGCATTTCTTAGTGATAGGCCTTTCCAGCAGAAAAACATTTATCGAACTGTCTGAGGCTGCATCTCATTGAATTCGGATGACTGAAGACTGGAAGCAGGACTCAAAAGTCAAGAAGTTAGTTACATGGTTATATGTTAACTCCACAACAATGGGGATGCCAGAAGGAAGTCAAATAGACATGCAGAAAACCGTAAAAGCAAAGGAATATAGGAAGAACCACTGTAGTGTATCCAGTGATATTTCCCAGGTGGTGGAGTTATCAAAGATTTCCCTCGAATTTTGTTGCGGTAGTGTTTGTCACACAAGGGTAAGCCATCATCAAGTTATGATAGAAAGGAAGAACAAGCTGATAAGGAAATACTACTGATTAGGGCCAAAACACTCATCCATTTCTATGATGATCCCTGTCAGGAAGTTCCATGAAGTTTCAAAAAATATAAATTATGTAACATAAGATTGAAAGACAAAAGCTTTCCTTAATGCTTTATAATGTGATAGAACAACCAAAACCAAGCCAGGCCTTTGAGCAATTCTTCTGAATCATTGTGCCACACTAAACAAGAGATCAGATCCACAAATTCTCATGGAAAGACTGTCAACAGTGAAAGCTTATTAATATCAATGTAATGACTTTCCTTCACAAGTCCAATCTTGACCATAAAGACTCATCCAATGCTACTCTCCAAATCAATGAATCATAAAAATCTTTCAACATGACTTTAGGTTTTAATATACAACTTTTACTGAGATTATGTTAAGTAATAAAAACTTTAAACTCTATCTTAATTACTAAATATGACTTTGGAAGCTTCACAAATCACATGGATTGCTGAAACACCAGTTTCTTTTCCTGTGATTTATATACATACAACATTCACAGAATAACTATTTATTGTTTCTATACTCAACAAAAACTCTAATATCCAAAAGTTGGAAGATTATAAAATTCCAAGTTGTTTTTCCATCAGCATATGGGGCTGTCCAATCATTTCACAACTCACTGAACCTAATAGAATCAAATCATTAATAAATGACAATAATCTACATAAAATATTGCCAAATTACCAGTAAAAACATCTTGGAAATCCATAGAATCCAATTTCCCTGTTAGGGTATCCATCATCACATTTGAAGAAGGAAGACAATCCAAACGCTTAACCTGAAATTTATGAATTATAGCATAAATCTACAATTTTAGACAAATAAAGTAACTAATTTATTAATATTTTCTAATTAGTTTCCAGTCACACTTCATGAACCAATTGCATCTTATCACCACATATCCAATCATTAAAACCAAATTTCTTTACTTGAGAGGCCAATTTTCTCTCAACTTGAAGCCGGAGAGGAGCATGAAGACCTTGTATGCTTCTTAACATAATGAAATCTTGTTCCTCTAAATTAGCATGGTACTAAAATGCCACAATTTCATAAATGGATTAAAGCTAACAGTATCACGAATAAAAAATAATCAAGTTTATTATCAAAACAAACCGTCTTTTCAGAGTATTCTAATGGGTGACTACATGTCATCTCATCTTTCTTCTTCGATGCACTAAAAAAGAAATTTGAAATTTCTTTGACAATCACTTCAACACAAACCCGTATGTAACATGTAGAAGTGTTAATACCCATGAAGTCCAACACTCTTTGAAAGATGATCAACTTCGTCGATGGCATTAATGAATGCCGACCCTTTCGGTTTTGCTCTGAAGGCTGGAAAGTTATTCTGCAAATGTCGAAATGCTAAGTTTTTATCAAACAACTAAAAATCGCATGTAAATCGTTTTCTATGAATCGTTTTTTCTATAACAAAAACTCCAAAGTAACCATTTCGGACGCAAAGATGACAAGCGATTATCCCAACGCTGTGAGTTTCGACCAAGACAAACAAAGATAAATACAATATTCGATATCAAACATTCGTTAATCTTTTATAATTTATGTTTAAAAAGATTAATTTTATAATTTTAAATTTTTAAAGTTATTATAAACTTTTTCACTGGAAATGACAAGTTATAAGACATTTATTAAATTACAAAAGAAAACTGATAATTGTTTTTAATTTGTACATTTAATTCACTTCAAAACTACTAGATTTGATTGAATTTAAATTTGAATTATTAAGGAAACTGTCGATTTTTAAACAAACAATCTTAGAATCTTACCAATTCGTATATATTAAAATTTAGCGTTTGAGTCTTCGCTATTGTGCAAATCTCGTTTTGGCGTGCACTATCACGTGATCCATGCTGCCCGTCTGCTAGGTGCTGGAAAGGTTGTATGCTTAGGTAAGTCATTCATGCATATTCTCCATTTTGTTTAATAGAAAGTTTATTATTTTGAGTAAATTACTTGTTGACTTTTTTTGAAAATAAATTTTATTTGACAAGAAAACAAGCGACTTTCGCTAAGCTTGGAATACAATCGAATGGTCTTAATGATGAACCTGCACAAAATTTGTGCACAAAAAACAATGCCATGGGCTATGATGAACCTAAATATAGAAATCTAAGATCTAGTCGGCAAATCGTTTATTCAAGATAATAAATCGAGGGGCATATTCTGTTCAATAAAAAATATTTGTTTGTCAAACACCGAGTGTGATGGAATTTCATGCTTTGAAAAACTGGAATATTTGAAATCGCCTTCGCAGAAATGTGTTTACAAGCGACGTTAGGCTCGTCTTGTCTCGAAAACAGGGGACACAACCGCTTTTTGAGATAGTTTCCTCTTGGCAGTTTTAAACAGTGTTCGAAACATGAATTTAAATAGACATGATATTTTCTTTTGATTGAACAGTATAATGCTCGGTACACTCTTTTAGACTGGTTTTAGAGGTTTGATAATAGACTTAAAGAGTAAATATTGTCGATCTTTACCCGAACTTCATGGAAAAGAAACGAACTTTTCAAAATGAGTGGCGAATAATTTAATATGTTGATTAAATGTTTTATAAAGGGCGATTTAAAATAACTTCATAAAGACTTTTGTGGATATTCGTTGGAAGCTGAGGATTTACTACGATAGAAAGTACGCGAAAGATGAATGGTGAGTTTAATTTATTTTTGACCATGCAAAATATCCTTGTTTTTTTGCCAAACAAATCAGTTGTTATTTCTATTTACTGAACTATTTCAATTATTTAATCAAGCGTTTGGAGTAAGTCTTTGACTCAGACGGCGTAATGTCTCACCATTTTACAAACTTTTATTTATTTTCTGAAATATAATGTTTGTACTTAGCTTATGATCCAAGTGCACTAATTATAAAGCATCACACGAAGAGTGGTTCAAAGATTCTTTCTCCACGTTAGTTAGATTAATGGACGAACTTATGAAGATTTCGTTAAAATTAATTATTGAAAGTGCGAGTGAAACAATCTTATGATTATTCATATTTTCAAAATAGCAATCATTTGTGTTCAAGTTCAAAGTTTAAGGTTTAATGTCCAAAAATTATTTGTTTTTTTCGACGGATCAAATCAAATCAAGGCAATCTTTATGGTGGCGTAAGTCCAATCAATGAACCTCAAGGCCATCGAACAAATGGGCCTAAGAGTCTAAAGCCTTCAATGGTTGCTGCAGATGACCTCAGGTGGAAGTTGGTTCCAGATCTTTGGGTAAGCAACCTATCTGTAAACGATCTGTCTTTTTCACCTTTTGCAACTTTAAGTCGCCCAGTCGGAACGAAGAAAAACGACGATGAAGATGATCTAGGTTTTCGATTCGGCATGTCACGGAGGCATAGGACTTTCTATGCGAGATACGGGGAGCCATCTATTTGAGACTTGAAAACCAAAAGCTCAACCATTTTGATCCAACTTCCATTGATGAGGTGATGATGACTTCACATCCTAATAAGCAGTGTGGTCTTGGACCCATTACAACTTGGCTCCTAAAAAACTTTCGTTGATAAAAAATAAGGCTCTAATCTTAGTGCGACTATTTAATAACTATCTCTTTATCTTTATATCTCTCTTTCTTTGGATAGACGGATGGAATCTCGGAATTCTGTCGCGAATTAGCTAGCTTCCCTATCGCGTTACAAATCTTAGTGCGACTATTTAATAACTATCTCTTTATCTTTATATCTCTCTTTCTTTGGATAGACGGATGGAATCTCGGAATTCTGTCGCGAATTAGCTAGCTTCCCTATCGCGTTAAAAACCAAGCAGCTGCCAGACCAACTAAGAAACCATGCCCCTAAGGTCTCAGTCGAAAGGAGGGGAGAACGACTGACCATCAACTGACTCAATGATTACCGACCTTGGTTCATTTGGGGTCATGCCCAAACTACCGAAGGAAATGAAGGACTCCAGGCGACAACGCGAACTCGGACGCCTCAAAAGCGGAAATTGGCTAAAGAAGACGAGGGAGGACTCTCCGATCTATGGGAGGACTTAAAGAGTGAGGGACTTACGCCGCTCAGAAAGAGGAAGATAAATATGAGAAGAGAGCTATGAGTTTTTTTTTATAGCGATCCTTAAAGATACGGGAGATCGCTACTACAACCTCCGAAGTTGGGAGAACATTATGAGACAAGTTAAATGAACGCTTACTTAAAACGTGACGTCATCCGCCATGAGTCTCTACAGGAAAGGATGGAAATCCCGGTGGTGCCGCCTACCGGTCCCTTTTGCTTGGAGTCTCCTAAGCTCGAGGAAGTGAGAGGAGTTGTGAGAAAAGCAAGTAACCGATCAGCGCCAGGACCCTATGGAGTTCCCTGTCACATATACAAAAGATGCTCCAAAGCACTACAGCATACTGCATAAACTTGGTCCAGGTTCAAGAATTACACAACTTTTCTCCAGAAGAGGAATTTGAAGGTTCTGAAGTGGCCAGCTAGTTCTCCGGACCTAAACTCCATTGAAAACGTATGGGGAGTGCTTGCTAGGAAGGTATACTCCAATATTTCAGTGTTCAGGAGTTAAAAGTTATTTTGATTAGGGTCTGGAAAGAACTGAATAAAATGAGCTTAAAACCTTTCTTGGATTCATTAAAAAATAGAGTTCAAGAGTTAATTATTAAGAAAGGAGCTAAGAAACATTATTTGCTTTCATATAAATAATATTTTAAAAGTTTGATTTTAATAAATATGAAAATTAGTATTTCATGTTACTATACTTAATTTTGGATACTTCAAGTTTTTCGCGAAAATCGCACGAAATATTTATCTGAGTTCAATAAATTTCATAAATATTAAATTTAATGTGTTTCAGCACATTGTGTGAAAAAATGGCTTATGTAAATTGAGTACATAAAAAGTTTTCGTCAACAAACGTAACTGGGCCAAGTTTTTGAAACGCATTCTGCTACATTCCCTCATTCAGAAAGCATGGCCGACGTCCACGGTCGATGATGAGTGGACGAAGACAGAGGACATCTACATTACAAAGGAGAATTAGTTTAGTGGTCTGAATCAATTCGGACCAATATAGCTGTTGAACTTAGAGGGGGAAATATTTTTCTCTATCATGGCATTGAGGCTCACGGGATGATTTCTATGATGCCCAGCCAGTACGTGGACATTCGTGGAGGCATTCCAGGTTGTATCGACCATACCTCGATAATCTAAGAAGCTATCCAAAGGGCCAAGAGAAACCAACTGATTATTTACGTCTTGTGGCTGGACTTAACGAACACATACGGGTCAGTGCCATGGGAAGCATTGGAGGACCATCATGTGCCATAGCCCGTTATTCTCTTTAGGAATACTTTAGCGAGTTCATGATATGGTTTTCCATCCAGACGTATAATAGAAGTTGAGTTTCTCTGGAAGCTGGAATAGCTATATTCTCCTTCCCTATTCTTACTTGCGATGCAGATCTTACTGAATGCAGCTGGGTCAAGTTTTGGAAGGGTTTTAGACGAATCTCACCGACAAGAGTATGAAGGGCGCCATACTCCAACAAACCATCAATGGACTGCAAACGATCAAGCGGTACTGCTGCAACGGAGTTTCAAAGTGTGGTTGCTCCAATTCGTGGTCTTTCCAAGACTGGTTCTGGACGTTGACCATCTATGAGATTGGCTTGTCAGTGGTCGAGAATATGGAGAGGAAAGTTGACTGTACTAGAAAGTGCTCGAGTATTTCGAAAGAAAGTACATCGAGTGCTCTCATAGATTGCCCTCTACAGCAGGAGTACGAGCATGCGACTACCACTATGGTCCATCGTGGAAGAGTACAAACTTCGCACACATCGGCTGATCACCGGATGCGGCCCTCATCCCGAAGACATAAGGAGATTCAAAGGGCCTAAACGTTTGAAGACTCTTCTGAAGATCCCTGTCGGAGCTGCGTGGCGGAGTATGAAATAAGTAACTATATATATCTAATATATCTCTCTTTAAATTTTACTTTTCTTCACCCTTCAAGATTACGCAAGTATATCATATACTCAAGAAACTAACACTTGAGCCCATCAACCCTCCTCATATAGACCCACATCAAATCTTAGTATAATATCGAAGCTTCTGTAGCGTCTCGTGCTAAGACGGCTTGTTAGCTACCTTGATTGCAATGCATTGCCACACGGTAATCTATAAATCTATCTGGACTGTAATAATAACTGTTATAACTTCATTCATTCAATAATTTTAGCTATACTTACTTGGTTATATTATAATTTTCGTTTTCATGGTAAATTAAATCATTATAACTCAATTTTTTTACGTAAATAAATTTAGCAAGCACAACTCTAATTTATTCATTAGAAGAATAGTCCCCTTTCAGTAATTCCTAACTAAAAGTGTGTTATTTATTTATATATTAGGTTACTAGTATATGGTCTTGTGATGTGTGCAGTAAGGGGAATTAGAAAGGGGCCTTCCTTCCAAGTGGGCCCAGGGCCACCCACCGGCTTAATCCGTCACTGAATACAATTACAATTACATCGAGCATCTGTTGTTAACAGCGGCAGTCTGAGCTTTCCAGCTCAGCTTGTCGTCTATGATTACTCCTAGGAACGTTGCCGATTGGGTCATGGAGAGTTGCTCCCCGCCTATGCGCAGTTCTACAGGAGTCCAGCCTTGACTTACTCCTGTTGATTAGCACACGAGTTTTTAACCGAAATTCGAAAACCATTATTAGATAAAAACTCCTCTGTGTTGTCAAGTTGCATTGCGTGAGCGTGCTACCGATCGTTCAGAGGGGTATGTCGTCGGCACACATAGACACTTGATTTATTCTCTGGCTGAGGTACATCACGATGAATAGCAGAGGACTTAGGACAACCTTGGGCTGTGCCATGGTCAAGGGTGTGGTGATTGGAAAAAGTCGACTTCCTTTGTTCGGTCTTGTTCGTTGATCAATCGAAGCATCCTCCATTTGGAAAACCTTGCGATTATTCCTTCTTTCCATATCACGTCAAAGACCTTTTCCAGATCTAGGAAAACTTCAAGAGTCATCTGCTTCTCCGAAGAAGAGGCGGCTATGTCTTGAGAAATTCGGACCAGTTGGTCTGAGCATCCTCTTTCTTTTCTGAAACCAGCTTGATTAGGTCTTAAACTCTCAAGAAGCCATCTGAGCCTTGCTGTGAACACTCTCTCCAAGAGCTTGCAGAGAGTCAAAGAAATAAGAAAAAGGCTCCGAGGGGATTTTCTCCTCTTATGGATTACATTAGCTTTCTTCCAGCAGAAGTGAAGACGCCCTATTATGCAGGATTGATTGAATAAGGAAACAACGCATTTGAATCATTGCAAAGGAAGTTTCCTTATTTCGTACTGAATACCATCGGGGCCTGGGGAAGAGTTCCTACATTTACCGAGTGCATTCATTACTCAATAAATATCTATGGGGTAGGACAGAGGAGAGTTGTCGGGGCGGTCAAGATCAAGAAAGATTTCCTGCTTGATATTTGCGAAGATCGGGGACAGGTTTGCATTGCTGCTGGAAAAAGATTTTGCAGGGGTTAGTTTTGCTGAAGTTGTCAATCGGGGATCCATTAGCAGAAGGGATTGGAGGAATGTAAGCTCTTTAGAGTGTTCGTTCACGCGTTTGACAGTTCTCCAAAGAGTGCCCGGATCCATGGACTTGTTGAAGCTGGCGCAGAATCCTAGCCAGCAATCTCTCTTGGCATTTTTGACGACCCATTGTGCACGTAACTTTGCCTCTTATTTTCCGTGTATGCTTCGTCTGACCTTACCTTCAAGAAGCGGTTTTATCTTCTGATTTCTCTCTTTTATTGCGCTTCTGCAGTCATTGTTCCAGTAGGGTTTGTCTCTTATGGCAGTTTTTGGGCTTTGGAGAATAAGCCCCTGCAGCCTTAACGATGATATGAAAGATGAAAGACGCATTTTCTTCGAGATCATCTGTTGGAAGGTCCAGACCCAGAAAAGCTAGGCATGTCAACTGGTACAGATTCCAATTAACTTTCCTCATGTTGATGCGAGGTGCCCTGACCACCTAATGTAAAGGTAGAGCATCAACTTTGATTTGAATGAGGAAGTGATTGCTTTGCAGCTTTTCTTGGAGTACCTTCCACGACGATCTGCAGGCAAGATTCGGAGAGGCCAGAGAGACGTCTATCTCTCCCCAGGCCCCTATGGTATTCAGTACGAAATGATAAGGAAACTTCAACAATCCTAGCTCTCGCATCAGAATGACGAGCTCCGAAGTCTGGGGAGTATGCATTTATATCCACACAGACGGCATCTTGGTGGATCAAGATTTTTCCAGCTCCTCCCTTGAAAAGGATTTTTCAGGCGGCGCATAGAAGTTAACATTCTCGGTCCTGCTTGTATTCGCGATGAAAAGTGATCGAGAGACATTGGGGGTCCTGGGATATGATAAGGGAACTGTACGACAGATCTTCCCTTATGCATGTAAGTATACCGCCATGTTGCAAGTTATCCAGCCGATCAAATTGTTCGATTTGATATCTCTGAAGTTTGAAGGAGTTCCTGCTTTTTAGAAAGCTTTCTTGTAGCAGGATAACGTCTTTTTAGACGTCAATTTATTCAAGGAATTCAAAAAGGAAACAGATTCACGCATAGTTTTTAGACGGATGACCTGGCAATTACATTGGATAATGTTGATGGCATTATCCATGTTGAACCGATCGGGCGACCAGGTTTGTTTTTGTGCCAGAGCGGACTGCTTCAGAGGTAGGGTTCTCAGATATACACTCGAAGGCGAGCATGAAGACATGGCTGAGGACGTTCCTTGTTTCCTCCATGGAATCTCTGATTCATTTGCTCTGCAATTTTCTAGTCTGCCTTGGAAGGCTATGGAGATGCTCAGTTGAGTCTCCGCAGGTTCCTCGGCAAGTTTACTAGTCTCATTCTTAGATGTATTTCTAGACTTAGGCCTAGCTTTAGTCTCATTTGATTAGCTGTTGGCTGAGAAGGCTCGGCCTGCTTGCTTTGAGAAAACTTCGCAGTGGGAGCAGGCTTGGCCCCTTCTACCTTTTTTTTTAGCATAACTTACGTGCTTATTGGCCATAATTGTAATGGCCTCTTTGTCGATTTTGCATTGCGGTCAAACGGTCTGCCCAGCATAATGACTGGCGGTGTCCCCCTCTGGGGCACTTAGCCTTAGCTGTGCAGTTTGCGGTTTATAGCACTTAACAGGTTTACTAACATAAGACTTACCCTTAAAACTTAGGTAACCTATGTTTACCCTCTCCGGCACTTTGTTTTGGAAGATAGTGATGATCACATATGTGTTCGATGTGGCCTCCTTCTTACCTCCTACACTTTTGGGAACTCTGGTCGCGCACTCCTTAACGGTCTCATCGTCGACGCTAGCGGGAACGCCGACAATGGAATATTATGGCTTAGCCACTATGCGGACACCGGCCGTAATACTCTCTAGATCATTAATCTTAGATAGCTTGGCTATCTCGGTCTCATTCTTGGCAAGAATAATGAGGAGAGCGTTGCGAGCAATAATCTTGACATCATTTCTGCCAAGAACCCCACTTAGCTGCTTCTGAACCCGAGCTGGTTCTATTGTCGACAAGTTGCAAAATGTTAATATGAGCGATAATCAAACAACCCGATTTGAGGCACAAGCGAAATCTGTGTTGATTGCCTCTTTATTTTATTTATTTGATTAGAGTCCGTTGCATAACTAAGATGATTTGAAAAAGCAAATCGAATCAAAAAAAAAGGCAAATCTAATCGAATCAAAATCACTGAGGCCAAAATCGAATTCAACAATGTTCAAATCGAATCGCAACCTTGCCTAAATCACGATTTAAATCGCAATCGCGATTTATTTTGCCCATCACTGTGATGAATAGAAGAGGACTGAGGATTCTGCCATTCGGAGTACCATTTTCTAGGACAACTGGTTCGGAGAGAGATGATCCAACCCTCACTTGGGTTCTTCTATCCTGAAGAAAATTGTGCATCCATCTCAATGGTTTGCCCTTGACACCCATTTCGACGCTCCTCTCTCCAAAGCTTTTTCCAGGTCGAGGAAGACTCCATGAGTCATCCGCTTCTTGGTTGAGGATGCGGCAATATCCTGCGTCGGTCTGACTGTATGATCCATACACCCACGGACTCTTCTGAAACCAGCTTGATACTGGTTCAGCATTTTTCTGCTTTCTAGGAATCACCTGTCTCGTGGCAATCAACCTCTCCAGGAGTTCGCAGAGAGTAGACGTCAGAGAGATGGGCCGAGCCGATATGAGGAGGGCAATGCTGAAAGCTTCCCTTTCTTAGGCATTGGGACAACTCTTATTACCAGGACTAGTTGTGGAGAGCTACGATCCCCTTGAGACTGATAGTAGGGAGCCTTCTGAGTTTCTCGTAGCGGATGCAATCAGGTCCCGCAGATAAGTTCCCACATTTCCTCAGTGCATGAAGGACTTCGGAGATGCTGATGGGATCAGAGAGGGGCGAGTCCTCTGAGACGAAATGTTCCGGGGTCAACCGCCATTCAGCTTTGGTTGTGCATTGGGGCAGAGCGGGGAAGGATTTGCGTTGCTGCTGGCTTGTGCAAAAGATCGGGCGAGCGTTTTGCCTTTTTTGAGTATCCTAGAGGACTCTCAGAGTCAGAGGTGATCGGGAGGATTTGTAGACCAAAGCGACTGCCATTCATCCCTTTGGTGGTTCTCCAGAAATTGGTGATGCCGGTGGAACCGTCAAAACTGGCGTAGTGTTTCCGCCAGCATTCTTTTCGCATTTTTGATGGTTCAATGAGCTTTACCGTTGGCCCTCTTGCACTCTTCAAGACTCGACTCGGATCGAAGTTTACATAGCGTAAAGAGTAGCTCTCTATGTTTTTTCTTTGACTGCCTCCTTGCAATCGTTGTTCCAATACGGTACCAGAAGCCTCTTGCGATGCCCCTTGTTGATCGGAGACTTGTCTTTGGCTGCACTTGCGATGCAGTCGGTGATAAACCTCGTGTCATTCTCTAGGTCATTCGAAGGTAACTCCTGGTTGATGGAGGAGAGACACTTGGCATGGAAGGAGTTCCAGGTTTATTTTCGCTGGTCTCAGGTCCTCGTAGAGCACTTCGTCGTTGATCGTCATCTGGATGATGAGGTGATCGCTGCCAAGGCTCGTGTTAAGGACCTTCCATGTTGTTTTGGCCGTCCAATGTGGGGAGCCCAGCGAGACGTAGATGGGTAACATACTGCCATTCGCTGCGATGTTAGTATCCTCACCTGAATTTAAAATGACTAAATTCAGGTTTAGAGCTAGGATTTCCACGATTTTACCTCTATAATCGGAGCTATGAGCTCCGAATATGGGAGAATGGGCATTTAAATCCCCGTAGACGATGGCTTCTAGTTTTTTTCTCGAGAAAGGTTTCCCAGAAGGCATGTAGAAGTTAAATATCTTGAGCCGCTCTGACTTCGTGAAGATCGTGGTCGAGTGGCACTATAGGTTCTTGCATTCAACAGCGGAGCTGTACGGCAGCCCTTCCTTACTCGATTTGATATCCTCGAATTCTGAAATTATGCATGCTTTTTAGAGATGTTTCTTGGAGCATGATAACATCAGGCGACTTGTTCAAGGAATTCAAAAAGGAAACGAATTCACTGTTTTCGGACGGATGCCCTGGCAGTTCTATTGGATAATGTTTAAGGCATTATCCATGTTGAACTATTTGGGCGACCAGACTGGCTTTGATGGCAGATCTGACTGCTGACATGATCCTCATCCATACATTCGAAGGCGAGGAAAACGTCCAACATCTGGTCTTGGTTTCCTCCATGGAACCTCTTGTCCATTGCATCTGCAATCTTAATTTAGTAAAACTGAGGAGATACTCAATTGAGTCTCTGCAGCTTTCTCACTAGGTTTAACAGAATTATTAGAATTCCTAGCATCATTGTTAATTTTCCTAGGATTTTGAGACAACCGGGATTGTTTTCGGAACCTTAGCGTTCTTGGCAATGGGAGCAGGATTGGCCCCTCTATCTTACCTTTAGCCGTCGTAAGGGCCTTATCCTAACTTATATGCTTATTGGCCCTAATGGTAATGGCCTTCTTTTCTATATTGCGCTGCGGACAGTATAGTGACTGGCACTGTCACATGCAGGGTTTCTTTCAGGCATACTTTCGGGGGCCATCGCCCCCCCCGAAAAAAATTTTTTTTCTCTTTTCTCAGCAATGCTTTACAAAAAAAAGATTTAAGTTTGACTAAAGTCATCCCATTGATTACTTCAACAAAATTGCACTTGAATGATATTGTGAAGCAGTGCGAAGATACCGAGAGTCATTTACAAAAAAAGATTAAATGCAAAGTTGATGAGATAAAATTAGAAACACACCTGGTTGAAGATGAAAGTGCTAAAAGCGTATTAACAGGAATGAAGAGGTATTGTGAAACTGTCATCAAAAAAATTGAAGACAGATTTAATGACAAATCGATTGAGATTATGTTATTTGCAAGTCAATTTGAAACTTTTGAATCAATGTCAAATATTCAAGACGAAGACATCATAACTTTTTGTAACAACTTTCCCATTCTAAATGCAGAAGCTGTACTCGCGGATTTAAAATCTTTTAAATTTTTTATAAAATCTATGGTTGAGTGCAAAAAGTACAAAATGGATGAAAACCCATTGAACAAAATACTGGAAGCTGATTTGGGATACTGTGAACTACAAAGGCTTTGTGAAATTCTTCTTGTAATTCCAGTAACAACTGCTTCAGTAGAAAGATCATTTAGTACAATGAACAGGATTCTAAGCAAAGCAAGAAATAGAATGCTACCAGAAACTTTAACTCATTGTATGACCATAAGCATTGAAGGTCCCGAAGTTCCAACGGAAGATTTTCTCGATAGAGTAGTAGATTTATATGCTCTCAAAAAACCTCGGCGTATAAAATTTCTTTAAACATTTCAGTTAATAAACATATTTTAAATTTTAGTTTGTACAAATGATTTTCAATATGTTTTTACCTAAAATATAATTATTGAACTGAGGTTATGCGTGATTTGATTTTAAACTTGTATTTGGCACGAAAAACTGCCGCCCCCCCGAACTCATGAAATGCCCCCCCGAACAATAATGCCTGAAAGAAACCCTGGTCACATGTCGCGCATCGCTTGTCCGCGATCTCCTTAGTCGGTCACTCTTTCAGGCAGTGCTCCCCCAAGCATTTGGGGCACTTAGCCTTCTGTGTGCATTTAACGGCTATGTGACCACTTAAAGCAGCTGCGCTAACACAAGCAGTGCATTCATCGACGGCATCCCGTCATAATAGCCCGGCGACAAAATAGCCTCGTCAAAACATAAAACTCATTTCATTTAATCAAATTTGAAATCAGTTATTGGTTAATGTCTTCAACTCATATAAATATTTTTTTTATAAAGACGCGGATGTTTTGACGGGGCTATTTTGTCGCTGGGCTAATTTGACGGGTCACTCTCATCGACGCTGGCGGGAACGCCGACAATACAAAATTTCGGCTTAGCCGCTAAGCGAACGTTGGCCGGAATACCATCGAGTTCGCTAACTTGACCATCTCTATATCATCTATAGCTTGGCCATCTCGGACCCGTTCTTGCCAAGGACGATGAGGAGATCCCTTTTTTTTGAGCAAATTTATTAATCATCAAATTGAAACAAACCAAACAAAAAAAACCAACAGGCGGATTAATAAAGAACTCATGGATCAGCTTTAAGGAAGCGCAAGCTTCTGCTAGCAAACTGACCCAGAAATATCAATTAATTAAAAGAAAAATAATAAACCTGTCAAATAAACAATTAATCGAGAATACCGCGAACCAAGTACAATTTAAAGGAAAATTTAAATAATAAATGTAATAGTTTGAATGGTCTAGTCTGTGTCTGATTTTTGATAGATGAGGGAATGGTGCTGTATATATTCTATATTCTAGATCCGTAGTACGTTATTGAAAAAAGCTTGAGGGTGGTTTTGGCAAAAGATGGACTACATTAATGGGTATGATGGAGGGAGTATGGTCCAGTTATTGATGTTATACAGTTCCTCGTTTAAAGATTGAATAAGAGTGCTAATGTTGTCACCAGAAGTATAAATAGCAATGTCATCAGCATATATAATAATACCTTAAACAAATTAGATCCTTGAGGTACGCCATAATTTACAATGACATCATCAGAGTCGGTGTTATTGCAAGCAACCATTTGTTTTCTATTACCTAAATAATCAATGAACCAGTTTAAAACTATGCCTCTAACACCATAATATTCAAGTTTAGAAAATAGAATTTGGTGATTCACAGAATCAAAAGCCTTTTTAGATCAAGAAAAGAGGCAATGAGAACTTTTCCAGAATCTACAGCATTAGAAATATCAGACTAAAGTATTAAAAGAGGCATAGAGGTAGAATGATTCTTCTTAAAGCCAAATTGTGAATTATTAAAAAGATTAAATTTGTCAAAATATTCATATAGCCTATTATGTACAATTTTTTCAATGAGTTTGGAAAAATAGGTTAAGATGGAAATTGGCCTATAATTATTGAATTGACTGTAATACCAAGATTTATATATCGGAATGACTTTGGCAGATTTTAATTATAGAGGAACAAGACCAGTGCAAAGAGAACAATTAAATATTGATGATAAGGGCTGTGCAATTAAAGGTATAAATTCATGTGCAATATATGGATCAATATCATCAGTATCAATATCATCTGGTAGCTTTTCTCCGACTTGATTGGAGGCTCTCCCTTCCTCTAATGAAGACACGCTGTCTCTTTATAACCACAGCCAACTGGAGGCCGTTTCGGTCCAACACTTTGTTTCTTTCAGGAAAGTGTAACTGGACCTATCTACAAATCCCCGTGCTCCAACTTTGATGGCGAAGAGATGCACTTTGTACCTTTATCAGCGAGGTCCATCCTGAGCTCGGAGCACTTTTCCTCTTTAACCATGTTGCTTTGCTCCATCCTATCTTCCCAAGAAACTGTCAGCTCTGCCATGATAGTGTTTGCGTTCCTTATGTCAATACTGTATCTAGCCTTTGTCCAATCTCCCGAATCACTTGGGTATAGTGCTTCTTCCCTCCAATGTCGGCTGCTACCATCCGGTCATTTGCATTATCTAGGAGATCTCTCCTTGGGGTTCTGCACTGACTCCTAACATACTGAGATACGCCTTCTCGCAAGAAATATATCCTCCATTTGCTTGTGAGTAGGCTGTCTCCATTGCCTCAACCACTACTTTCAATACTTGGTTGTGCCGCCATGTACACCGACCTTGCGCTAAGGCACACTTGCAGCTTGATAAAACATGCCAAAGCGTCTGGACCTCTCCACAGAGCATACATCTGGTATCCTCCACCATACCCCATTTCCGCAGGTTATCACGGGAGGGTAGCTGGTCGTAAAGGGATCTTATCACATATGGCATTCTGAGCGGCGAAATGCTCTATGAGACTAATCTCTACAAGGCCCATGTTGTCCACTGTTCTTGTTGACCCTGCTGCACTGGTATTGTGATCGTGTTATTTTCTGTTCCTTCTTTCCCAAATGATTAACGCCGAATTTTTGGCGGCGCTGGCCTGCCACCACCTAGTGGATTGAGTGCAGGCGATTTCATGGCAATCGACCTGTATGGAGTCTCGTATTTCCTCGAAGGTCAGAACGTTTCTTGACTCTTCTATCTCCTCTTGGACATTGAATTTTCTCCCAGATCTGAGCAGCGCTTTCGCTCTTTGGCTTTGATCCTCGTACTGTACCGTCCGTGGGGTTATTTAACATCAGTTGCGTTCTGATCTTGCAAAGTATATAAATATATAAAGTTATATATTATATATGTATATTAAATTATATATTAATTAATTAGGGCATATCTTATTAATCGAGTCCCTTTCGTTCCTCATGTCAAACTATGATTACTTTCAAGGTATTACAGGTTTGGTGACCACTCCTTCTAGGCCAGAGGTCCTAGAATATGGAATGCCTCCTTCGTTCATATTCGAACTGCCAATACATCTGAAATCTTTGACGGTTAACTAAATATCTTATCTTTTCACTGAGCGCTCATAACAAATTCACAGTAAAATTGTATCAATGTCTATGCCACTAATTATGTATTATTTGCTTGTTTTTACTTCACTTTATTTTTTTTCTTTTTGAATTTTGTTACTCTTTTATTTGATTTTCATTTGATTGCATGCGAGTACTGTTGTGATTTGTTATAGTGTCTTGGCGTCCAAAACGAATATAAGCATAAGAAACTTTAAATATCGGCTAATAGTAATTGTAACAAGAATCAACAAAATTTAATTTTGATGTGACTATTGAATACGATAAAACTCCAGCCTTAATATACTTTATCTAACAACACTGCGTATTATGCAAAAATCGCGTTAAATATTCCTATCTCTTTTTCGTACTAATCTAATCGTACTTGTAGAATTGATGTGTAAGTTTATATTTTTGTTTGATAAGTTAGATCAGTAAAGTGTTAACTGTTTCAAAAAAAAACACATAAATACTATCCAATTACAATTAAAAAATTTTCATTTATACCTTATTGATCTTGGGCCATAACACTACGGAACTCCACAGGACACCCTTGAGCGTAGGATTATGATGTCAATTTTAATTCATCACAAAGTTTCTATAAAAATACATATAAATATCCATGTTAATTTTCTATTACAACAAACCTGTAAATGAACATGAACCCCGGGCTGAAAAAAGCAAACCTGCTCTTTTGGATCTTACTGTTAATACTTCATGTCTGCGGTAAATAAACGAGCAGAATGGATCAGATACTTGAGTAGTCCCGACACAATATTCGTCCAACTCAGGTCTTTTAGCCTGCGTCCCTTTTGGCTTTTAAGAATTGTGAGCCATTCCTTAAGCACTAATATCGTCGGTTTATCATAGTCATCCTAAAAATCAATTTAATAATTTAATAATAATAAGAATTTGTAAACTACTTCCACTTTATAAGGACTTCTTTTTATCCCATAATTTCCTGAAATATAATGGACCAATATAGCACAAAAGCTTTACAAAGATGGTTGAATGTTGAAATGATGAAAGAATGTTGGTGATTATTTTATGATTAACTAGATGTCATTTGTTTTAAATTTGGTCCACTCAATTTTCAAGCTGTGACAAGTTCAACCGTCTAGTGAAGATTTCATAGGCGAGAAGTTGTATTATGTTTTTACTTATTAGAGCATTGAGGCGTTCGTGGAAATTGACTTGTAAATATAACATGGGCAATAATATACAAATTAAAAAAAATGAAAATGTTGCTGAATGTTTTATGATTACTTAGATGTCATTTGTTTTAAGTTTGGTCCACTCAATTTTTATATAAAGCTGTGAGAAGTTCAACCGCTAGCGAAGATTTCATAGGTTTTTAACAATGGATTAGTTCAACTGCTCGCTTGAAAGTGGTTTATACAGCTAAAAATTAAAAAAAACTTTTAAATACGTTCAAATGGCGTAGGAAATTTGTGGTTGCACGTCTCGGTCCTGATATCGACTTGTTGACACAGTTAACACATTTCTGCAACAACTGTCACATTTCTCACTTGTAATTTTAAAGAATAAACTGTTTCCTCGTTGTTATCACTAATTTTACGACATTCATATGACAAGTTAGAATTGCATATACGACGAAAAGGGAAGTTCCATCTATTATTTAATGATAATGTCTCAGAAAAAATTTAAATATTTAAAATGCATAAAATTTAAATTTAAACATCTTAAAATAAATTCCTGATTTTTAGATAGGAAAAAATCACCAAGCATCAACAAAATGAATTGTAGTAAAGATCAAAATCAGAAATCACGCAAAGGATTTTATTTTGTGAATCATTTGATTTGAAATATTACCCATCACAGGCCAGGTCGAACATTTAGTATTACAGCATCAAGTTACGTGAAGCTGTTTATTATAATAATCAGCTTTTGTTATCCATGTAATTAAAATATATATTTCCTGGACAAGAAGTGACCCCATGCTCAGTGGTGAAAATCAATATCATAAGCGATTATCGATGAAAAATTCCACTGATATTGAAATGTTACGGAAAAATTTGAGTGCATATTATTTAATCATGATCGTGTGAATGACATAACCGCTACATTGCTGCATACAAAAACACTTAGACCTTTCGAAATGTGTCCATTAAAAAGTTAGATTTCAATTTTATTTCCACTTATACTCTTCTGATCAAAAGAAATCACTGGATGATGTGAGGAACGGCACCCCGTCATAACAGCCCGGCGACAAAATAGCCCCGTCAAAACAGCCCCGTCAAAACAGCCCCGTCAAAACAGCCCTGACAAAACAGCCCGGCGACAAAATAGCCCAGGACAAAATAGCCCCGTCAAAACAGCCCCGTCAAAATAGCGGTAGAATTGGTTCTTTGTGGATTTGTTACATGTCCACATGACTTGATGATAAGGTGAGGATAATTTATATTAAATACCAACTTGAAAAGTCAACGTAAAGTGAGGAAGTAGCCGGAATCCTAATAATATTTTAGACGATAAATCTTCAAACCACTAATTTCGAATTAAATTTGGAGCCAGTTATCGGTTAATGTATTCAACTCACAAAATTTTTGTAAATACATTGACGTGGCTGTTTTGACGGGGCTATTTTGTCTTGGGCTATTTCGACGGGGCTTTTTTGTCGGGGCTGTTTTGACGGGATTTTTTCCGTCCTGGGCTATTTTGTCACCGGGCTATATTGACGGGGCTATTTTGTCGCCGGGCTGTTATGACAGGTCACCATGAGGAACGGTGACTTGATGAGGGCCCCGTAAGAGGATTCTCTTTGATGTGCGGCTCGCTTATCAATCGATGCGCTATACCAAGTGCCACATTAAAATCTAACCTTTCAATGGACAATTTATTATATGTTGTTGTAATTTTTATTGTATCTAAAATAAATACGTCATTCAACCTCTTGATTCATGTTTTTAATTTTCTCCATAGGTTTACAGCTCAATACAGAATGCCATCATGAGGAATCTTGAGGAGCAAGCGACATGTCTCTAAAGTTCGGCAGCATTTTGTTCACTAGGGCGAACTTCTCTAAGCTCTCTCTCCAATTTTTCAAAATTCAAATTAAAGAAACAACTTCAGTGTTCCATCTTTTTTAGACATCATAGATTTTGTCACTTGGAATAGCTTTATAATACTGCATTTTACCGGACTAGAAAGAATAATGGTCATGTGATTGTCAAGATATCATGGACTTTGGTTCCTCTAACTTCAACTGCTTCACGTGATGCTTTGTTGCGGACGAAAAAAAGTGAGTCCTTAACAACGATTGAAAAAGCGTTTATTTAAAAATTTGTACTGACTCGTTTTACAACATGTTGACTTAATCATTTACAATAGCAATGCCTTAATGAAAACGTTGTCCCCAGTAATATGACTATTGGACAGAAACCATGAGGATACCCCATTATTTCGTGATAACTCACTCAAGAAAAATTTGATTGTGGGGAAATTCAATACGTAATTATATATATATGTGATAATTTCTTAAATTGTCGACGAGACATTTTCAGGCATTAATTTAAAAATCCAAAAAGATGATTTCGGGGCGTCCAATAACAAAAGATACTTTCAACAATCATGGAAAAATGACTAAAACTTCGTGAAAAATATGAAAAAAATTTATTAATAAAGAACAATGTTTCCTTTATTCTCAACAACTATAAAACATGTGTTGTCCATTGATTTTATTAATGTTTTTACGAATTTTCTGTCCAGTTCTTTCTAGACACTCGTAATGGCGTTTTCCAGGTCAGATTTGAAGTGGAACTGCCTTCGATTGCTGTAAGCCGATCTTGACAACAAGGCCAATTCAGTCAATCCTTCACTGTAAATTCTTCCTCAAATCATAACCTACCCTGCTCCACGATTTCGACTAAAAAAAATGTTTCTTTTTCTAATTTGAGGTAATCAGTGGAACTGATGACCATTGGGTCCAGGTTAAATTTCTTTTCATCTGAAAAAATAATACTGTCCTCATGGTTTCCGTCCGGAGTGTAGTTAAACAATATGTTGAGGTTAATGTTGCAAGTGCGTGTAAAAGGAACAAGCACCCCTTAATCTTATCATAATTCATAAAATATTGAATTAATCAAATCCAAATATGGAATTGATGGATACATTGTAATGTTGTACACTTTTTGCCAATTTTTTTTTATGGTTGAATAAAAGTTGCTGGAAATACATTAAAACGTTCTTTTTAGGCCTTGTAAAAAGGTTACAAACACTTTGGAAAAATTCAATTTAAAATTTTGTGACTTGTCCCTCATTGTTTAAAATATTTATGTATATCTATTTAATTGATTTAATATTTGTTTGAAACTATTCTTTTCCAGGTCATTCCATGCATTTATTATGGCATATGATAGATTTCTTCTTGCGAATTATTCTTTTCCACCTTCATTTCCACGTATTTCATTGTATCGCAAATATTTGAGTGATATATATATATATATATATATATGTTCAACTTCCACCCGGACAGAATATCTTATGTAATATAATATGTTATGTAATTATGAGTTATGAAAACCGCGAGGACCCCCATAATTTCCTATAACTCAACTATGACTAGAACTAGTAAATTATGCAAATACATATTTTTTTTAATTATTAGTAAATTATGCAATCTTTTTTGAGGAGCATTTGAAAACAAAGAGATTCCTTTCTTATGACCAATAAAACGTGATATTTTTGAGAGTGTTGTAATCAAACTGCCCTTTATATGAATATTATCGATATATAAAACCAAAGGGATTTATAAACACATTTGTCCTCAAATAAAATACTAGCACTACAAAAACGAATTTGTAGCATATAAAATTACTATTTTCACATAATAAATAATAATTATGAATGGCGGACACCCAAACTGGCCAGTGAGTCCGACGAATAAAGTTTTATTACAAATGTTACGGTGTTTAGTGAACGATTTTTGCTTCAAAATGGGGAAATCTAGAAAGATTAGTTTTTTTAGAGAGATTTATTAACCCAAATTAACCCATGATGATAGTTCTAATAATGATGATTGTGATAGTTCTAATAATGATGACACAATTTAATAATTTTGTGTAATTATTTGCATTGCTCTATGCATGAAAACAATGTAATAAATATTTAAAAAAAAATTAATTGGCAAACTCTGCCCAGTATGGTCAAAAATGTGACCGTCAGTTTAAACTTTAAACTCGCCGCGAATTGTAGGGTGATTTTCTTTGATGGTATAAATCATAAATTATAATAAGGCGGTTATTTATGATTTAGCAATTATAACACTTAATTTAATGAACAAACAAGTGGATTTGATATTTATTGTTCAAATATAATGTTTTCTATTTCATTAAATTTTAAAATATATGTAAAATAAATATTATTAGTAAATTTATTATTTAAATGTAATTTTTTAATATTTTAAAATTTTAATATTTTAGTATTTTAATATTTAAATGTTTTTTAAATTAAATTTTAAAATATATATAAAATAAAGATTGTTAGAAGTGTTTGAAAAGTCACCAAATGTCGTCAACCAAATTCTGTTCAACGTAATTGTAATGGAATGCTTCGAAACAAACTGGATACAGCATATCACATCTGGCATGCAAGTACGGATAACCCCTTGCATAAAGGTATCTGAAGGCTCTGGATGGTCAAAAGGGCAATAATGACTTTAATATAGATTTCAAGGAGGAATCGGCGTTCAATTGAGAGTCGAGAAGATGATAGACCCATCATCCAAAACTTTTGGGATATTGCCAGGAGTCAAGCTTTTCATGTAAACTTGTACAATTATTACGAAGGAATGGAAAACAGTTATGATCAGGAACTTTCTTTGTAGTTGTAATGCATTTTAATCTACGCAAAATCTAAAACCAATAACACTTTTTTTGCCTGTGCTGAGTCATATAGCATGTCAGCTTTTGATTCAAGCAATCTAGTCCACCCATTCCATGCATAATTATAAATTTGAACAATTTTAGGTTGATCAACTTCTATCCTTTATTTTGGTGAATTGAAAACCTCTTTGCCTATTGTAGTGGATGGACTCACTTAGACGAAGACTTACTGGCATGTCAACGAATTTCACAGATTTTATTCCACAACAACATAAAAACTGCGAGGTTCCTTTTTCAAAATAAATTTTTCAGAAGAACATCGTCAACAAAGTTTGGACAGAGTGCTTGTTGCAGCCATTCCACTGTCGGCAGTTGATGGCTTATGAGGAGGTTATCAAAAACAACGCCATAGTAGCTGCCTTTTGAAGTTTTGATAATTCACTGGTTAAGATATTCCAACTTTCCACAACTGACCTATTTTACCGAGAAATTTGTTAGTCCACCAATCGCCTCGGTGTGGATAAATTTAGCAACATATCCACTTGGTGTAGCCATAACCCACATTTTGTGATAAAATATTACTGGCTTGTGGTGGATGTCTAGCTCCATGACGCCCGAAATTATGAAGTACGTTCATCAACAAGCATTTGATCCAATATAAATTTTTTAGCCAAAAATATATAATTTGGTTTATTAAAAGTTGTGCCTCTTTGAACTTATCATTTGTATCTAATATTTTATTATTTACAGTAAATATTGCTCGTTATTGCACTAAATCTATAGAGCGACATAGCAAAAACGCCTATGCATCTGTGGCAGGCGTCAAAAATTGCCATATACATCTCGATTCTGGCTTATAATATTTGAAAAAAAGATCATTCAGAGACTCTAATAAGGATTTTTCTAATATACTATTAATACAAAAAAATTAATTTTACCTAGTTCTTTTTCTTATAAACATTCACGTAATTAAATTTCAAAAATGATTATTAATGATAGCTCAAATTAATATTAAAAAATTTACAAAACAAATAATGAACGTGATTTAGGACACCGTTGGTATCTCCAGAATAAACTTAAAATTTAACAAAATAGATTAAGTTTATATTTTTCCAGAAATCCAATGTTTTACGAGAGTCAATTTAAACTGACGCCAGCCACATATCGGTTAAACAAAATATTTAAACACAGATACATAAACCCGGTTAATTATATACATAGTCATAACTTTTGCAAAAAAAAGTCAACCCGAAGGGATATACTCCCGCTGATGAGCTGCAAGTTAAAAATATGTTGTAGCAAGAAATGGGTTTCGTATTTAATAGAGCATGTCTCGATGAAAATTACTATTTTATAAATGGCTAGAGGTAAAATATCGGCTGGCGAAATGAAAGGGTTTGGTTGAGGCCTTCACACAAGCAAATTGTTCGCCAAACAAATCAAGGGGTCAGTAACGATCTACAAGGATTACTATCGGGATGCGACACTTGCAAGAATCTTACATTTTATCCAGTTATATGAAAAACCTGCCACACAAAGTTTTATTTATTTTTTATTAACATTTAATATTTCAAAAGTTTGCATAGTAAAATTTGAATATCGGTAAAATCCCTTCGATGTTGTTCAGAGGCTTTTCAAAGATAACGGATGGTGTGTCTTGTACAAGAAATAACATTTTGTCACAGGAGTCTGGCTGTTATTATGAGGCTCCGTCACAAGATTTTCGAAAGTCACGAGGTTGTTCTTCCATGAGTGGAATCTCTAATATTGCAAGTGGCCTGCTAGCTCGTCTGATCGAAAATGTGTAGGATTGTTTGCAGTGTTATGCAATATTCTGATATCCGGAAACTGGAGAGAGCTCTGAAGGAGTCATAGAAAAAATTGGACAAGCAAAGCTATAAACCCTTAAATTCAACAAAAATTCGACTTCAGAAGGTAATTGAAATGAAATGTAACAAGACGCATTAACTTTCTTTATTTTCTAATTTGAAAGTTTGTTTGGTCCTGATAGACAATTTTGCAGGCATATGATGATCACTGGTTTTCAATGTTTTGAGCCTTTGCTTAAATAATAAAAATTTTTTTATTAACACTAAATAAAATTAATATCCCTATAACAAATTAACTTATACACATCATAGCAATAATTGGTACAAATACGATACCTAAAAACAAAATTATGGTTTAAAATGTTGTGAAATTCCAAAGAGAGGCTTCTGGTGTTACTCTTTAATATGCCAGAAAATTAAGCGAACAATGTTTTATATAGAAATGTGAAAACTATTGCACGCACTCAAATTCTGAAAAAGTTTTTCATGGGTGAAAAAAGGTTTTTCATAAAGTTGAAATTTTCGTCGCAGTTCAAGCGTTTTAAGTTCTAGGATTGTGTGTGACGTAATCTTCTAACATGAGCACAACCTGTCAAATTTTTCCATTATTTGAAGTCAGTTTGAAAAATATTGGCACTGGATAAACTTTGGAGAGCAGCGAGATAATCCATTATCCTTTTCGCCAGTTGTAACTATTTAATAATATAGAAGATTAGATAAACAATGTTTCTTCAACAGGGAATGATAAACTCAATAAATTAACAACTGTCAACAGGGCAATGCACATTTTGGGGCCCTGAGCAGAATTATTTGAGAGCTTTGTTTGCTTTAAATAGTAGACTAGTTGCTAATTCCAAATCAAATCATAACTGATGAAAAGCAAACAATTTCATGCATTATGATACTTCTTAAATACCTCTCAATGCAATCACCAATAATAAATTTATTGGTTAAATATAACAATAGTTTAAAAATTACGATTTCTGTGAAGGAAATTTTGAATTTACATTTTTTATGAAGTTAATTGTTTTTTGTTATTGTAGAAAAACTAAATTTTACTTTTATACAACTTAAGTCTATTCTTAAATATACTTAACAGTTAAAAAGGTATTCAAATGTGAAACAGTTGGAAATCCTTATTAGAGAGAATTTGTTCATTATTTTAATGAATATATTTGTATTAATTTTTTTAAAATTGATTGAAAAATACTCAAAATTTATTTTTTAATAAAATACTTTAAGTAACCGCTTATTTCGCCTATAGGGCCGGCTCTGAGTGTCAAACACCTTTCGGTCTGGGACAGGTAGGTATTTTGTTAACGTCCGTTTCGTATCTAGATGACAAAACAGTCTGTCGTTAATCTGAATTCTTCAACCGGTAGACCGGTTTCCGAGCTATATTGTACCTCCTGAATTGTTATTCAAGATCTAGAAGTATTTCATTGTATGAGAAATATTAAAAATTCCAGCTCTTAAAAATTATAGACTGAATATGCCAAAAATCATGCTTTCAATTTATAGATAATTGGAGCAAGTTTAGGAAATTGGATTTAACCTTGATAGACCTGTTGGTCATCAGTTCTACTGGGATGTTTTACAGGCTAGAAACACATTTTGTTTTAGCTGAAATCTTGATTTATGAATCATGAAATCATGGCAATTATTTATTAGAGTAGGAATTTCCAGTGAAGAATTAAATGAATAAGCATTTGTGGATGAGAGATAGATTACATCAAAAGTTTAGATCATCTCCTGACTTTGGGGTATTTTAGTATACAGACAATTTTATTTTCCACAAAGGTACAACCTACTAAGATCCACGATTCCAAGTTGAAAAAGGTATTGTTCTAGAATGAGATTTGGCAGTTATGACTTATAACGCCATTCTGTTTCCCGTATTTAAATCCTATTGGATCCCACTAAAGAATTATTGGCAAGACTGGTTTACGACCGTGGAAGGCAGTTTAATTCCAAATAGGATGGAAAGAGCCATGAGGATAACCTGGAAAGAACTGAATGAAAGATTTGCAAAAATTTAATAAAATCAACAGATAACATATATTTTAAATTTATTTAAATAAGAAAACATTATTTCTTAATAACAATGTTTTTCAACTTTTCATGAACTTTAGTTATTTTTAGATGATTTTTGATACGGTTATTGGATGCCTCGAAATTGTAACTTCATTTATATAGCGCCATATGCATAGCGTCAGAGGCGCTTCTTGTAACCATTTATATAGCCCTCCATCCCAAGGGCGCTGGCGGCAGTGCAGGCTGGGTTTCGAACACGACACATTACGACTGTTGTCATTACCGCCGTATGCAGGCACGTAGCCCATTCGGCTCACCTGCACGACGTTTTCTAAGTTCGAGCGTGAAGATGTTTTAACGATACTGAAATACAACATACTAAAATTTTCCTAGAAATAAAATTTTATTTAGTGAGTTTGTTGTGGGTTGTCCTCATCACGGTTGTCAGTGTTGGTTTTTAAAGCCAAGATTGGCTTTTGTACATAATTTTGAGCAAATATGCTCAATGGATGGATGTTTTTGGAAAAATAATTTTTGGTAAATTTTGTAAAATTTGGTAATTGTAAAGTTTTTTGGTTTATCTTTTCAATAAAGAACCTTTATCACTACCAACTACCATTTTTTCTTTTCCATATTTGAATGCGCGTACTAAATTAAACTTTGAACAATTTTTGAACAAGGGACGGTGACCCAGTTGCTAGTAGTGTTGATCTACCTCTTAAGGCTAAGATGTGGCACAAACAGGCATTTAACGATAATTAATTGACAGACATCGAACTAAAGGATTTGATACAAGCAGATCCCAACAATTGCTTTGGAGTGAAATGTAAAGTTTGTTCACAAGGCTCACAAGCAGATGCAGAAATATGTGAAAAACATGAAGGCCGAGGTACTTGGATATTATCTAGTTTTGTAGAACTTGTAACGAGCTCTTAATTCAAGATAAGCTCAAGTTGAGCTGGTGTTGACGGCTTTTATGGCCGAACACAATTTTCCGTTTGCGCGAAAGAATTGGTTCGCAGTTGGTCAAAACCAAATTGGCTAACAAATTCTTGTTTGGAACGCTGGGCTCTCGCTTGTTAGCCAAATAAGCAATTGCCGGGAATGGATGTTGTTCTAAGTTCATTCATGGCAAGGGATTGGTTGATGATGTGACTCAAGGAGGTTGTTGGCAGAGATATGACAACAATAGGAAGCATGACATCCAACATTCAATTTGAATTTTGCTAATTGTGATGATGTAGTTTCCGAAACTGACTCTGTAGAATTTTTGTATTAAAATGAAATTATTTTGACTTATAATTTGACTTATTTCATTAATAATCTAATCTTCATTTAATTGGGAACCCATGGCTATGTATAATGACATGAATAGTAATTTTAAAATGATAATAAATGACAATAAAAGCTGGCTTAATGTGATCTGGGCTTTTCTTGGCTGTTTGGCCAGGCGATCTGGGCGTTTTTTTTTTAAATTTCACTGGCAACCCTGGTCCTCAAGATTTCTGACTTTACTCCGTTATCTACGAATTTTTGTATTAATTATCTAAACATCTCATGAATCAAAATAATAGGCTTTGTTGGATCTTTGGTTACTTTTCATTAAATAAACCTTAGGACAACATTGAGCAAGACGTTCAAGCCACCCACCATCGCTCTCTATTGGATGCGGGACGTGGATCGGCACCCAGAACAATTACTGGGGCTTCCGGAAAACAGCCGAAACACTTATATAGTAGATCATATCCGGAGTCTGAGGCAGTGGCATTTGGTGGGAGACCTCTCCTGCAGGGGAGGGATTTGGATAGAGCAGGACGGACGGCTGATGGTAAGCGGCAAAGACAGCAGAGAGAGTGAGCTTACAAATCTGATTTATTTGTTCTTAAATAAACATGGCAGACAGATAAACCTTTCATTGCAGTTATTGGGTGAGAAACAAATTTGGAGGACAGCAACAGCAAATGTTGCAACAACATCAACTAAAAATTGCTCAAAAATTACAATTGCAACATCCCCAACATTCTACCCAGCAGGTCGACATGGGAATAAAATCTATAGAAACCTATATTGATTACACTACCGTCGAAACGGTCGAAATAAACAAAAGACCTGGTCAGACTTTAGGCTTTTACATCAGGGAAGGAAACGGAATTGATCGTAATGATGGAGTTTTCATATCACGGATAGCTGCAGGAAGCGCCGTTGAACAGAATGGTTTGTTAAGAGTTGGAGAAGAAATATTAGCCATCGATGGGTTGTCTCTGAAGGGAGTTTGTCTTGACGACGTCGTTATACTTATGTCCATACCGAGCAAACTCGTGTTGACTGTGAGAACAAAACGCAGCTGTTGCAAAAATCTTTCATGTCCTAGTCTTCCATTGACTCCCACTTCCACAAGACAAATGGAAAAAGACCGGCCTCAGCAACCTCAGGTTATTTAACTTAATTTTCATTTCATACTAAAACTAGCTTTAAATTGTTATTAGTATATTCTGAATATAAATTAACATTACAATTAACATAATTAGGTTTACATAAGCAAGAAATCTGCTCAAAAGCAGGCTGATCAGCTTCCCCATCAAATGCCTCATAAGACATCATCAAGCCGTCAGTATTTGACTCAGTCTTACCAATCTACCACGCAACCTTTATATTCTAAGGAACAAAAATTACATAAATCTCATGTGACAGAATTTACTCCCGACCAAAATTATGGTTCCTATTACACCAGATTCCCTCCTCCTGAATTTGATGCCAAACATCTCTACCTAATTCAAAAGGAAGGTTATAAATTTCCAGGAAAGTTGATTGATACTACCCATGATACCTCGTACGAACCATATAGAAGAAGTAGAATAGAAGCTTTACAACCTGATGGAGTATTTGAGAGACTGGGGATTTGCGAAAGGACTGGTAAACCAGGAAGA
Source organism: Whitmania pigra (assembly GCA_021613335.1). NCBI lineage: Eukaryota > Metazoa > Annelida > Clitellata > Hirudinida > Haemopidae > Whitmania > Whitmania pigra. The sequence continues at coordinate 4,615,912 of JAJTWR010000231.1, forward strand.
AAACCACAAGCAGAAAGTCTAGATCGCAGAACTAACGGTAATGTGTTATCTCGTAAGTATCGCAGCCACGATTACTATTCTGATAGCGAGGCCCAAATAAACGGAGATTATTTTGATCATCTTTTAAAATCTGAGAGCAGGGACTGGATTTATGAAAGGGGAGATGAATTAGAGGCCTTTGGGCCAGAACGTGTGAAAGTGCATCGTAAAGAGAGGGACGAGACTGATGATCTAGCGGGCATTCGAGAACTTTCGAGATCCCTTTCGAGGCGACGAAAAGCTGCAAGACTTCAGATGGAAAAATGGAGGCATCATCGAGAACAGATAAATTTAGAACGTAGAATTGAAGAACAACAGAAGCAATTGTATTTTTTGCAACAAAAGCTTCAGCTCGAACTTCAACAACAACAACAAATCCAAGCTTTTTCTCGGCCTTTTTTGCAACATAACCTGTCTTATCCCAGTTGCTTTGACCAAAGTCGCGAAGAACATGAGCCTCGTTATTCTCAAAGCAAGTACATTTCTTTCTACCCTCCTATCCAACAACGTCATGTCGATCATGTCGATCAACAAGTTATGGACAGAGAAGATTCCTTAATGGAAAGGTTCGAATATAAAAAAAGAATGAAATTAAAATCTGAGCAAACTGCGGATGTCACTAGCAAAGAAGCACAATTTCGAGCCATGCCCCATCGGCGAAGATACAGCTCGGACTCAGAAATTCTTCAGACAGGCAATGGAAAAGTTAGTCGTATCTTAACTTCTTCGCCATCGACTAAGTTGTTTACAAGCACAGGACTTTTAGTGAACGGAGGCAAGTCCAATTCGCTACCGGCTGATATTGAAAATGGTGGTTCGGCTAGTAACGGCGATGATCCAACTCAGTTAAAACATTGGCTTCGCAAGCTTGATCGCTTATCGTACGATCTCAGAGATTTTAACCATCATAACAACCGGAACAAAAATGGCAGTATGAAAGGTTGGTAAACAAATTAATTTAAAACGCTCAAAAGTTCAAAAATTTCAAATAATTATTTAAGGCTTACCTGAAGATAAGCAAAGAAAAAATGATATCAAAATTGATGCACTGGAGTTTGAAAAGAGGCTGGAAAAATTAGAAGAGGATAAAAAAAGGCTGAAAGCTGCTAACAAAGGCGAAACATCTGAACGCGCTTCCTACACTTCAGAGGAGTACAAATCATGGCTTTCTGATCGCCGACTGCAGTCGAAGCTTCATAAAGAAAAATATGAAATGTTCATATCCAGAACAGGAACTAGACCTATATCTGGTCGTGATAGGGCTAAGATTGCCCTCTCTGAATCACGACAGAAGGTAGCCCATTCTCATCTTGGTCATTTACCATCCAAGTTGGAGTTAGTAAATGGCTTGATTTATTTTTCTATGAAAATCATTCCAAATTGAAATTTTGTGTGATAAATTTTTTTCAGTAGACATAAGAAGCATGCCGCTCAAACCTCAGATTTGCTCAAAAAAAAGTTCACAACATCTGCTAGCCAAACAACGCCCACCATTGACCCAGGTTTGCGAACAAAAGATGGGAAATTCGATTGGTTGAAATAATTATATAAATGTAAAAATAGTTCCACATACTTTTTATTTATTTTAGAAAAGCGCAAAACCCATAGTTTGGATCAAGAGCCATCAAGAATTTCCCATCATTCGACAAAAAAATCAAAAACCGTTGACATTCCAGCATCACACGATTCCGATGTTCATGATATTAGAGAAGTTGAAACACATCCGTCCCCGTCACTGGAATCACAAAGTCAAACTCAGCGGGTTCATCATCGCCTTCGTCATCAACTGTCCCTCCCCAACGACGATATTTTTGAAGATTCTCCTCAATTACCAGAAATCGTATACTTGGAAGACTCCCGTGACACTAAAAAGCCCAAGAAAAAAAGCCTACAACGTGACCAATTGAAAGAAGAACCTCTGCGAATAAGAGTTGAAGATTTTCACCCGCATTGTGCCAAAGAAACAATGCAAAAAGTCTCAAAAAAATACATGATGGATGATGACAACACGCGGTCCAACAAATGTTTTGTGGAATCGTCCGACCTAGAACACAAAGAAAAAGGAATTGATGGGTTGATGTATATCAAGCTTTTTTGTGGTCATGGTTTAAAATCCTCAAAAAGGACTATTATGCGAGATTTGTATTGTGTAATTAGTTGTGATGGAATTAACAAAGCAAGGACTGCCACAAAAACGGGAGCTCTAAATTTTGACTGGGATGAAGATTTTGAAGTAGAACTAGATAACGCGCACTTAGTCGGATTTTCTATTTATAATTGGGATCCGGTAGCAAGACAAAAACTTTGTTTTGTTGCTAGGCTTGTCATTTCCGAATTTTTATCTATCCATGGAAATCACCGACGATTGGCCATGAAATTGAATCCAACTGGAACTTTGTATGTTGAATTGTTCTATAAAGATCTTTCCCAAAGGTTTAGCAGGGTACCAATTCCTGCCGAAGACGCCATATTTGGAGTTTACCTCGATGAAGTCGTGTCGAGAGAAAGAAAAGGGCAAATTACTACTTTAACTGGTGAAGTGATCGCTTCAGAAGTTGCTCCTAGCGGTACAAGGGTGCCACGGATTGTCAGAGCTTGTGTGAGACAGGTTGAGTTGAGAGGGTTGGATTGTGTGGGAATTTATAGGCTCTGTGGATCATATGATAGACTGCAAAAGTTGAAGAGGGATCTTGAAAGGGGAATATTAAATGAAGAGCTACTTTCCGTAGATAACATCCCAGATATCAATGTTGTTGCCAGTAAGTCAAACAAATTTTATAGTTTTGATAATCTATTCAAATTCACATTTCGAATCTGTATTATACGTTTCTTAAAGTAAATATATCTTTGGGGTCATTCCACATTCAATCAACTCAACATCTGACATTATCATCATCTTGGAATGTGGTAAAATTGGGCGCAGTTGTTAATCTATATGAGTACATTAAAAACAAATTAACCTTTGACCGAATGCCCACCACCTCGCAATATTTGAGAAGCTACAAGTTTGGTTTTAAAGAACCTAGAAGGATAATATTTACCGTATATTCACGGGAGAAATTAAGCTAATTAATGGAAGTGCCTAGTTTGACAGAAACGATCTGACGACATGGTTCCAAAAAGATTCCTAGCGTGATTCATTATTATATTTAATTGAGTTTCAACTCCTGTTGAACGTTAAATAAAAAAGATACGTTTAGATGATTATTTAATAATGCTTGGATGCCAAAAAAAATGCCTACGTTTGTTATGCGTATTATAAACGTCGGCGTGTTTTACAGATTGCTACAGTAACTTAGACTTTTTATTTTAAATATTTAGAAATATATTGCCATTTAAATTCGGTTTAAAGTCGTACAATATTATTTTTGGTTTTTTTTTTATTACATATATTTAGAACATTACAATAAAATTAAATTTTCGTCAAATTATTATCATGAATTAATTTAAAAATTCAGAAAACGTGATTTCGAGGCGTCCAATAACCATGGAAGACATTTTCAAAAATCATCGAAACTTTACAGTTTTCATGTAACACATGAAATAAAATTTATTAATGAGAATATTTTATTTTCAATAACTTTAAAACAACTGTTATCCATCGATTTTTTAAAATTTCCCATCTAGATATTTTCAAGCACTTCTAAAAGCGTTTTCCAGGTCAGATTTGGAGTGGGACTGCCTTCCATTATTGTAAGGCAACCTTGAGAACATTCCCCAGACGTCTTCTATAAAATTTAGTTGCTGGAACAAACTGGCCAACTCGTTAAAATTTCAAATTTCTAAAGCATTATCCATTTTCAGGGCTAGTTGATTTGGCAGGTTGATGTTGGAGCCCTTATCGGATTGCGACTTTCATGGTCACCATCCTGCTGACTACATCAACCAACACCTTTTATGGTATCTTATGAGCATTAGGCGTCTTCATAGAACGTTCGGTTCATCTCGCATTGCCAGTTCTGCTTACCAAAATGACCCAATTGGCACTCGCATTCGCATGTCTGACTCCAGTCGAGCGAGACGGATATCTTACCAATTTAAAGTTTGATAATAGGTTAAGGTCTGTTGTCCCAAAGGCCTCTAATCATTCTCTTTACCAGATAAAACGGCTGGTATGAGCGCCGGTGCTAGGACAATTCGTCGCATGACAATGATTTTGATTATTACTTCAGTTAATTTTATGATGATTGATGATTTTTTTCTTATCTAACAATCACGAAATCATTATAAAGTATATACATTTAAAATTAAAGTATTTAATATATTTACGTATCCTTTTCTATAACGTTTTTTTCAACTCTCGCACTTTATTTCTAAGCATGTTAAAGTAAATATTTTTATATTAGTCTGACTATTAAATGGTGTTTATGGTCCTTTTAGGTTTTAATATTTCTATTGGACGAACTAACCGTTTTTTTGCGACGAATTGTCCGGTCACGATGAGCGCCAGCTATCCTGAGGGAAACTTTGACAGAAACTTGCTACTAGGTGGTTCGATTACTCATTAAGAGATTTAAGATATTTGCTACAGTAAGTCCATGTCTGGATCTAGGCACAGTTGTGATTTTCACAAATGTGGGGAAGGTATTTGAGACTCAAAAGAGAGCGGTTCCTATGGAGAAACCAAGTGTATTGGTAGATTGGAAGGGATAGCCGTTGGGGGATTTGGTAATATGAGGGCGAATCCTAAAAAGAGTGAGCCTCTCTAGCATGTTCGATGCGGTGGGAAGGTTGGAGATACATCTGTAATTGGCAAGCGAACTAGGGTCGAGGCTTGGCTTTTTAAACAAGGAAGGACTTGAGAAATGTGGAGACACCAGTGCTAAAAGAAAGTTGAGAGGATCCAGAGGAAGCGTTTTGTTGGGCAATGCACGAGTAGCATTTCTATCGACGAGATGGGCAGGAATGTTGATGAGCGTGCCTGAAAACTTCCTGCTTGGATGGGCGATTTGTGAATGTTGGCAATTTTTAAATAAAAATATATTAAATAAAGCGTCGGAGTAAATGGCACTGAACCTGAGCCCATCCTTGATGGAATTCGCCCTAGAATGGCCAGCTTGGCAGCCTCCTTTGCAGATTTATAAGCTTGTTTGGTAGCATCGGTGCATCTTGGCCTCTAATGTTTCGTTGGAAAGCTGGTCGTTGAGGTGCTGACCAAAGCGGACAGACTGAGAGTAGCTTTACTTTGAGGAGAGAAAACTTGAAAAATCTTGAAAAAGTTATTGAGAAAAATCTTATTCGATGTGTTGAATGAGCTGTTAGTCAAATAGAGCGAAGCCGAGGAAAGTCATTTAAAGAATGACATCATGATGATAACATCCTTGAATTTGAGAGAAGTTGCTTTGGGTTTCAAAATTCGTGAAGAGGACCAATCTATGATTAAGAATGGGAGCAGTGGGCTTATTTAGTTTATGATAAGTTGGACATTTCTATGATAGAATTCGCTCAGTACTGTGACTACAAATTCTGTATTCATTAACGCATTTGTCCTTTTAAATACTTTATGATTTATTTACAGTGTTGTGTTGTGGTCTTATAATTTATCATTTGATGCACAAAATTATAAAGAACGTAGAATTAATTAAACATAAAACTATTGCCGCGTTTAATAAGAAAGATATACAAATATTACGACTGAAAGTTAAAAGCTATTAAAATAACGATTAAAAGTTAATATAAGAAATAATTTTAAACTATCGTAATCGCAGATGTTTTAAAGAATTTCTTTCAAGAACTTCCGGAACCTTTGCTTACCTCCGACCTTCATCAAATGTTTGTTGACGCGATCAATGTGCAAATCGAAACCGATCCAGATGGAAACGCCAGCCTTATGCTCAGTATTCTAGACTGCTTGCCAAAGAATAGCTTGGTATGTGCTCTGTGGGCAACATGCAATTTGAATGCGTTTTTAAAGTTATATTTTTAATAAATCGAGAGTAACATTGTCCACGAAATTGCTGAGCGTAAATAGTCATACGGTTTTTGATGCTTTACTATTTTGTTAATATTTACTCTGCTGATTTTTTATTATTATATTAAAATTTGTTCGAACTGAAATTAATTATTATAAAACACCGTTTTTATGATATATTTGGCTTGAATTGTTGTGGATCCAATTATTATTGAATACCATTCTATTAAACTAGAGAAACGAAATATAGTAATTTTACTTAAATATTTTTTTTAAATTGTGTATATAGTTGTTGAAATAGTTTGACACTGTAAGTAAAAACAATGAAACGGAGCACAAAATTATTATATAAATAATATATGTCCCTTGCTTGATACAGGCAGTGTTCAGTTTCGTTATGGATCATCTGAAGAGAATTGTTCAACATAAGCAATTCAACAGGATGAATACTGAAGCTGTAGGAGGAATATTTGGACCTTTGTTGCTCTGCCCACCAATTTCAAATAACAGGCAACGCCGTAGATCTCAAAATCAAAAGAGTTATCATACCAGCGCTTCAGTTGACCTCAGCAAGCAAGCTCAAGTCATTACCTACCTCCTTGAAATTTGGCCAACGAAGTAGTTGTCCATGTTTTCTTTTAGACATTTATGTTGCTGCTAAAAATAACTCGTTCCGTATGTTCCGTTTTACTTATAAAATTGTCACTGATGAGTGATATTTGTAATTATTTTTATAAATTTTTTGTTAAACTGATTTTTGCAGTTTTTTTAATTCTCAATGTAGGCTTGCAAAACATTATAATAATTTTAGAACTGTTGGTGTCTCCACTTTTGTATAAAAATTTAGATCGATTTAATTATTGAAGTTTTATCAACGTGAGCAATCGGAGATTGTTAAATAGAGGGTGCTTGAACCGTCAATACTTGATCGCATTATTAAAATAAAATGATAACGTTTTTTTTAATATTTCTTAAATTTATATATCTGTATTTGATTTTTGTTTTCTGTTTACTTGGGCATTGATTGTCTTCAATTCGTTGATTTTCTTAGATGCAAATACATTAAAATGAAATGTGGATAGTGGAGGTGGAGGCTTATGCATGTTCGATTAAGTAATAGACTTATTTTGATGGCTCAATGGCCTTGAATGACCCTCAGAAATATTATAATTATATTTTGCAATAATCATCTTCCGTACTTTTATATTTTTCGATCGCCATATCTGGGCCTAGTTATTGTCTCCTTGTACCAATTTTGCTACCATGTATGTTCATAATCTTAGGTAATTATGTCTTCTAATGTTTTTGGGCTTGATATCAACGATCGTAGATGGAATAGTTTTGCTGTTAGCTATTTATCATGAAGTTGTTAGATTCTAGTGACAACGAGTAGTAGGTTTTTGAGCTCCGTTTTGTCCTTCATAGAACTGTTGAAACTGTCACAAGCGATCTACATGCTTGCCGAGACTAATTTTAATTTTCTTCGAATTTGATTTCACACCACGACGAATGCTGAATAAATACATTATTCACTTTAGATAATGTATGATATTACACTTACCGATAAAAAAATTTTTTATTTTAGATTTAGAGCATTATTTACAATTAAGACAAAAAGATAATTAATTTCCCTCCAATAGCTTAAGTTTAAAATAGCCTTTAAAGACCAAATTTAGAAGAAATGTATAATATCCATACAAAATATAGCTCGTAAATTTTTTTCACTTTGGATAAGAATGAAGCAAATTCCACAAATAAGTTTTTTTTGCGTGGACATTTATTTTGTTATCAAAATCATGAATTTCAGCCATTGCCACTATTGATTTGCTTTTTCCATTAACAGATTGACATGACATACAGGGCACTTGTTCATATCGCATAAAACGTTGATAAACTTAACTTCTGGCCACCGCCAAAAAATTTTGGTGCTCGAATTACAACTTTACAATAAAGCAAAAATTCAAACTTTAACATCTGATATACATTTAATGGAATGTCATGACCTGATTTTGTCGTGGAGGGTGATTTTTTAGTATTTTGACAATGTAAATTACAGGTAACCCTTCAAGTCCTAAAAAGGCCCATTTTGATTTTATTCCGCGGAAGGGGGTGCCATTTGAAGCTACGCCACTAGACGTGAAGACACACTTATAATCGATCCATTATTTACGCGCCCCTACACGAAGGCACACCTTGACAGTGCAGGCTGGGTTGAGATTATGGTTTATAACGACTGATGCTACCACAACCCCATTCTGATTCAAATGGATTATTGTAATAATTGATACATATTCTAAAATTTAATTTTTTTGTAGAATTCCAATACTATATATCGTTGAATGAATATGTCTCGCACATAATTTCGTGATTAGTTCAGGTTTTTAATCTGAATGTGGCTTGAAATAAATAGGAAAGCTGAGAAAATTTTTTTAGCGATCCTTAAAGATACGGGAGATCCCTACTAGACCCTCTGAAATCAAGAGAACTTTCTGTAGAGCAAGGAAGGTTGGACATACCGGTGCGGCGACTGACCAGTCCCTTTTGTTTGGTGTCTTCTTCGCTCGAGGAGGTGAAAGGATTTGTGAGTTAAAGCGAGTAACCAATCAACCGAATAAACGAATTTAAGTGTTCAAGGGATTTGGGATACTTAAGGATGCAAATAGATATTTATGTTTCTGAGCTGACTGGACTCTCACTGAGAGCCGAGTTAGGTGATTAGTGAGATGCTTTTTATAGCAACACCAACGAGATTTCGTGTATGAAGAAGATACCAAATATAATTAAATATAAATTTAATTACATTAGCAATATAAACTTAATTATTCCGCGCCACGTTTACAACAATATTTATATAATTTAAATTTTTATATTGCCTTCGTCCTTTAATAATATGTTTCTTCAGACATCCACTCTTACAATCTGATTGAATTCTTATCCAATCAATTCAGATCTGAATTCTCCAGTTCCACCTTAAAAAATGTCTCCATATGTTGTCAGGGTCCACCCCTGTTTTCTCTTCAACCACCATCCCTTATACTGTAAAAGGTTTCCAACCATTTAAGTTTCGTCTTAAAAAATATATTCTGTCCAGTTGTTAAAACTTACATTTTCTCACCCTTTAATCCATCGTGCCATTTATTTGATCAAAGTTTCCTTGTTTTATGCCACAGCACTGCCCGGTTATTCTTCCATTGTCACATATTCGTCAGTTTTATCATGTTCCATATTATTCTATTTTTTAATTTCTTATTTTTACATTAATCATCAATTTTCTCATGTTCGTTAACTATAAAACTCACATTTTCACTCTCAGCTTACCAATTAATCAAAGACGCAGTAATTTAATAATTATAATTTTGTAACAGGTTATCTTACAAATGTACTATTATATTATTATTATTATTATTGTTATTATTAATATTATTATTATTATTATTATTATTATTATTATTATTATTATTATTATTATTATATTATTATTATTATTATTATTTATTATTATTATTATTGTTGTTGTTGTTTTTTTTTTCTCGGCCATGCAAACATTAACATATCAATCGTTCAAAAAAAACCACTCCGAAAGATTTAGTGTCCGCAAAAGGGTCCGAGATCTCCCTGGACATGTTAGTTTAAAAGAACAAGACGTAGCTTGAAATGTCAATGGTACCGAAGAGCATCAACCGTTAATGTTAACGAGAGTTCGAGACTTGGACTTCTTTCTTCGGTGGCACCTGTGAGCCCTCCATATCTTGTAACTGTGATTTAGAACAGCAGTTACGATGTTCATAAGGCCTGTCCTCGTGATGCCGCAATCCTTCCAAAATCTAAACGATTTTTGGGACATCACCCCTCTCCAGTTGCACACAACCCGCCAACATTTGGTATCAATCTCAGAGTGCTTTCTGGAGCATTTCTCAGCATCCAAGTGTAAACATCTTGAGTGTCATACTTCAGTACTTTGTTGTCATACACTCGGTCCAGGTTGTAGATGTCTGAGGTGACGGCTGCATCATACACTATGTATGTGTTTCCTTTCCACGCACATAAATCGGGTATTCTGAGTCCCTGATCTGTAGGAATTCGGGGCTCTACTCTTGTTTTGTAGCCTCTTTTTAACAGTTCGTTTTCCAGCTTTTTCATAACAACATTATGTCTCTCGTGCCTTGCGCCATCGGTTCTTGGGCATTTCTGGATCATATGCCCCAGCGACTCTAAGGATTGACAACCCTCATCGCACCCCTTGGGAGCCTGCGGGTTCCATCTTGAAGCTCTAAGCCGGCAATGTAGTGCAGCAGCCCGGATCTTAACGCATCTGATATACTGACCAGAATGAATTCTCGGGACCGCAGCTGAAATCCATTCGCTCATTCCAATTCGCTCGGTGAATGATCTCAGTCCGTAGCCGTCTACAGTTTTGTACAGTCTCTCCGAGGCTGCCGCTTTCCAATCCTGTTTTGGTTGTTTCGCCTCTGCTGTTCCAAATTTTCGAAATTCTCTCATAATCAGAGTGTTGTTTCTGAGAATATCAGTCATGAAATCATCCTTATAACGGTCTGTCTCGGAGAAAATTTCTGTCAATCTATTCATTCGAAGACGAGGAACCCATTGCCTAAGTTGAAGAATTCCTAGACCTCATTGTCATTGTCATTGTCATTGTCATTGTCATTGTCATTGTTATTGTTATTGTTATTGTTATTATTATTATTTCATCATGATTGCAAAATTATTGAGTGTTTGGGATTATGATAATAGTTTTTATTATCACTATTATAACCATTTCGCAATGATTATAAGATAATTCGGTGATTGGGATTATAATAAGTTTTTATAATAATTATTATAATCATTTCATCATGATTATACAATTGTTGAGTGCTTGGGATTACGAAAAAATCCCTTGTTCATAATCATCGGTAATTCTACTTGTACTTGAACCTGAGTACCTTTACTTGTACTTGATTAAATCTCGAGTACTTGTACTCGTACTTGTGACTTGAGTACTTGGTCATGCCTGCAAGGGAGATGAGGCATGATGTGTAACTAGAAGTAACAAGGAAATAAACGGAAGTGAAGCAAACAAACTTATTTGAAACCAAAGAATATGTCTATTGAAAATAAACGTGAAATGGAATTATTAATTAATTTTTTTAATGACATAATTTTTGTCTGAAAACCGAATGCAGCCGAATTTCCGAAAAACATTTGTTTCGAACTTTCGAAAACCAATCTTTCGAGTACGTGTGTAAGGGAACTGAAGAAAGTCTCATGCTTGTGGGATAATTTCGTGCACTCAAAAAATAAGAAAAATAAATTGCAAAAGAATTATAAATTGACATTTTATATCTAAATATTTCAAATTAGATTTAAAGTCATTCTGCAATTGCCCACTTTGTATACATTTGTATTTAGCCGATTTTTTGAGTTCCTTATGTATCCGGATGTCAAAGCACTTCATAAATTAAATTGTTTTATTGACGTCCGTTGCATAACTAGATGATTAGGACTGTAGGTTCGAATCCGCGCTGCCATCGTGAGAGGCGCAGCCTTAACCATTATGCCATGCGGGCGCATGAAGACACTTCTTATTTATGTTTTATTAACGTATGCATATCTAGATGATTAGGACGGATTTTATTTGATTGTAGTCCTTTGCATAACTGAGATGATTTGGAAAAACCTAAATTAGGAAGAAAGGCACTTCATATATCTATTTGGTTAAAGTCCGTTGCATAACTAGGATGATTTGGACTAAAGCACTTCTTATTTATTTATTTGATTATAGTCCATTACATAACTGAGATGATTTGTACTAAGGCACTTAGTCACTTAGTAATGTTTTATTAACGTCCGTTGCATATCTAGACGATTAGGACGGTGCTCCCGCAGCGGGGTTTGCTGCCATAGTGAGAGGCGCAGCCTTAACCGTTAGGCCAAGCGGACGCACGCCTCAGATGATTTGGATTTATTTATTTATTTATTATAGTCCGTTGCATAACTGAGATGATTTGGACTTAATCGATTATTTATATAGCGTCCTTGCCCGAAGGCGCTCCCTGGCGGTGCGAGCTAGGTTGCGAACACGACACGCAACGACTGGTGCTCTCATCGCCGTTCGCAGGAACGTAACTGAGCCAACTTGCACTCCGAGTATAATTATATATATTTTAAAAGATTGAGTTTAAATGAACATTTAAAATGAATAAAATATAAATATTTTGTAAAACCATTAAGAAAAATTTCAAATTTTGAAATATTAGTCGATTTTTTATCTGTAAAGGGTGCTTTTAAATCTAGACATGTTTTTAGAATTCTTCAAAAATGGCAGATAATGGCAATCTTCACATTTTTGCGTGCGACGGGATTTGAGCGACCAATGCAATTTAAAATAATCACTCATTAGCGACCAGCCACGCCCCATAAACTGTTATAAATCCAAGTTTTGTTTTTTTTTTTATTTTCAAAAAACTATATTCAAATAGCCAAAAAAATCACACCAAAAAAAGACTCACAAATTCATTAATGAACTATCCCAAGGGAATTAATTCCCGTCTAGGGGATAGGTTGTTTCAATTTGACAAATTTAAAGGGGCGTTTGAAAGGGTCTTTGCATATATATAAACTTCTAATGGTAACGACAGGTGAAAATTAATGGCGACAACTGAGAGACGAGGAATAATCGGAATAATGAATAAGCGATGTAATCAACGAGGAAAAAACCAGGGTAATAAAATGAATGATAAGGTGGAAATGTGGATAAAAGGTTCAACAGGTGGATAGAATGTGTTTTTTAAGATGGGATTTAAATAGTGAGGAACTGTTTAGAGAAACAAGGGACGACGGCAGAGAGGAGAACAAGAGTGGACCTTTGCAACATATGGAGAATTTTTTGAAGGTGGTACGGGAAAATTCAGATCTCAATTGATTGGATGATCTAAGATTGTAAGAGTGGACATCTGATGATTTGAAAAACATATTATTAAAGGATGGAGGCAGCAAGTTATGTTCATAATTGTATATGAAGAGGCAAGTTTGGAATTTATTGATCTGATATATATTTAGAAGTCCATTTGAAATAAAAAAGTCCTTTGTATGGGCACGTGGATGGAGACGAAATATAGTACGAATTATTCTTTTTAGGAGTGTAAGTAAGTGGATAAGTTTAGAGGGATAGGTAGAGGCCCAGGCGATATTACTATTAGATGAGATAAGGATATATTAAAGAATAATAAAGCATAATGAGAATTTTTTTATCAACAAATGAAGAGACCCTTGACATGATGCCAATGTTTTTTGAAATTTTGGAGGCAACGTAATTGATATGCAAAAACCAGTTTAATCTATCATCGATAATAATGCCGAGGAATTTGGTAGAGGTGACATGTTTAATCTGTAAGTTGTTGATGCAAGGTTGAATACTATTGGTTCTGTCCTTATTTTTTGAGCAAAACAGCATGAAATTTGTCTTGTCGACATTTAAAGATAACTTATTGGCGCGAAACCAAGTGTCAACATTTGTTAACTCCCTATTGATGCTGATAATTAAGTCATTGAGATTTTTGCCAGAAGCAAATACATTTGTATCGTCTGCGAATAATAAAAATGTAAGTAAAGATGATGAGTTATGTAAATCGTTAATATAAATTATGAATAGCAAGGGGCCAAGAATAGACCCTTGAGGAACGCCACAAGCTACGTCACTAAACGAAGATTCAAACCCATTAAATTCTATCAATTGTTTACGACCCGACAAATAACTGGTGAACCACTTCAAAACACAACCACGCAAACCGTAATGATAAAGTTTCGACAAAAGTATCTCATGATTTACGGTATCAAATGCCTTTGATAGATCGAGAAACACACCGATGGTGAACTCACCACGGTCCAGAGCGTCGGCAATTTTCGAATAAAGTAAGAGTAGAGGCATATATGTTGAGTGATTTTTTCGAAATCCGAATTGTTTGTTATTGAGCAGACTAAACCTTGATAAGAAGGATTCAACTCGACGATATACGGCCTTTTCGAAAATTTTTGAAAAACATGGCAGAATTGAGATAGGTCTGTAATTGCAGATCCTGTTCAGATCACCGGATTTATGCAATGGAATCACTTTGGCCAATTTTAAGTCATCTGGTACATTTCCCGTCGACAGTGAACAATTGATCAGAGAGCTAAGAATATTGGAGATCAATGGGATGAATTCGCCAGCAATACAAGGATCAATACCATCAAGACCACAGCTATGGGAGGTCTTCAATTCTTTAACTATTTGGATGATCTCATCTGGCGAAACAGGGAAAAAAACATTGTGGGAGAGATCTCGTAAGGAATTCATGGAAGGATTTGGAGGGAGGGATGATTTTCTTTGCCAAGTTTGGACCAAGATCGGAAAAATGTTTGTTGAATTGTTCAGCTATTTCAGTTGGGGAGTTTAGTTCGCATCCGTCGTCTGAATAGAATATGTCGGGAGTTTCAACTGATTTGCTCCCTCTAGACAAAATACTTTTTATGATGTTCCAAGTACCTTTTGGATTTCCCTGTTGTCTCAGGAATTTTGATGAGAAATGTTGGCGAATTATAGCTTGCTTGATAGTTTTGAATCTGTTTCTGTACTTTGTGAATTTGATCTTGTTTTCTGGAGTTGGATTCTTTAGATATGTCTTGTACAGTTTGCTTCTTTACCCCGCCCTCCTAAAATCTTGCAGAGTGATTTTAGAAGGGCGGGGGTCATCCATTCCTGTTTTTTAATTCTGGACTGAGAACCGACAGTTGTCAAGGGAAAACAATGATTGTATAGACTTTGATATTTCGATAGAAAAAGTTTGTAGGCATGAGTTATATTTTGGGATTCACATTCTCTGGTCACATCAGACCAGTCCACCTCAGTCAAGCATTCTTTAAATTTCAGTTTCAATTTCAGATGTCTATCTTGTTTTCTGTGTAGCTTTGGAGGCTCCACTATTTTAATAGTCTCATGTAGTTTGATGTTGACGTGGAGAGGGAAGTGATCCGAAATATCATCGATAATTATCTTGGAGATGCATTTGCTGAGAGAGATATTTGTGAAAATATTGTCTATAAGAGTGGCAGATGAGGGTTGTTGGACACTGAACTTCGTCCTACTTGCATCATCACACAAGCTCCAAGCGTACAACACTAGGAACGTACAACACCAGGAACGTCCGACACAGAACCTCGGCCCACAACTCCGCCAGGCCACAAACGTGCAGGACAGCAACAGTGACTCAGCGCATAGCAGTGGACTCCTTTGTTTGAAGTCCTAGCGAAAGTCTATTTAAGGAGCCAGGAGAAGACACTTAGTTTCCGTAATGCGACGCCTGCTAAAGTTAAGATAGGTTATCTTAGCTTTAAGGTGCAGGCGTACGTGCGTGAGCCAACGCGCTGTTTTAAGTGCAACGGCTATGGGCACATAGCAGCTAGCTGCAAGCATAAGGCTAAGTGCCCTAAATGTTTAGGGAAACACTCCCTGAAAGAGTGTCAGCAGCAGGAAATGACGGAAAAGCGATGCGCGACTTGTGACAGTACCAGTCACTTTACTGGTCAGGCTGTCTGTCCGCAGCGCAAGATCGAAAAGGAGGCCATCTCCATAAGAGCTAATAAGCACATTAGTTATGCGAAAGCCCTTACGGCCGCCAAAAATAAGATAGAGGGGGTCCAGCCTGCTTCTGCCCCCGCGGTTCAGGTCGCTAAAACCTCAAAATCAATAACTAAGCAGGTTGAGCCCTCTCAATCTAATAAAAATAAGCCTAAGCCCAAGCCTAGGAATAAAAATAATAAACAGTCTAAACCTGCTGAGGAACCGGTGGAGTCGCATCTGAGCGTCTCCAAAGTCTTCCTCGGCAGATTAATTACAAAAATTGCTGAGCAGATGAATCAGAGATTCCATGGAGGAAACAAAGAACAGTTCTTAGATGTCCTCTCCCACATCTGCGTGCTTACCTTCGACTGCATGCAGGAGGAGTCTGTAGCTGAAGATGTCCGCTCAGCAACGAAAGCAAGTCTGGCCGAAATCTCAGTCCACCATGGATAGTGCTCTAAACATTATCCAATGGAACTGCCAGGGGATCCGACAGAAAACCGGTGAACTCGTTTCCTTTCTGAACTCTTTGGAAAAATTGCCTGATGTTATATTGCTCCAAGAGACATTTCTTAAAAGCAAACATAATTTCAGAATTCAAGGATACCAGATAGAGCGGTTCGATCGTACGGACGAGGTCTCCAGAGGCGGCATCCTCACATGCGTCAGGGATGGGATGTCATACAGTTCCGTCATCACATCTCATGACCCCCAGTGCCTCTCGATTACCATAATCGCGAAGACCAGGAGGATCAAGATTGTAAACTTCTACGCTCCTCCCGGAAAACCTTTTTCGAAGGAGCAGCTGGAGAAAATCTTAATCCACCAGGATGCTATAATCTGCGGGGATATAAATGCATACTCCCCAGACTTCGGAGCTCGACACTCTGATGCCAGAGGTAGGTCAGTTGAGGATTTAATCCAGGCTAACAATCTCGTCTTCTTAAACACAGGCGAGGGCACCCATCTCACAAGGAGCGGCAAGTCTACCCCGATAGACATCTCTCTGGCTTCTCCCAACCTTGCATGCAGATCATCGTGGAAGGTCCTGCCAGAAAACCTAGGCAGCGACCACTTCGTCATTCAGATCACAGTTGATGCTCCACCACTACATGAGGCAATCAGTGTACCTCGCATCAACATGAGGAAAATCAACTGGAATCTGTACCAACTGACATGTCTAGCCACCCTAGGTCAGGACCTCCCCACAGAAGATCTTGAGGAAAATGCATCCCTCATCTCTCAGGCCATTGTCCGAGCGGCGGAGGCTTGCTCCCCAAAGCCCACAAGCAGCCGCAGAAAACAATCCGTCCCTTACTGGAACGAGGACTGCAGAGCGGCAATCAGAGAAAGAAACCAGTTGAGAAACCGCTTCCTAAAGATGAAGACAGTCGATGCATTCACGGAATACAAGCGGGCGAAAGGGCGAGCTCAATGGGTTGTCAAGAAAGCCAAGAAAGACTGTTGGGAGAGATTCTGTGCCAGCTTCAACAGGTCAACAAACCTGGGCACCCTCTGGAGAACCGTCAAGAGCATGAGCGGTCACTCTCAAGGAGCTCGCATCCCTCCGATCTCCTCTAGTGATGGATCCCCACTGGATAACTTCAGCAAAGCGGAAATCTTTGCAAAAACCTTTGCTTACGCGAGCAGCAATGCAAATCTGTCCCCGCACTTCGCAAAGATCAAGCAGAATTTCTCTTTCGACCTCGATCCAGATGGCTGGGACAACTCTCCTCTGTCCCATCCCATAGAAACGGCTGAAGTAATGGATGCCCTCGGAAAATGTGGGAACTCGTCCCCAGGCCCCGACGGCATCCACTACGAAATGATTAGGAAACTCCCCCCACAGTGCTTCAAAAGCATTGTCTCCCTTTTCAACCAGTCCTGGTCGATAGGTCGTCTTCCCTCCTCTTGGAAGAAAGCGACGGTAATCCCCATCCCGAAGAAGGGAAAACCTCCTTCGGAACCGGCCTCCTACAGACCTATCTCTCTGACCTCCTCTCTCTGCAAGCTCCTTGAAAGGGTGATCGCAGCAAGGCTCAGATGGCACCTAGAGAGTTTCGATCTCATCAGCCGAAACCAAGCCGGTTTCAGAAAAGGAAGAGGATGCTCAGACCAACTGGTCCGAATAACGCAAGACATAGCTGCCTCTTCCACAAAGAGGCAGATGACCCTTGGAGTTTTTCTGGACTTGGAAAAAGCCTTTGATATGGTGTGGAGAGAAGGAATAGTCGCAAGGCTATCCAAACTAGGCATCAAAGGGAGGATGCTTCACTGGATAAACGACTTCTTACAAGATCGAACCATGGAAGTCAGAGTCGGAGCGACTTTCTCCAACCCTCTCACCCTTGACAATGGCACACCCCAAGGCAGTGTCCTTAGCCCGCTGCTGTTCATTGTGATGCTCGACTGTCTGCCCCAGCCAGTGAACAAGATCAAGGTGTCTATGTACGCCGACGACATAGCCCTCTGGACGACTGGTAGCGATCTTTCCACCATGAGGAACAGGATGCAACTGCACCTTAATCAAACAGAGAAGTTTCTTTCCAGCCATGGTTTTAAAATCTCTGTTAATAAATCATGTGCGGTTCTATTCAACAGGAACAAGTCAAGGCTGGTCTCCTCCCGGACGACACTGCGCATAGCTGGGGAGGAACTCCCAATGACCCAATCCGCAATGTTTCTAGGAGTCATCCTGGACGACAAGTTGAGCTGGAACGCCCAAACGGCCGCTGTTAATAACAGATGCCGGAAGCGCCTCAACGTGATGAGAGCTGTCGCAGGAAAATCCTGGGGAGCCAGCAAGTCCCGCTTGATCCACCTGTACAGAGCCACCATTAGATCTGTGATGGATTACGGGAGTGAAGCCTTTGACCTCAGCTACACGCAGAACAAGAAGGTACATGACAGCATCCAATTCCAGGCTCTCAAGATCTGCTGTGGCAGCATGCCTGGGAGTGGAAATCTGTCGTTACAAGTTGAATGCGGTGAACTTCCATTAGACCTTCGTCGAAAGAAGATCACTGCTAATCATGCTATCCGGTCACTGGCCACTCCTAATAACCCCATCAGGGAATGTTATTTTGCTCCTAATTTCAGGAATTCCAGCATCAAGGGCAAACTTCACTGGAAGATGAAGAAGAGCAATCGTCCATGCCCTTTTGAAACGGTATCAGGTCTCCTGCCTGACTACATTCAAAAGGACATCACAAGAGAACTGGATGCCGAAGTTCTCAGAGCACCATGGACACTGAAGAACCCCAACTTCGACACCTCCACCCTGGCAATAGCGGCCGACGATCCCCTGAGGATGCTGGTCGCTAGGGAGAAGATCGAAGAAATCAGTGATTCCAGCCTGCTCTGCTACACGGACGCATCCAAGATGAAGGACAAGGCAGGGATAGGAATCTTCATCCCCAAGAAAGGAGTGGAGCTCAGTATCAGAGCTTCGCCCGACAGCAGCATCTCTGCAACGGAATTAGCAGCCATCGAGGACTGCCTGATGCTGCTAAAAACCTCCTACCAGGGGGAGGACAAGAACATTGTAATTTTAAGCGATTCTCTTAGTGCCATCCAGTGCCTAAGAAATCGAAACAATGCCTACCACGATCCTGAAATTCACAGAATTTTATCTTTGATTTCAGATTTCATGGAACAAGACCAGCAAGTCACTCTCGTCTGGGTACCAGCCCACGTGGGCATTCCAGGTAACGAGAAGGCCGACACTCTGGCGAAGCTTGCGACAACTCGAGGCCAGATAGATCGCCAAATCCCAGCATCTATCAATGACGCCAAAAGATTCGTCGCCAGGAAGACCGAAGAGGACTGGCAGAGAAGGTGGGATTCCTTCACTGGCACTCACCATCATGAAGTCCAGAGACAGGCAACGACAAAGAGCATCTTCCAATGCTCCTCCAGGAGGAAGGAGGTCCTCATCTCCAGACTCCGGCTTGGAAGATGTCATCTGAACCGCTACCTGTTCCAAATGAAGAGGCTCAACAGCGGCAAATGCCAAACTTGTCCTCGGATGGAGGAGTCCACTAGACATTTCCTCATGGAGTGCCCTAGTCAGGAACCCCTCAGGCGGAACATCAGGTCGAAGCTCAAGATACAGACACTGGACTTGAGAACTATGCTTAGCAATCACGCTAGCATAGATCTCATCTTCCGGTGGGTCCAAGAAAAGAGAAGAAACCTGATTTGATGAAGACCTCTGACTGTACATAAACTCTGTACATAATTATGTTGTGACATTGATTGATACTATTTACTTATTATACATGTGTGTATGTATTTATTTAGTTACTTATTATATATGTATGTATTTATTTATTATATATATATATATATATATTTTTTTTTTTTTTTTTGACTGGTTG
This sequence comes from Whitmania pigra, assembly GCA_021613335.1. Taxonomy (NCBI): domain Eukaryota; kingdom Metazoa; phylum Annelida; class Clitellata; order Hirudinida; family Haemopidae; genus Whitmania; species Whitmania pigra. Next base: position 4,635,839 of record JAJTWR010000231.1, read on the forward strand.
CACCTCGATGTTCGTTGTTTCCTGTTGTTCTCCTCTGTTGTTGTCCCCGTCCTAATCATCTAGTTATGAAATGGACGTTAATAAATAACCAACCAACCAACCAACCGACACTCATCCGTTCGCCCTCAGTGGTCTTCCTCTTCGCTTGATTTCCGTGATCTCTTCTCAGGCCTTGTGCTTTGGCCTTTGTTGACTTGATCCTTTATCTTCTTCGTTTTGACTTGATATCTTTGTTTTCTCATTTGACTTGATATCTTTGTTTTCTCATTTGACTTGATATCTTTGTTTTCTCATTTGACTTGATATCTTTGTTTTCTTGTTTGATTTGACTTCTTGTTTATTAAATAAACTTTGTATTATGATACAAATCTATGTTAGTTGTAGTTTGCAGTTACGTACGCTACAGGGTCCAATTCTTGTGGGTTTGAGGAACACAGGCATCATGAAAAAGGAGTGGAGGATGTTTAAAAATTCATTAGTGGGTTGACTGCTTTCAATTGCTAATAGGTTAATGTTGAAGTCGCCCATTATTATGGTCTTTTTGTTGTCTTTAATCGTATAAGACAAGAATTCTGAAAACTCTTTGTTAAAAGATTTTAAGCTGTTTCCAGGTGGACGATAAATAATTGCGACAACAATGTTTTCCCTTCTACGTTGGCTGATTGAGATTAGTTGATATTCAAAACCTTCAAATTTCCAGTTGGTCGTGTCAATGAGATTGAATTTAATATTGTCTTGGATGAAAAAACCAACGCCTCCTCCTAGGCCACGGTCCCTGTTTTTCAAAACAAATTTGTAACCATCAATGGCAGGAATAGGATCACCATTTTTCAGCCAAGTTTCACTGACGCCGAGGATTTCTGCATGATAAGAAGATAACAGCAATTCTACTTCCTGGAGTTTATTTGAGATGCTTCTGCAGTTAATGTGCATTAGGGAAAGATCTGAGTTACAAATTTTGGCCATATTTTTAGTTGTAACATAATTTGCAACCTCGTAGAATTCCGGCAGGTAGGCATCCGGGTCAGATGAAGAAAAATCAAAGTCCGCCATTTCTCAAACTTTTCTCGAACTTGTGGTCCCTCCCCACAACAGATGTAACATAAATCGTATTCACACCAGCCAAAACTGTTGAAACATGGTCTAAGTTCACGGGATCAGTAGCGGAGACAAATATAACTGAAAGTTTATCTTCTTTCGCCTGGAGAGAAAGAAGAAAGAGAAGGCCAAGGAGAATATTCATGTGACAAAAACCCATATCAAAACTCATTTACTTATTGTTTCAGGTTAATTACTATAGTCCTTGGGTTTTCCCGGGCCCGTTTGAGGACTTTAAAAACATTGTTGAGGTTTTTTAATACGCGCTGGTGATTTTTCGGATGTCAATCTGGGCTCAATAAAATCTTGAAAAATAATAATAATAATAAATAATAATAATAATAATAATAATAATTAATAATAATAATAATAATAATAATAATAATTAATAATAATAATAATAATAATAATAATAATAATAATAATAATAATAATAATATATAATAATAATAATAATAATAATAATAATAATAATAATAATAATAATATAATAATAATAATAATAATAATAATAATAATAATAATAATAATAATAATAATAATAATAATAATAATAATAATAATACAACAAGCTCCGTTAAACCAACGAAATATGCCGTGGATCCTACTCTCGTAGCTTTTCCAGTCGATACAATTGTGGACAGCGAGATTAAGTTAAAGCAATTTATACTCTCAAATTATAAATACTTAAAAATGCCATGCGAAGAACTCTCTGAGGTGTTGAGCCGAGTTGATGATGTTGACTCAAAGCGCCGGTTAATAGACAAAGAATACATGCGTTGGATGGAAAGTTGCGAAACGGACCGTGAGAGGACGGGGGCTGGTAGTCTCGGTAGACAGGCTCCGAACGTGATACCTACTTCTGGGGTGAGATCGGATCACAGCAAGACAGGAAACCAGGTTAGGCAATTTCTTACAACAAAGATTCGACCATCAAAGAAAGAGTCAAAACGGAATGGCAGAAAAAAGCAAAGGAAGAAAGTCCAAAGATTACTCAGAAAGAACCTTTCCTCGGGAGCACGTTCGATTTTAAATGAAGAATATGACAAAGAATCAAAACCCATGCCGCATGCAAAGTTGCTACAATTTTGGGAACCGGTATTCTCAAAAAAATCGATTAGAGACGATAGACCAGTAGCATCAGTCTGCGGGCTTTGTTGTGATCTTGAAGCTCCCATCAGCTGCGAGGAAGTGAAAACGGCGCTGCGAGGTCTTAAAGATGGTGCCCCTGGCCTGGATGGAATGAAAAAGAAGCACTTGGATGGCATCAAACCGATCGATTATGCCGTACACATGTCCCTCTGGTGGTGACCCGTCATAACAGCCCGGCGACAGAATAGCCCCGACAAAACAGCCCCGTCAAAATAGCCCGGCGTCAAAATAGCTCAAGGCAAAACAGCCCCGACAAAACCGCCCCGGCAAAACAGCCCCGTCGAAACAGCCCGGCGTCAAAATAGCCCAAGACAAAATAGCCCCGTCAAAATGGCCCCGTCAAAATAGCCCCGACAAAATAGCCCGGCGACAAAATAGCCCAGGACAAAACAACCCGGCGACAAAATAGCCCCGTCATTATAGCCCCACGATAACTCCATGTCAAAGTATTTTTAAAAAATGTTGTGAAACTGAATCAAAATTTAATTCGAAATTAGTGGCTTGAATGCTTTGACCGTTTTGAGTATTGTTTGTTGTTATTATTGTTCTCCAGAAGTTTAATTTGCATAGTCTTGCTTATTCAAATTTGTATCTGGCTTACAAATTTGTGTTGACATTATCCTCATCACAAGTTGCTTGTGAGAGGTCGTTTTCATCAAGATCATTCATGCTGATGTCTTGTGAGAAAGACTCTTTTCCAAGAATCAATAACAATGAAATCATTGATGTTTTAGCATCGACTAGTGAAACGATGAAAAAGCTGTTATAATAGTTAATAGTGAATAGAAATTTTAGACTCTAGTGTTTCTTATGTTTAAATTGATCAAACTAGGAGTTAAATAAAATTTCCCGGGCCGGTTTTTTAAGCCAGTCCGACCCTGGTGACAGGGCTGTTTTGACGGGGCTGTTTTGTCGGGGCTATTTTGTCAATGAATCAGCCGAGAAGTGCAACTACATCGCCTTTGCGGACGACCTCCTGTTACTGTCCAGCACAGATATTGGAATGAAGGTGATGTTGCAACAACTTGAGATTTCGATGGCCAAAGTTGGACTCACTATGAACCCAGCCAAGTGCGCTTCGATGAGAACTGAGGTCGTCACGCGGAAAAGACAATGGATAGTGAACCCAGAACCGTACCTGAAACTGCAGGATAAGGACATCAAGGCACTCTCCGTAGTAGATACTTACAAGTACTTGGGGGTTCAGATTGGACCTCGAATGCAATTTGCATCATTGGCCGACAGAATCCAAAAAGGCCTTCACTCGATTTCAAGGGCTCCTCTCGTGCCATGCCAGAGAGTATACATTTTACGGACCCATCTGCTCCCCAGTCTCGTTCATTTCCTCACCTTCGAAGCAATAAATCTTAAGTCGTTAAATTCTGCTGATGTTGCAATCAGAAAATCAGTACGAAAATGGCTGCGGTTACCGAAAGACACTCCAAATGCGTTCTTGCATGCCCCGATCAAAATGGGAGGAATGGGTATTCTCCAACTGCGTTGCTGGATCCCGGAAATTAGAATCCGTAGAATGTCCAAGGTTCTACAACATGCGAAAGCGAGTAATGACAGTATCATGATGGAGGCTCTGGGCGGAAGTACGAGCGTTGCTAGCGAGGTCAAGAGGTTTGGAAGACCGAAGCAGAAAGAGGAGCCGTGCGTCCCTCGTGGGCTTTCAACTGCAAGGAGGTTGTACCAAACCGTTGACGGTTACGGATTGATGAGATTTCCAGAAGCAGTGGTTCCTAACGAATGGTTGGAATGGAATCAGTAGGATTTCAGCCACCCAATACGTAAACTGTGTGAAAGTTCGTTCAGCGACGCTCTTCAATAGACTGCGGGCTTCGAGAAGGACACCACTGTCCAACACAGCTTGCGAGGCAGGTTGTGGTGAGATGGAGTCTCTCGCCCACATCGTCCAAAAGTGTCCGAGCACGGATGGCCCTCGCCACGCAAGGCACGACCTCATAGTGAAGATGCTAGAGATGGCGCTGACGAAAATGGGATATTCAGCAACGAGAGAGCCCAGAATACCAAATAGACGTGGAGCTCATGGAAAAAGATAGGCTTCTCAAAGCGGTTTTTGATGTGGAGTTCCTTAAGAACTTTGATGGAGACCCACAAAATCTGGAAGATTTTCAGAATGAACGCCTGGAGAGAAAGAAGAAAGAGAAGGCTAAGGAGAATATTCATGTGACAAAAACCCATATCAAAACTCATTTACTTATTGTTTCAGGTTAATTACTATAGTCCTTGGGTTTTCCCGGGCCCGTTTGAGGACTTTGAAAACATTGTTGAGGTTTTTTAATACGCGCTGGTGATTTTTCGGATGTCAATCTGGGCTCAATAAAATCTTGAAAAATAATAATACTAATAATACTAATAATACTAATAATACTAATAATACTAATAATAATAAGAATAATAATAATAATAATAATAATAATAATAATAATAATAATAATAATAATAATAATAATAATAATAATAATAATATAATAATAATAATAATAATAATAATAATAATAATAATAATAATAATAATAATAATAATAATAATAATAATAATAATAATAATAATAATAATAATAAGAATAATAATAATAATAATATAATAATATAATAATAATAATAAATAATAATAATAATAATATAATAATAATAATAATAATAATAATCATAATAATAATAATAATAATAATAATAATAATAATAATAATAATAATAATAATAATAATAATCATAATAATAATAATAATAATAATAATAATAATATAATAATAATAATATAATAATAATAATACTAATAAGAATAATACTAATAATAATAATACTAATAATAATAATACTAATAATAATACTAATAATAATAATAATAATAATAATAATAAGAATAATAATAAGAATAATAAGAATAATAATAATAATAAGAATAAGAATAAGAATAATAATACTAAGAATAATAATAATAATAAGAAGAATAATAAGAAGAATAAGAAGAATAAGAAGAATAAGAATAAGAAGAATAATAATAATACTAAGAATAATAATAAGAATAATAATAATAATAATAATAATAATAATAATAATAATTAATAATAATAATAATAATAATAATAATAATAATAATAATAATAATAATAATAATAATAATAATAATAATAATAATAATAATAATAATAATAATAATAATAATAATAATAATAATACTAATAATAATAATAATAATAATAATAATAATAATAATACTAATATAATAATAATAATAATAATAATAATAATAATAATAATAATAATAATAATAATAATAATAATAATAATAATAATAATAATAATATAATAATAATAATAATAATAATAATAATAATAATAAGAATAATACTAATAATAATAATAATAATAATAATAATACTACTAATAATAATAATATATAATAATAATAATAATAATAATAATAATCATAATAATAATAATAATAATAATAATAATAATAATAATAATAATAATAATAATAATAATAATAATAACAATAACAATTACAATAACAATAACAATAACAATAACAATAACGATAACGATAACGATAACGATAACAACAACAACAATAACAACAACAATAACAACAACAACAATAACAATAACAACAACAACAATAACAATAACAATAACAACAACAATAACAATAACAATAACAATAACAACAACAACAATAACAATAATAATAATAATCTGTTCTATCTTTAATTCTTTATTAATTATAATTGGTAGTTTTTATTTGAAAAAAATTTTTCGACTGCGTCGGGCTTTCGTCCCTTTTCTAAACTTGAGCCCCCCAGCATTTTTCGCTGGTTGCGCCACTGGGTAGCTGAAACTCTTTACGACAGGATTCCTCGGAAATGAAACCCCTTCTTTGAGCGTTTCGGCCCTTGAATCCTCTGACCGCGGTCGATTAGCAGTAATCGAGGTAAGTCCTAGACGCACTACCCAACAACTTGAACGACGACGAAACGCACGATAACCACCACCGAAGACGGACCATGCTACAGTGCTAGAAAAAATGTTACGACAGTCCCCATTTTTTGTAATAACTTAAATTTAAATTATCGTACGAAACTCAAATTTAGAAGAACTGTGTGATATACTTAAAGAACATAACTCGTATATTTTTTTCACTTTGATCAAGAATTAAGCGCAAATTCCTCAAAAATCCATTTTTTGCATAGAAATATTGTTACGACAGGTTACAAATAAACTCATGAATTTCAGTATTTTGGCAAAAATTGTTATTTAAAACTAAATGAAATAATGTTCCAATTAGATGTCATTCCTCCTTTTTAGAAATAACATCTATGCACCTATTTTCATGGAGAAAATCAGTGTTTTGATGAGGTTTTCATCCAAATTTCTCCAGGCGCTCCAAATCGCTTATTTCAAATTATTTCTATGTTATATTGCTGTCCATTGCCATAAACTGATCTTGAAAGAAGGCCCCAGACATTTTTAATCGGATTCAAGTCGGGTGAACATTCAGGCCAGTCCATCACTTGCATGTTGGATTCCTGGAAAAATGCTCTGGTTGCCTTGGGAACATGAATGGGAGCATTATCTTGCTGAAATTTATGAAGGAGATGATTCTTGAGCATTTTGATGTACTTCTGAGAGTCCTGCTTCCCTTTCAAAATCACCAGTTCAGTCCTCCCAAATGCTGAAATTCCTCCCCAGAACCTCCTCCATGTTTTCTGCTATAAAAACATATCTTTCTCTTCTGAGATCATGCCAGTAGTATTTATAGCCATCTGCCCCATCAAGGTTGAATTTTTTTCATCTTTCGTTGTAGTTGACCATCTCTTTGGCCCAGAGGAGGCGTTTTTTCTTGTGATGGACTTTCAACGCTGGAGCTCGCTTTCGCATTTCGTATTTCAGATGTCCACTTGAATTAAGATAATTGCAGACTGTCCTAACATGGACATCCAAATCCTTATCTTTTAGCTGTTTACACAAATATTCTCCTTGTGAAGCCTCCCTGATGAGGCGTCTCTGAATCTGATTCGAGAGTTTTTTCGGTCTTCCGCCCTTGTACTTCTTCCCATATGAGTCTGGATCATCCAAAAAATATTTGATGACAGTTCTTGACCTATTTAACTTATTTGCAATCTTTTTTATTGAATAGTTTGCCTTCTCCAAGGCCTTAACTTGTCCTCTTTCTCCTTCTGTCAAACCTGCTTTCTTTCCCGTGATGAAATGAATGTAAAAGGAAGTTTTGAACTTCACACTCCTTTACATAGCCTTCTTAATGACAATTTAATGTTTGCTCCTTCTAATGAGACTTTGAAACTGATGAAACGAGTCCAAACCGGAAACTGTCGTAATAATATTTCCAGGCCAAAAATGGTTCATTTGCATAATTCACGGGAACCATTAACCCATATGAAAGGAAATTTTGCACGATGCTTACAAATGGTGCTTTACGTAATTGCTGAAAATTTCATCAAGATGTGTAATTTGTGAGGAAATTATCCATGAAAAGTGGGCATGTCGTAACAATATTTCTAGCACTGTACTTATACAGGCCATGTTCTTGCCAGGGGACTCTTGTTGGAAGCAGAAGCAGAATTTTTAAAAAATCGCACAAGTTGTTTACAAGAGCGATATTAACCTTTATTACTATAATAATTATCAATGTTATTAATATTTTATTTCTGTTATTTTTTTTTTAAATCTTTTATTAGCCCGGCCAAAATATAACGATATATATAACGGACATAACGTTTAAGAAATCCAAACCGACAAATTTTTTGTTCGGCACTTGGGTCTGGGAAATCCCGTCAGACCGGAAAGAAAGGACGTCACAAGTCGTTCCAGTCACTTCGTGTATATCAAACGAAGTTTTAGTGTCTTCTGCCTTTGGAGGCATTCATTTTGAATGTCCGCCATGTATTGTAAGTCTCCTGCATAGTTTTGATGGAGGTCCACATAAGGAACCTCATCGAGACTCCGAATCTCCTCCAAAATCTTCCTGATTCCCCACCAGTTTAAAATGAGGGCCATGACGTTTCATTTCTGCCTTTGAGGTTTAGAGACTGGATTATTTTCCTTCATCCACTGGTGGATTTCCGGCAGGTCATATTTTGAAACCTTTGAGAAATGAATTTTATTCAGGTCGGAAGAGTCTGATCCCACTGCCACATCGCACATAAACTGAATCCTTCCATGAATACAAATCTGGAATTTTGGTTCCTTTGTAGTGGCAGCAGCAACTGAGACCAGTGCCGGATTAAGAGGGAGTGGGCTTCCTACCAATGCAGACTTTCGATCAAATTTATACGAACATTTACCGATACCACTTTGTATGGGAAGCTTTGAGTAAGTCCAAACCATCGAAAAGGAAAAAAACATTTTATTAAGGAAGTGTAATTTTAAATTAAACTTTTTAGTTAGCAACTGAACAAAACTTGTTAAACTATTGCTTAGTAGCTTTTTAGTTAACTTTTGCCCATTCGCCACTTCTCAAGCAACAAGAGTGAAAAAAAGCTTATCAAAATTGTCAAAAATTTGTGATCGATATGAAACCATGATATGATCGATAGAAAAGCATCGTCTTGGAATATTTTGGATCTGTCACAAATGATGACGTACCAACGTCTACCGATTCGTACAAGCTTAAAAGAGAAGAGCATCTAAAAAATTAATTATGAACAATTTTGTGCTTTCATTTTTGGGCAATTGAAGATTTTGCACTTGTATTATAGAATTTTTATGAAAGTTCCACATATAAAAATGAATTTTTATTACTATTAAGTAAAGTTTCACAAAAATTGTTTGCCCCAACTTTATAGCTTATCCTTTGCTTTTAGTTATGAGTCTGGGGTGTTGCTTTGCAAGACATTCTGGCTTATTTGGTGGGCTCCATTCGCCATCGACACAGGTTGCTGCTGATGGTCCGATCAACACAAAGTCCTTTCCGCATTGATATTCTATTTGTTGGTTGTGACCAATTCTCTTTGCATAGGGGCTATAGTCGTATTTACCAATTATGCCTACTAAGAGTATTTGACCATTTGGTATGGATCCAGGATAATTGCAATGCACTGTAAAAGTATTGAAAATATAATATATTCAAAATCTTGAAGTTCGCTGAACAAAACATTACTCACATTCTTCACAAACAGGTGTTTTCCCAGTCCATATACCGTATTGACACACCAAGAAGGTGTTACCCTTTATTTTAAAGCCAGTATTACATATATATTTGGCTTTGCTTCCATGGTCGAATGTGTGAAACCTCACAATGCCGTCCTTTGCTTCAGGAGGTCGTCGACTACAGGGAGCTAATCAAGGATCATTTAAAGTTTTTGATAAAACCCGCATGAATGATCAGTGATATATTTGTGTTTGGTATTAGCTAGAATATGATGGCGAGACTAGAAAAGTTTAAGGGTGTTGATAAAGTTTAAAAATGTCAATCACAAATAACATATAACATTAGAGAAGCATGCAACGTTAATGATAAACACGGGACCGAGCCGAGCTTGTTGTCGTACTAGTCATGAATTTCTAAAAAAAGAAATTAAATCTATTTAAATTTATTTTTCTAAAAAAAGAAATTAAATCTATTTAAATTTATTTTTCTAAAAAAAGAAATTAAATCTATTTAAATTAATTTCTTTATTTTATATTTTATTTTAATAATTTACAATTTTGGACGAAATTATTAGTAGCTTGTTCCAACTAAACATTTTTTATGAATCAAACAAGAAAATACATATCCAAAATGACAGATCTTTATTTCTGCCTCTCAAACATTTGTTTGAAAAATAATAATAGTAATAAAAAAACAATCTCTTTAATATAATATGTACTATTTTTGTTAATTTGGCTTATTAGTGGCTTAAGAAAAGCAATTCGACCAGATAAATAATTAATTTATGGCAAGAGGAAGAACCAATAAGGTGAGTCTTTTTTACAAATTATTAATCATTTTTGTTTGTAAAATAATAAATTAATAATTATGCATTTATATAAGATGTATAAGACATTTTATGAAACAAATATTATTTCAATTTCAGGCTGAAGAAACAAATCACACTTTAATGTTAAATTAAGTGAAAACTAAAATCATCACTAGAATTAGAATTATAACTTATTATTATTTTGAGAAACATAACTAAAATGAATTTTTGAGAACTAGAATAAGAAATAAAATTATTTTGGAGGCCAGAATAAAAGTTCAATTTAAAATTATTTTTATAACTAAAACACATTGGTAATATGAATTCAAATTTGTTAACTTATCGGTTTTGGATTTAATTCAGGTAACAGTTTAAGATCTTCTGAAGACATATAGAGAAAATTGTCTGTTTAACTTAAAATTTTGTGATATTTTTACTGAGGAATTCTTTATGGATGTTTTTATGTTTTATAATATTAATTAGGCAATTAATAATTAATATAATATTAATATGATTAATAATTTATATTATATTATATTATAATATTAACAAAATATATTATATTAATAAATTAATATTATAATATTAATAATTTACACCTGGTAATAGCTTATACCTGTCAACAGGTGTCATGTTGTGGAATTAGATGTTGAGGAATCGTTATTATATAGTAGCACTCCTCGTAGCTTTTTGTCTTAACTTCACTAACTTTACTGTCGTTTGTTGGTGGGTTTTATCATTTTTTTCTCATTTCGTTCTTTTTTATATTAGTTTAGACACATTTGTACAATTTAGTTAAAAGTTAAGGGGTTCCGATGATGGCGGACTCCGAAACTGGCCAGTCGAAAAAGGTTTAATTAAAAAAGTGATGGTGTCTAGTGGACGTATTTGCTCAAAATGGACAAAGTTAGAAGGTCTAGTTTAAAAATGTAGTAATAAATTAGCAGTCGTATTTAATAGAGCATGTCTCGATGAAAATTTATTACCAAATTATCAAAATGCAAAAACCGGAGTTTGAGTATAATAAACAAATGATCATCGTTATAAGAAATATAAAAAAAACTATATGTAACCTAACTACAAAAGTGAATTTAGACCTGGATGGCATGTTGGCTTTCTGCTCCAAGTACCATTTTGGCACTCGGGAGGACCGTCCTTAGATCGGTTCGTGAACCCGTTCTCACATTTATAAAGAAGTCGGCTTTTGTGGTTCAAATACTCTCCAACAGTGAGACTGTTTTCTACGGAACCATTTTCAATATTGGGAATTTCACATTTATCTGGAATTAAAATATTCTACATTACAAAAGAACGTTAAAATATAATAATAATAAAAATAATATTAATTAACAATGTATGTATAATAATAACAATAAATGTTGTTTTGGGAGCTATAAGCGCATATTTTTTGTTTCAGCTCAAAATTTAGGCATTTAAAATTTATTAGTTGCTCGTGTCCCCTGCCGTTAGTTTGTCGTTCGGTTAACAACTTTCTTCCTTGAGAAAAAAAGGGGAAAATCTAACCTGCCAACCTTAGCTAACAAATCTGCATTCCACAAAAAAAAGTAAAGTAATGCTTTATTAACGTCCGTTGCATAGCTAGATGATTAGGACGGTGCACCCGCAGCGGGATTTGAATCCCGTGCTGCCATCGTGAGAGTGCCGCCTTAACCGTTAGGCCATGCGGGCGCACCACCTCTGCATTCCACAGCAGAGCACAAGTTTATACGCAATGGTGTGGCTAGCGTTCAACGAAAGAAACTCCTTCAAGTAGTTTAAGTTTATATGTCACTTTTACATTAGTCAGTGTTATCAAGATCTTGTGAATATACAACATTTTGTCACTTCTGGAGGAGCAAACGAATAGATTGTTTCCAGATTCTATCCGAGAGCAAGTGAGATTCAGTCGACTAAGGGAAGAGCTTCCAAACTAATTCCAGCAATTTGTAACAATTCAGCATTTTCTAAGTTTTTACTAAACCCTCGCTCAACATGAGGAGATGACGTTTTTTGCTTCTAAAGTTTGCTCCCCCAAATGACATTAGTGTTGGCCATGTGTGATTGTTGGGAGGTAAAAGGAAATTGTGTTCCAATGAAAATGAAATGTTGAAAACAATTATTACAATCCTTGGAATGAAAACTTAAGTGCCTTTGTTGAAATAGGCCAAACAATAATCTAGCTTCAACCAATTGTAGTAGTAATGGTTGAAACTCTTTCCGAGATCCGGCAGGAATCCTCAGAGGGAAACCCTTTTTTTTTTTTGAGCGTTTCGGCCCTTTGATCCTCTGACACTTTCGGGAGTCAGATGTCCTTGCCCGTAATGGATCTCCATGTATTATCGACGAGTATTCAAACAGCCTGACGCTTAATCCTAGTCACATCGGCCATCGTCTTTAACCACCACCGAAACTCATGAAGACGGACCATGCCGTATAAGCCAGGCTTTGTTCTCGACGACTTGCTAGGAGGTTCTTGCTGAAAGCTTTCCCATTGGTTGACTAGCCAGAAGCCTCCATTGTTTATTTATCTATTTATTTGTGTATTTATTTATTTACTTGATTAAAGTCCGTTGCATAACTAGGATGATTTGGACTTAACCAGATCGCGTTCGATCCAATTTTTAGTCAGCGCAGTTTTGATGCATCTTAATAACTTATTATTTGGGGTTATAGGGTTGGGTTAATGTTAGGATTAATAACTTAACAATTTTAGAGTTTGAGTTGAGTTTGGGTTAGGTGTCTATTTTTCTATTTAATATTAAATTAATTGAATTAAGTGCATATTGCAACGACAATTATTAGTTTTTAAACTAAAATATCTCCAAAACCTTGCTGCGCTATTTCAGATCTCAACCAACCACAGTGAGAGCTTACGAATATTAATCAGCCATGGTTATTGATGATTAGGGTTTGGAAATACGCATACCATCAAGCCTTAGGAAATTACATTGCAATCTTATTGAATTGTATTTAATTAACGCGCATGCTACAAAGGCTACTTTAAGCTACAACGCCAAATTTAATAGTTGGATCAGATCAAATGTACCTAATCAATTTTGAAAAATGTTTCCACCAAAATATCTAAAACATTTATAATTTGACACAACAAACAATGATTTATATAATGGGGAAATGCAAAATATTGTTTAGATATGACCCATACTTTAGAAGATATTACCATTTTTATACGGTCACCCTATATTTCAAATTTTGATTTTTTCGAAAATTGGCCACACACAATGTGTCATAACTAATGTTGTAAATGAGCAATGATATATACGGAATTTATATGCTTAACTTTGGTCTATTTTATTAATTAAATATGCTTAGTTTTAAAAATATTTAATTTAAAATAATTTTTTTCAAAAATAGTAAATCGCAAAACATTCAATTTTATAATATTTAATAGCTTGTAATTAGGTAAGCAAATCTACCAAAAATCATTGCTTTACCACATTTACAACGAGAGTTATAATGAAGTAAGTGTGTCTGACTTTCGAGATATCAATGTTTTTCTGAGTCAGTTTATTTTATTATGCTGCAAAATACTTTTTTAAGTTTTAAGACATGCCTGTAATAGATTGTACATGTACGGATGCAGTAACCTAGAGGAAAGTGAGTTACATTTTGGGGGAAATTCGAATATAAACGATAAATAAATGAAAATCAAATTTTCTGATTTTTATTTTATAAAATCGTGACCTTTATCCACCCTGGTAGTTCTCCTAAGGGTCTCAGAATAAATAAAAATAAAAGTCTAAAGTAAAATTGTGTTTTTTTTACAATGACCTAAACTTGAAGGCATGTAAGTATTACCAAAAAAAACCGCCAAAAAATAAAAGAACTCACTCCAACATTTTGGTACTGGATGAGACCACTTGCCATTTTCCATGCAAGTTGTCAGAGCTGAAGCACCGTCAAAATTTGTTCTGCCAAAACATCTAAAATTAATAATCATTACGTACTTTTAAAACTTATTGTTACAATGGGCTTTAATGTCATATGAGAAATCATTTTGCTAAAAATATGTTTAAGGAAATCTTCGTAAACTTGGTCGTCGGAAGCAACCTTTTCCCCAAGAAGTTTTAAAAACATAAACTTATAAATAAAATTAAACATAAATTAGACAACCACATTGAGATATCTCCAGAAAAGTCGATATGTTGAAGATGGAAGTCATATGAAGGAAATATTTAGAATGGTGCTTTCTGTTTGTAGTCTGTCTTTCTGAAGGTGTCTTGTTTTCAATTTGTAGCGTTTATAGACGGTAAGTTGCTATGTAAATATTATTGGCGAATTATTTATGAACAAGGGTCTCAGAATAAGACAAAGTTGGTTTTGTTTTTCTACTCAAATAATATGGTCATGTGGACAGCTAAAATACAAAATGATTATTATCGAGATAGAACTGTGCAGTGTTTGCCTGCAGCAATTTCGACAGATATACGGTAACCTGTCACAATTCACTCAGATCACAAGCTTATCGAGTCACGTTTCAAAAAGTCTTTACATGACTCCTCACCTTCAAGGGTTACTTATTAAACGTTTGCGCTACTACTTGGCAGTCAAATATGTTCGAAAAAACGAAAAGCAATCTTGATACTCTTTATTTCATAACATGCCTCATGAATCTGAGCTGCTCTGGGATGTCAGTTTACACTATGTTCACATTACGACTCTCGACAATGCAATGAAACAGCGTGAAGGAACATTGAAAGAGCCATAGCTAGGGAAAGTCATCAACTATAATCGAGAAGGACATCCAGAAATGGAAAAGTTTATTACGGTTTCGACTGAAAGCTTGGGATGGAGATATATTTACAGATATTGTTGAATCAGCCTTTGGTAACGCGAAATCTGTTATCGCATTTGAATAAACACATAAAAAATGAAACAGCGTGAAACGGACTTTAGTTTAAAATATTTGAAAATAACGATAAAAGATTGTTCTCACCTAAATGTAATATTCGACCCGTAACTAGTTTTTTGGCCGTCAAAATAACCGTTATAAAAAGGATCAGGTCTTCCACAATCCACGACTGAAATTATTAAAATTAATCAGAATATAACATTTTATTTTAACTCGTCCATTTATCAAATGATTATGGTCTTTAAGTTATCGGCAGGAGTTAATTTCATAGATACCGAAAAGTTCTGTAAAGCGTTAAAACTTTCAGTTACATTGGCTGAAAAATCATGGCTGTAGTGATGCAGATTGATCGAATGGGTAGCGTTCCTGTATGCGACTGTAATAACAACAAGTATGTGTCTTGTTCGCAACCCAAACTGCCATGGAGCGCCCTCTAGTAGGATCGCTATATAAATGGCGAATTGATTAAGAAGTGCCTTGACATTATTATTCGGATACCTAAGGCACTCAAAATATCCGATAAATACTAAATACAAGGCACATGAAAAATTAGTGCTTAACATATGAACGAATACCAAGTAAAGGAATGTCTGTGATGATATGGTAATTTTTGCTAATGAAAATTTATTATCGCAGAAGAAATGTACATACGTGAAAAAAAACATTAAATTCGTGAAAAGAAGGTTTGCGGTAGGAAAATTCACACCTCAGGAAACATGTTGACATAAACCGGACCAACTTGTGCAAATAGGGCTTCGTTCGCTCCATTCACCGTTAGATTGACATTTTCTCATAAGAGAACCTTCTAGAATGAACCCCTTTTGACATCTATATTTCACAAGTGCCCCGAAAGTGAAATCAGAACCAACTATTACTCCATTGATTGGTGGCAGAAGTTTCTGACAAGTTATTGCTGAAAAAACTTAACTAATTAATAATCATCGGCGTTAAAGAAGTCAGATAATTATTGAAATAATGAATACAATAAATGTTATATTCTTCCTCAGACAATATGACAATACTTATAATTTCGAAAATTATAACAGCATTCGCTTGTTTTATTTCAATGACATCTTGATAATTTGTACGACTGAGAATGCTCGTTATTTAAAATATTGAAAATCGATACCGCTTGCAAAATATTCATACATCGATATATCGAGTGTGATGGCACGACCACCGCAGAATCTTATGAATTTATTATGCAGATAAAACCACTTTGTTTTGTGTAATGAAAGACAAACATATTCAAAATCGGTTTTCTCCTTGGGATCATCCAAATCATCTCAGTTATGCAAAGGACTATAATCAAATAAATAAATAAATCTCCTTGGGATCAATAACTTTATTTTCTATAAAGATTTCGGTTTGATGAACTGTATTTAGTGTTAGCACATATACCATTCATCCTGGACATATGTAACATTTATCATACTGAAATAACCCGGGGGTCCACAAATAAGTAAGTTAACTACTAAGTTTATTAGAGCAGGTATTCAGTTAACGGAACTGAATAATAGAAGTTAAGCGTTTAAGGATTGAGGTACTTAAGGATGCAAACGGATATTTGGGCTTCCAAGTTGTCTGGATTCTCGTTGTTTGTCAGGTGATTATCGAGAATACTTTTCTGTAGCAAAAATAGATCCCACGTGCCCGAAAAAGATGCCAAATATAATTAAGTATAAATTTAATTATATTGGCAATATAAACTTAATTAATTTCCAAAAATCTAAGTTTACAACAATACATATGGCTACGTACATACATATACCTAATGGCTACGAAAAAAAAGGAAGTTCGAGGTTAACATAGGTATTTTCATTACTGTTCGCACAAACGATTGTCAACAAGGATACAGGAGTAGCCCAGAATGTTTCTGAAGAGGCAAAGGTGGAAATATCTATATATATGTGTGTGTCAGAAATCATCATAAATATCAAAATTAAATAAAGATTAGACCAATAGTGACATAAGTCAAACATAATTTCATTTTAATACAAAAATTCTCGAGAGTCAGTATTGGAAACTACGGCACCCCGACATAATAGCCCTGCGTCAAAACGACCCCGTCAAATATCCCCGACAAAATAACCCCGTCAAAACAGCCACGTCAATATATCCTTACGACGAAATTGCCCTACGACAAAATAGCCCTAAAATTTATTGTAAAAAAATTAATAAACTAAATTAAATGTAAATTAGTCATATCAAATTGGTTAAATTGTGAGATTATAAGCATTTCCGCTTATATAATCGAAAGGTTCTGCGTTGAAAGAGTATAAAGACGTTTTGTTTCACGTACTTAACCTTCGATAAGTTATATTAGTTGCAGCTCCAAATCATACGCATTGCAATAAGGAACTCAGGGAAGAATCAAAAGATATTAAACGACCCGAGGAACAGGCGTGACGTGATGAGTGGCTGGTAAGGTGAATCACTTTGTTTGGCTTGCATATGTTGTACGTCAATCATTGGAACCGGAACTCGGGGAAGGATCAAAAGAAATTAGACGATCAAAGGAACAGACGTGACTTAATGAGTACCTGATAAATTCTCTAAGTGTCGATTCTTTTTGTGCAGATTTCACATGCTGCTTGTCAATCGATAATTTACATTAAATATCGACTTGAAAGATCCGTGGAAACTGAGGGAGTAGCTGGAATCCTAATAATATTTTAGACGATTAATCTTCCACTTAATGAAATTTCCTCATACCAATTAAACTCAAAAGGTCATAAAAGCATTCAACTAATTTCATTTAAATTTGAAATCAGTTATCGGTTAATGTATTCAACTCATATAAATTATTTTTTTAAAAGATAAAATAAAGGGGCTGTTTTGGTCAACATTATTAGCAAAATTTAATTTCCTTGGATGGTATGTTTCTTATTGTCATAACTTTGTCAAAAAAGTATTTGCGTCATATCACCAACCAAACTCTTGCTATGAGTGAACTTGGAACAACATCCATCCCTGGCATCCCTGGTTGTTTGGCTAACTAGCGAGAGCTCACCGTCCCAAACAACAGTTTGCTAGCCAGTTTGGTTTTGACCAACTTCAACTGCGAAAAAACTTTTCGCGAAAACGAAGTATTGTGTTCGGCCACAAATACCATCAAGACAAGCTCGGCTTCAGTTACTTCAGTTATCTTGAATTGAGAGCTGGTTAGAAATAATTCAAAACTGGCCAATATACAAATCTCGGGCCTTCATGTTTTTCAAATGTTACTGGTCTCTGCCAGCAGACCTGATTTATCGGTGTTATTCAATAAACATGAACAAACTTCACATTTCACTTCAAAACATTGGGATCTGCCCATATCCAATCTATGCCTGTCAACAAATTATCATTAAATGCCTGATTGTATCACATCTTTCTTACGAAGTGGATCAACACTGCTAGCAACTGCATCACTGTCACTGTTCAAAAATCAAAGTTTAATGTAGCACGCGCGTACAAATATGATGGCGGTTCTTTATTGAAGAGATAAACCAAAGAACCTTATAAAATGTAATTTTTTCCCCAAAAATACTTTTTCCAAACCCTAGAAACCCATATTGAGTCTAACTTTAAAAAAAAAACCAAGATCTTGGCTTAAAAACCCAACAATGGCAACCCTGATTATAACCATATAATTATTAGTACAAAATGTTTAATAGGTATTATTGCAATGTTTCTTCAAAGTTAAGAATTAGTATTAAGTAAAATGTAACACCGTATACAATAATTTTATATTCAAGAACCACGGATTCGCAAATCAATCGCAAATGGGACAAGTCCGTTTATTTCGACGCTACTGCAACGTTGTAATGCGGTAATCAGTGATGGGTAGTATTTCAAATTAAATGATTTAAAATAGCGAAATAAAATCTGTTTTGTGATTTTTTTAATTTTATTTGAAATCAATGATTTTTGTGTGATTTTGATCATTAATTCAGTTCATTTTTTGATGATTGATGCTTTTTTCTTTTCTTAGTATCACGAAATAATTTTAAAGTATATAAATTTAAAATTTGTGTATTTAAAATATTTAAATATCATTTCCTGTGACATTCTTATCAACTCTCCCTCTTTATTTCTAAGCACATTAAACTGAAGTTTTAATATTAGTCTGACTATTGAGTCGTGTCTATAGATCTTTTAAGTTTTAACATTTCTATTGGACGATCTGACCGCTTTTTTGACTCCGAATTCTCTTGCAAAGAATTGTCCGGTCACGTCACTATTTCTTTCCAAATCTTTGCTAAAAGTTGTTTGTGATTTATCAGTGCTGTAGTAATAAATTTTTGATATATTGTAAACTAATTTTAGTACTATGAAAAAAAATTAATTAAAAAAAAAATTTGACAACCCTTTTGACCATGTAAAAAAAGCAATATGCTTTAAAATATCGGTCGTATCTAGCCAATGTTTTGTTTTTCTCCATTAAAAAAACCACTGTTTGTTGTGACAAATTACATTTTTTTAAACTTTGGTGGAAAAGTTTTTCAAAATTGATTGAGTTAATTTGATCTGATCCTATTTTGATGTGACTAATTTACATTTAATTTACCGCGTTTCACCGAAAATAAAAGGAGTCTGTAATAATTTTTCCTCCTAAAGTCGCTAGGGCTTATTTTCGGGGGTGTCATATTTTCATAATCAATTAACCAACCAAAACATTTTTCATGTTATACAAATTCCTCAAATACAAGAGGCAAGGAGTATGGTTTTAATCATTTACTAAAAAAATTATTTTACAATTTTTATGCAGCCCCAGCCAGGACGTTGTGTACTTTCGTTAACTTGATATTGACAATATTTACTATGAACAATGCCCATCTAGTTCAGAACTTTGTCTTTGTTCTCCTGTACATGTGTCTTATTGCTTGCTGTTTTGTGTTATTGTGTCTTATTGTTGTCTTGATGAGGTATAAAATATGGAATTTATTTTTGCACGTTCTCATTCGCTTGGCCCCCAATTGATTTCGGACTCTGTTTCTGGCCCTGGGCCAAATAGATTTTGCTCAAGTCATTGACCAGTTTGTGACAGTGAAATCAAGAAAAATAAATCTTGTAGACTATGTAAATCAGATTACGACAATAAGTCATGTAATATAATTTCTATAACATAAATTTGCTTCTTTAAATGCAATGTCTCAATATAATTTAAATGTTTGTCATTATTCAATGTAATTGAAAAACTGGATTAAAAGTGGATGAGGGGCGCCAACTTTACAGTTTTTTAAAAAACTATTCAAATTAAAATGTGATAAGGTTATCACATTCAATTAAGTGGTGCAGTAAAACTGTTAATAGGGACATTGTAACTTTGCAGCAAAAAAATGAGCATTGCCCTATATCAAGGTGTCTATACCATAGAAAAATCAGTAAATCCATCAAAATTAACAATTAGAAAACAATTTACCATATTTTGGGCAAGTCGTAAGATAAAAATACTCAGCTATTACAAATTATTAAAAATAACATTTGATAGTAATTTGTTCCTTTCTGTGTTTCTCAACTTTGCCTTTCAGATCTTTCCTGAATTATTTTCATGATGTTCCAGAATATAAATTTGCACAGTTATCAATCAATAATTGCTCATAAGGATACACCTAAGCACCCATATTTTTCAATTCGTCGCTTTGCCTAGACTTAATTTCACTAATAGGCATCCATTATTCATATCTGAGGTGGAATTTATATAATTCACAAAAAACCATAGATAATTTAAATGAGATCTTCTAAGAAAGGCGTTGAATTGGCATAGAATAATTTCTCAGACTTTTTATTCCAGGCTTCTTTTTGGGATATGATCGCAGATGTAAGATCAGGATCGACAGTGTCATTTTTCATGTTCAGCTTAATTGCCACAAGTATCATTTTCATGTGTAATCCAACATCCAAAGCAAAAAATTAAATTTTGTGACACAAAAAGCTGTTCAATGCAAAATCATATTTCCATTTTCCCACTCTTTGGAAACATGTTTTCATCTAAAGACCAGTTTAATGTGTCATGTTCACATAAGACAGAAATGTGCTTCGAATTTTATTTACATCTTGTAAATGTTACAGCGCTTCTACATTTTGAATAAATAAACTTGATATCAAACCTCGTCGTAAATTGTCACCATCCTCTGAGTGCAGAGGCATAACTTTGTCATTCTTATATAGTTTATTTAAGTTTATTTATTATAATTTTATTTATTACGTGATTATAATAAAGTTTATTCCTAATAGTATAATTTTTTAAAAGAATAACATTCATTTTACGCGAGACAAATAAATTTAAGCGATAACCAATCTAAAGTAGATTGAGAAAAGAGAGCAAAGATAAATTAATATACTTGTGCAAGTAACTTCTTGGTAACTCATTGACACTTGCTGTTGGATCTGCTTGGAATGGTTGTACTTGTAATCGTACTTGGACTTTGAGTACGTGTACTTGGTATTTTTTTGTATTTAGCCGATCTTTTGAGTGCCTTATATATCCGGATAGGATGTGAAGGCACTTCTTAATCGATGTACCATTTCCGATAGCGCCCCTACCTGAGAGCGCTCCCTTGCGGAGCATGACACGTAACGACTGTTGCTTTCACCGCCGTTAGCAGGAACCTCTGAGCCAACTCGCACGCAACTTGTACTTAAGCCTATGAAGCAGTACAAAGGTCTGGTAAAATATAGCACATGCGCATGTTTTCTGGAAATACGTGGATAAATATTTTAATCGTGATACACTACATTACGTAGATGGCAGACAATGCTAATTCATGGCAAGAAGGATAAATTTCTGTTTCTTTTATCTTTTCATACCATCACTTCAGAATAATCCTTTAATTTTAAGAACTCAATTCTGGACTCATACTTAGCGAGTTTTTGCATGAACGAAACCAATTGGGCGAAAACAAATAATTATTGGTAAATTAGTTGCTCTGTACGATCTGACTTTTAGGTATCAATTTTAGATCTATCGTAAGCGAATTAAGTAATTATACGCATAAAAAAAAGTCTGCAAAATAACGAGATCACTAACGTTTGCAAGAAGGTATAGAACTGGACCACTTTCCATCTGCTTGACAAGTTAATGTTGCTCTACCTATGAGTTCATAGCCTTCACTGCATGTGTATCTGACTTTGTTAGGATACACAAAGATATTACCCTCCCTCTTTGAATTAAGGGCGTCTCCGGGATGCCCACACTGTTTGGCTGTTTGCGAAAAGCCAATTTTTATTAGACAGTCGTTTCGTAATGTTACTTTGGAGTAATCGCAATATCAAAAATCTTACGTTGGCATGTCATCGTCGGTCCTACCCATCGACCTTCACCCACACATGTTGCGCCAAAACTTCCTTCATCTTTAAATCCGTTGAGACAAGTGTAAGTAAGCTGTATACCAACAGGAAAGGTTTTGGATTTAGGATTTCCATCATGGACTGCATGCAAGATTTCTGGAGGTTCTGAGCATATACCCGCTGAATACAGTAAATGTTAATGTCCGTTAAGAGTATAAAAACCAATGTTAAATATAACTAATTGTAACTTAAATTCTGCGTAACCTGGCATTGTAGGTACAAAATGGGAATCCGGCTGACAAGTAGGAGGATCGCCACTCCAAAAGCCATCTCCTTGACAAATTCGTTCTCTTAAGCCGACTAATTGGAAGCCACGATTGCAAGAATATTGAACGCGGGCTCCAAAAATATTGAACGGAATAATTTCAAATTTTCCATGAAACAAAAGTTTCACGGTTTCGCACTTTTGAGCTTCAATAAAAGTGAAGTAGTGTGGTAGTGTGGTAGTGTGGATCAAAAACATTGAGAAATAACAATAAGGACATTATTAGATTTGAAACTTACACATTTTCACACAACTCATTCCACAAACGTCGTCACAGACACACTTCCTGCTCCTACCCTTGCAATTTCTGTCACTGGAGCATCGCTTCAAGCACTTCCGATTAACCGTCAGATCCTTGCGATGTGCACAACCGGCATGTTGGTAGTAATTTCGCGGAGACAAATGGTCGAAATACTTTGAAGTAATTGGTATAACGCCTGAATAATTTTATGCTTGACTTATTATTATATCTAAGAATTGCATTGAATAATTAAATTCAATATTTAAATTATAATTAAATTCAATATTTAAATTATAATTAAATTCAATATTTAAATTATAATTAAATTTAATATTTAAATTATAATTAAATTCAAAATTATTTGAAACCACGATTTCAAATAATATTTAATAATTTATCTGATAAATCTCTAAATAAAAAAAAATCAGTCCGCAAATATCGATATAATGTGTGAGTGAGCGCCTGGAATTAAAACCATGCATCCCGAGTTTTATGCATTTACTAAAAAAATCCCTTATAATTCCTCATAAAATTTGGATTTTACATTAACTCGAGTTTTCGAAATTACGATGTCATTAACAAAATAATTCGGGAGACTTAACTGGTCGATGACATTTTGTTCCAGGAAAAGATTAAATACAAAATCAACGTTATTTGTAGAAATCCTGCAATGTCTATCATGTGGAGATTATGAAGAAGTCGTATTGATTCAAAACTACAATTTTGTCTAAATAAAGAAAATAATAAATTATTTCAATAAAATTATTAGCACAATAACATTCATGCTCTTATGATGAATCATGTCAATGTATGTTTACCAACCCTTCCAGATCAGTTAATATCTTCCCTAGATTGCATGGAAGTTTCCTCAGTAAATCCGGAATACATCCAGGCTTGGCGAGTGAAGAAATGTCTGACACAAGAAAATATTCTGCTTATAAAGAAGCATTTCTGTGCGGTCACACCTAAGCATTTCCAAATAAAATTACATTTATTTTTTCACTTAAATTAAATAAATTTAGCATAATTTGATTCAAGTTTTTATTATAATTCAAAATTGATGTAAATGTTTAGTTGAGCGTCAGTTATCCGAATAACTTTATGTATAATCGAATATATTGAAAAAAAATTAAGAAAAACTTTTCAGACTAAACAAAAACAATATTATAAGCGACATTATTTGCATCAAAATTAGTATCACAGTTGCTCCAATTTTCAAATGCTGCATAAAGTTATACCCCAGAGAAAGGTTTGTCTAACTCAATCTTAAATATTTGCTTTAAAAAAAACTTTAAAACACCTTAGAATTTAGTTGCTCAAACGGCATATTTTGGACTTGTTTAATTGTTTAATTCGCTTAAAATATCACTTCCTAAGTTTACGGGTTCAAACCTAGCTCGAAATAATTAAAAATGAAAAAAAATTAATTGTAAATTCTCAAACAATTATTACAATATCTAAACAAAAACGGATACAGCACAAATAAAAAATTAAATAAAAATAAATTAGACTTTGTATTAACTGTTGTTTGTTTGTAAACTAAAACATAACTTTAACTTTTATAAATATGATATTTGACCTCCCGAAAGCAATTTAGCAATTTCCAAATAGAGTTCTAAATATATTTATAAATCTCAACATAAAGGATCACTTTTATTTCTCCGTTTAGTTCTTGTTGAAAAGTGTTTAAGTGACTTTGGATCGATTTTAGGTACGTCGTTAATTGTGGAATCTAAAAAAAGAAAAGACTAACTAAGAAAAATTGAGGTAATTCCTAATTACCTTATTTTCACGAAATTAACACGCGGACGAATATAACATGCAATTTTTCCAATTTATGTAAAAAATCACTTATAAAACACGCAAACGATTATAACACGCACCAACAGACGCCTTTTTTTCTTATGGCTAAAAAAATTTAGCATTTAAATTTAAATTATATATATTAAAATATTAAATTGAAGCAGTTTCTAATATATAAAACAATCAAATATAAAAGTTGTTAAAAAAAATCTTCCGTTGGCTGAGCGGCCGATGCTTGAAGTGATAAATACAGTGATATATAGATAGAAGTGCTCTTGATTGAAATATCAGTCCAAATCATCTTAGTCATGCAACGGACTATAATCAAATAAATAAATAAATAGATTGAAATATCAAAGTCGTTAAGAAAGTAACTGATAAACGTAACTCGTACACTGTTGCCTACAAGCTTCAAGTCATTTCTAGATCAAAAGACAAAGGTAAACAGAGCAGCTGCTCGGGAATTCAACGTTAATGAAGTGTCAGTTCGCGAATAGAGAAAGAAGGAATGGTTGCTTGAGAAACTGAACCTGAGAAAACGTGCATGCCTTGGCCAAAATGCGAAATGGCCAAAGTTAGAGTCTGATCTAAAGCTATGGGTCTTGGAACAAAGGAAGAGATAGCTTTTTTCCCGCTAAGAACTGTGACAATAACAACAAGGGGTCACGAACGGACATGTTTCACAGTCATGGGTGACCCGTCATAACAGCCCGGCGACAAAATAGCCCCGTCAAAACAACCCCGCGTCAAAATAGCCCAGGACAACACAGCCCCGACAAAATAGCCCCGTCAAAATAGCCCGGCGACAAAATAACCCAAGACAAAATATCCCCGTCAAAACAGCCCCATCAATGTATTTTTAAAAAATTTGTAAATTTACATTAACCGATAACTGGTTCCAAATTTAATTCGAAATTAGTGGTTTGAAGAATTATCGTCTAAAATATTGTTGTAAACTTAGATTTTTGGAAATTAATTAAGTTTATATTGCTAATATAATTAAATTTATACTTAATTATATTTGGCATCTTTTCCGGGCACGTGGGATCTATTTTTGCTACAGAAAAGCATTCTCGATAATCACCTGACAAACAACGAGAATCAAGACAACTTGGAAGCCCAAATAACCATTTGCATCCTTAAGTACCTCAATTCCTTAAACGCTTAACTTCTATTATTCAGTTCCGTTAACTGAATACCTGCTCTAATAAACTTATTAGTTAACTTACTTATTTGCGGACCCCCGGGTTATTTCATTGGTGTCAGGAGTGGGATCCCAAAAAGTAAGTCATGAGCAAGGTCTTAGAAGATTTAACTTTTGCTGGAATGAGACGTGAGCTTAAGTTGAGGCAAATGGATTCGAAAGGCTCCAGGGAAGAATTGCAGGATCGCCTGCTGTCGTGGATAGTAGACCAGGGTGAGGATCCAGAAGCTTATATATTTGTTGATCCGGGTCTGAAATGGGTGATGGGAAATATGGATAAAATGATGCAAAGCTTTGAAGAAAAGATGGAAAAAGTAACTGAGGTTTTCTCCAACAAGGCCTCCACTAGCTACCAACCGGAGGAGACTCCATCAAGCACCATAAACATCATGCCAGCTGAGGCCTCAGCAGTGTACCCGATTGCCACACTGGTTTCGGTTGAGAAGGAGACCGAGGAAATTGTAGATGGAAGAACTTTGGAAAGCGAAGTGTTTCTTCCATGGAGTGAGGAATCGGGAATGGAGCTGAGGGAAGAGCTGGGTGAAGAGAACGGTGCTGAGGAGACCTTTGCTGAGGTGAGTGAGGCCAGTTTGGTAGTTGACGGGGACAGTCCAATAGTGGAGCTCCCAATAAATGTTGAGAATGAGGACAAAGGTGAGCTGAGGGAAAGTTTCGCAAACTCCAGAGAAGTCGCGCCAGTGCCCGATGAGCCAATTCCGTGCACGATTGCCTCGTTGGTATCGGTTGTGGAGAGAACCGAAGAAATAATTGAAGGGGGGACTTTGGGAGAGACCAGAGTGGAGCCTCCTCGAGTTGAGGAATCAGTGGAGGAACTGGGGTTGGGAGTTTCCGAATTCGATTCAGCTGTGGATGTTGTGAAGGTTGGAGCTGCGGATGTCATTGTAACTAAGGGTGGCGGTGAGGTACTCGGCGGTCGTGAGTACGTGGTTGATAAGATGGGATCAATGTCTGAGGAGTTCATTTGTGGAGTTCTCAGTCAGGGCGGGCTTTCTGGCCTTCGGAAGTCGTCGGAGATTCGAGGCGAGCATTTAGTGCTGTTGGTTGTTTTGCTGATCTTTTTCAGCAAGCGTTTTAGTAGAGATACGAGAAGAGGAAGGGCTTGCATTGAAACAATGGTGATGCATGGGCACCATGTTAGAGATTGTGTCCCGAGAGTAAAAATGAAGGTGGCACACATTCCCCAACTGGCGAAGTACCACGGGGAGCAGCAGTCTGTTCGGGACGAACAGATTTAAGGAGGGTGTAATGTTGTAAACTTAGATTTTTGGAAATTAATTAAGTTTATATTGCTAATATAATTAAATTTATACTTAATTATATTTGGCATCTTTTCCGGGCACGTGGGATCTATTTTTGCTACAGAAAAGCATTCTCGATAATCACCTGACAAACAACGAGAATCAAGACAACTTGGAAGCCCAAATAACCATTTGCATCCTTAAGTACCTCAATTCCTTAAACGCTTAACTTCTATTATTCAGTTCCGTTAACTGAATACCTGCTCTAATAAACTTATTAGTTAACTTACTTATTTGCGGACCCCCGGGTTATTTCAATATTATTAGGATTCCGGGTACTTCCTCACTTTACGTTGACTTTTCAGGTTGGTATTTAATATAAATTATCCTCACTTTATCATCCCGTCATGTGGACATGTAACAAATCAACAAAGAACCAATTCTACCGCTATTTTGACGGGGCTATTTTGTTTTGGGCTATTTTGTCGCCGGGCTATACTGACGGGGCCGTTAAGTCGGGGCTGTTTTGACGGAGTTATTTTGTCTTGGGCTATTTTGTCACCGGGCTATATTGACGGGGCTGTTTTGACGGGGCTGTTTTGACGGGGTGCCACAGTCATGCTTGGATGCTCTGCGGCTGGCACCAAGTCAAAACCAATATTGATTTTCAAGAGACAATGCGAAAATTTTTAGCATGAAGCTCTGGATTCAGAAATGTTTTCAAAAGAGGGGATTCTTTTCAAAGAGCTCGCGGTTGATCATAGATGCAATGACTGCTCATAAAGTGGAGTCAGTTAAGAAGATACTGAACTTAAGCGGATGTCACATTGCAATCATCCCGGGTGGTCTATCATCCAAACTGCAACTACAAATCGTTGATAAATTGACAGATCTGAGAGGGAGGAATGGATGCAGAATGGCACATACACCCACACACCGTCTGGATGAGACAGGAAGGCCTTGTATTCCGAGATATGCACGTGGGTTGCACGAGCACGGGACAAAGTGTCTCCTGATTTGATTCTGAGTGGCTTTAGAAATGCTGGCAGTAAGTCTACAGGAAAGGAGTAAAGTGACCACCCGGACTTTGAACTAGCCTGCGATCCGGCAAGAGCCGAAAATGAATGTGAAGACTGTTCGACTTTTGACGGATTTGAAGGCTTAGCTGATGATGAGGAATAATTATTGGTTTTATGATTGATTTTTTGAATGTCTGTTAATAAATTGTTTAAAAACTTCAAAGAACTGGTTAACGATTCATGAGCTCGCTGCAATTGACCAAAATTGGTCACGAGTCGCTTCGATATTGCGTTCTCTCTTCAATTCTTCCTCGAAACTATTTTTATCTTAAGATTTGCATCAACTTCCTACTTTGGAATGCCCATTGTTTACGCATAATAATTTGTAAGACAAAAGTGAAGCAATACTTCAAAGGACGGTAACGAACTCGTTAACTAATTCCACGCTGCAAAAAGTCCGCTTAACCCGTCTCTGTGTCCCATAACTCCCAAAATATGGAAATCACATATTTTAAATGTACAAATCTTAAGAGACATTTTTGAATGTTTTGAGATCAATTCTTGGAGTAGATGATGAAGTTAATCAGATGCATCATGCTGTGAGACACAGCTTCAATGGAAAGTATAGCATTGTTGAGGTCCAAACCGTACATTATTTATAACATGAAATTTCATGAGATTTCAAGGTTAGGGTCATACTTTCATACTGAAAATTTTCGCATTGTCTCTTGAAAATCAATATTGGTTTTGACTTGGTGCCAGCCGCAGAGCATCCAAGTATGATTGTGAAACTTGTCCGTTCGTAACCACTTCTTGTTATTGCCACAGTTCTGGCGCCAGATGCTTTCACTAGCGGGAATGTCAAAAGCTATCTCTTCATTTGTTCCAAGACCCATAGCTTTAGATCAGACTCTAACTTTGGCCATTTCGCATTTTGGCCAAGGCATGCACGTTTTCTCAGGTTCAGTTTCTCAAGCAATCATTCCTTTTTTCTCCATTCGCGAACCGACACTTCATTAACGTTGAACTCTCGAGCAGCTGCTCTGTTACTTTTGTCTTTTGCTCTAGAAATGACTTGAAGCTTGTAGGCAACAGTGTACGAGTTACGTTTATCAGCCACTTTCTTAACGACGTCGATATTTCAATCTATTTATTTATTTGATTATAGTCCGTTGCATGACTAAGATGATTTTGACTTATATTTCAATCAAGAGCACTTCTATCTATATATCACTTTATTTATCACTTCAAGCATCGGCCGCTCAGCCAACGGAAGATTTTTTTTTAACAACTTTTATATTTGATTGTTTTATATATTAGAAACTGCTTCAATTTAATATTTTAATATATATAATTTTAATTTAAATGTTAAATTATTTTAGCCATAAGAATAAAAGGCGTCTATTGGTGCGTGTTTTAAAAGTGATTTTTTACATAAATTGGAAAAATCGCGTGTTATATGTAATGTTGAATTAAGTTTGATGAATGCAGCACAAACAGTTGGATAATTAAGTAGAGTTTGTACATTTCTTGCGGAGTTTGATAAATAATCATTAAGCTGTTCAGCTAACACATTATCACAAGAGTTTGGTACACTTTCCACATAGTCATATAAATCATCATATTCACTGTTCTGAGCCGCATTGCATTGTCTGCAGATTGTTAACGATGTAGGTCTTTTGGACAAAAATTATTTTTCTTCATTTTATTTTAAATTTTTTTTTAAAAGTAGTTAACTATTTGTAGTTAATAACTACTTTAAAAGTAGTTAACTACTTTTTTAAGGGTAGTTATTAACTACTTCCTATTATTAACTAGTAGTTAACTACTTATAGTTAGTAACTACCCATCACTGTATACGACGGTCCGTTTGGGTAGAATCGCTCACATCCTCGAACATCAGCTCAGCTACTGACTCATCGATCTCATTCTGGGCAAGCCAAATAGGAAGGACCCTGCAATTTTTCCAAATCCGATGAATTTTTTTTGTGGTGGGGGATAGGGGGATTTTCAATATACCATAGGCACAACAATAACGAACCATGTTACTTCATGAATTTATGATCATTGATTTTCCATTTGTTTTGTCATATTGATATAATTATCATAATAATTGTAATTTATCAACAATGTGAAATAAAATGTTTAAACGTTGTACTTACTTACTGTTTCTAATTTAAATTCTCTTTTATCAAAAACAAAGATCAAACCGGAAATTAAATATGGACGCTTGTTTTCAATCTAACTATAATAATTATTGTCAAAACGTTTGATAAAAATCTAATACCAAAAGCCAAAACTTTTATTAAAAACTTGAATTTGACGGTTATTTAATAATTTGCTTTAACTGGTTTGAAACTATTTTTAATAATTTATTAATGATACAAAAGAAAGACTGCAGACTGAAAATAGTTAAACTCATAATAATAATAATCTGTTCTATCTTTAATTCTTTATTAATTATAATTGGTAGTTTTGGTTTGAACAGTTTCAAACATTTTTTGACTGCGTCGGACTTTCGTCCCTTTTCTAAACTTGCGCCCCCCCTTCCAGCATTTTCGCTGGTTGCGCCACTGGGCAGGGACACCCAACCTCCGAGAATGTCAGAGGATTCAAGAGACGAAATGCTCAAAGAAAAGGTCTCCTCTCTGAGGATTCCTGCCGGAACTCGGAGAGAGTTTCAGCTATTACTATCTCTGACTTCTCAGATAAAGGGATGTCGTTTCATCTTTTTCCAAGGGCAAACCCTCGTAAAACTTTAAGAGGTGACCTTTTTTATTCTATCCTAAAGTCAAGCGACTCAAAAAGACTGAATTTCTCTTGAGACTTTGATTAAGGTTGATAGCCAAACATAGTTAATGAAGGAATAGTAAACACGGTTTTATATCTTTAAATGAGTTTTGAAATGAAGGAATTACACCAAAATAACTTCATCAATGAATTTGCATGCCAGCGTTACAAATAGTTTTAAGTTGAAGAAAAGCAGGAAATTACACTGTCAATGCGTTAGAAAGTTTCACATCTAAACATGCAATTTGTACCCCGATCCCGGCTAACCTCGGCAACTGAACCCCAGCCCCAGCTAAAGAAAGTGACCCCTGTCGATTCCTACTCGTACATCAATCGATACGTTATACCAAATGTCAAACTGAAATCTGATCAATGTACAGAGACACTGGGGAAAGGAGCGGCCGTTTTTTCTATCTTTTATTCTTACATCATACTCCCTCAAAATGCCACCCCTTGGCACTTGCCGCCCGGGGCGAATCGCCCCTGCAGTCCCCACTGGTACGTCACTAAATGGACGTTAAATAATCAACTGCCTTCAAGCAACATGCTTTTCTTATGACGGAGCAGGCAAGCCAAGCAATATACTTTATACATACATTATACATTGTATATACTTTATATAAATATTGATATATTGTAATATTGTATTCTTAATAAATTGTAATATTCTAAATACAAAATTACTACTTCTCTATCTATGCTGTCGTGTTGATTGGTTTCGGCTATCGGGTTGGCCGAATGTTATATGGCTTTCGCTATGCATTGGTTTGAGGGAGAGATATCGGCCGCTATAAATATTTCTAAAAGTCAGAAAACACTTTTTGTAGTGTTCGTGGGAGGTATGATTAGTTGATTTGAGGCTTTAATTGAATAAATATAGTTGTCATAAATAAGTAAATGGGAATTACTACAAACTTTAGGCATTGAAGAAGATGAAGCTATTTGGAACGAAGGGAGCATTGGCGCAATTGCAGAAAGAAACAAATGCGTCTGCTTGAAGTTGAAGGCAGACAGGTTACTGCCAACTTTAACACAAAAGTCACAACATTGATTCATACTAATGTTTTGTTTAAATTTTCAGCCAACTTGCCAGGCAGTTTTCACAAATCTGTATCCTCTCACAAACAATATAAATGTTCTAAAGTATACACAATTAGGTCATATTGTAATCTTCCAACTAAATGTTGACATATAACAAGCACTTTTCCTATATTTTACAAGATCCTTTAATAATTTTACCCACTGTTTATTTTATTGGCAATGATGGTCAACCACTCGAGGTTAAAGTAGGGAGAGCTTCAGTGAAGGAATTGGAGAATTGTTTTGATACTGCTATTGAGGTTTATCTGAATTAATTAAGTAATTTATTTATTTGCTAGAAGTATTTTTTTTTAAAGCTGCATAAAAAGAATATTTCATCTGAAAATCAAACCCTTTTCTCGAATACTTTTGGATATTCATCACCAAACATTGAAGTCCAGAACTTCCCTGTGGAAGAAACAGCAAAATTGTTAGTATTTATGTGTTATATTAATTTGCATTTATATGTAATTCCTATAAACGAAATTAATATTTATTATGAGATGGGGCTAAAATTTTGAGGTATTGCTAGGTAGTAGATAGTAAAACTGCTGCCCTTGTTGACCATGCACGGAATTCGTGTGGCTTTGTGTTGAAATGAGTTAATGCTCAAAGAGTTCATGACACTGAGGCTTTGTTTACAACAACTCAACTAAACAAAGACCACAGCGCAATCCGCGTTACATGCAAAAATGAAAATAATTTAAATAAAATGTCAACAAAAAACAGAGTTTTTACTAATATCATAAAAACTCAACATCTTCTCATTTTGTTAAAACCCCATTACTTGAATCCTATTTTATCCATGATCATTCAAATCAATCATCTGGACTTCCTCGTTCAGCCTTGCCTTTTGTTTCACCTTGCCTCTTCCTATAGCTCCAGTCATGCTTCCATCTATTACTTGGAGCCTGTGAGGTTCAGAAGATCTTTGAAAATCTGCCAGAAACTCTTTTCTGAAAGTTAGCTGTCTGGTAGCACCGTTATCTACAAACCACTCATCAGCATCCTGAGTTTAGTCGGCAAAAATGGCTTGGACTTCAATTACAAGCAGATACTCTGATTCTGACATCCTAGATTTCCTTTCAGACAACCGCTTTTCACACTACCTTTTGAAAGGTTCCATTTCCTTGCAGTTTCTTTGTTGCTTCTTGTTCTCAGATATTTTCTTTTCTGGACATTGCTTCTTCCTGGATTCACCTACAAACAAAACCTCATCTTATCATGAACCTTCTCTTTCAGTCATAGCCTTCTCATAACTACATAACTGATTTGTCAATGCTCCTTTGTTCTTTAGCCAGCAATCCCTAACTTTAAGCAAAAGAGAAATAACAACTTGGCAGGGTCTCAATTATTTTGCACATCAAATGCAGATCCCTGTTTTTCTCTTTCTCCAGCTCATTGGATAGTTCCTTCCAAATGTTCTTCAATTTTGTCACATGTGCTGCCACATCATTCTCACTTTTTTTTTAAATTGAAGAAAGGCATGCATAAGTCATATACCTTGTCCTCTTTCACTCCTTCAAACAAGTTGTGCATTTCAGTCCACAATTCTGCAGCATCCCTCAGTGTCACCTTCTCATAGACCTCTGTCATGTTGGTTGAAATGACAATCTGCATTTCTAAACCTTTTGCTTGCTTCCTGATATTTTAGAAGTATCACTTTTCAATGGTTCTTGTCTCTTGAGTTTTCTTTCAGCTACATCGAGAGCATCTCCCAGACCTTGAAAGATGGTTTCAGCTTCTCCAGTTCAACCAGTTGGACTTTCCCTCTTACGATTTAATCTGCACTTTCTTCAGATCCATGAAAAAATTTTTGATAGCAAAAACAAAAAAATCAATCACCAAAGGATCTATTCAACTTTGAAGCCTATTCTGGGCCCATGACCAGTTGAAACGAGTAGTTAATGCTCGAAGAGTTCACGACACTGAGGCTTTATTTACAACAACTCAACTAAACAGAAACCACAGTTTTGCAAACTGCAATTTATGCAATGATGAAAAAAAGTTCAAATAATATTTTAACAGTTTTTACAAATATCATAAAAACTCAATTTTGATCCTGGGTTGTTGGTTAGGGCTTTTGTGATGGTGGAGCATATTTAAAAGTTCAAATCCTAGTATGCCTTCAAGAGTTTTTTTCATTAGCACTTCATGTAGATTGTTCTTATTTATATAAAATTTTAATTTTAAAAATGATTTTGGAGATCCTCTCACTGCGTTCATGCCTACACAGTTGAACCCACTTGTATTGATCTTGGTCAACCCAACTATTAAGTTGACGTTTTTGAAGTGGAACCGCTAAATTCATTCATTGACTTAGCATTTACCCATCGGTTGTGTCGATTCTTTTATGTTTCCTTAATATCTTTAGCATAGAGAGGGCCAAATTCATCGGTTATCTCACTCCCCATGACTAATTGCCAGCTTTTGAAGTGGAACCTCCAAATTCACACTTTGTCTAGCATTTTTTCAATGGTTATGTGAGTTCTTTTATGTCACCAAACTGAATTCACTCACTCTTGTTGATCTTGTCTGAGGGATAACATGTTGTAGCTATTCTGTTTATTTTTTTGTTCTAAAAATGTCTGTAGGTGTTAAGAGACAACTGGACTATTGGTCAATAGAGAAAAAGTATGAAATCATATTGCAGCTAGAATAAGGAACAAAACTGATGGACCTTAGCAAAACCTTCAACATGGCATTTTAGCAAACACCATTTCAGGATTGAAAAAGAAGGCTTCATCTGTGACATTGGAAGCCATCTGGATCACATACACAAATTAATTTTCACCTCAAATTTCTTGATTTCCATGACCCAGTCAAATCAGGTCTTTTCAAAAACATAAAGGCTTCCAAAGAAACTTGGAAATCATCTCTCAAGGTATCATAGGTAGTGAGATTTTTGAAAAAGCCCAGGTTGTCTGACCATAAAAACCAAGAACAGCCCAGAATATATTGAACCAGCTTTTATTGGCAATTAATTATCATATTTTAATTACTATTAATTTTATTACACATAGCCATGGGTTCCCAATTAAATAAAGATCAGATTATTAACGAAATAAGTCAAACACAATTTTACTTTAATTCAAAAATTCAACAGTGTCGGTGCCATAAATTGCATCATCATAAATGTCAAAATTGAATAAAGATTAGACCAACAATGAAATAAGTCAAACATAATTTTAATACACAAATTTGACATGCAAATCTGCCGGAAAAGACTGAAGTCGGTAGAAGATTTTTTATTGAAGAGATAAACCAAAGAAACTTACAGAATATTATTTTTACCCAAAAACACTCAGACATCAAAGTGAAAAAAACCTAAAAACCTGATCTTGGGACATATTCTAGACTGGCTCAGATAAAAATTTAGTTTTTTATGTTCCATTCTAGAACACTAAAATTGTCTTACCTTTGGAATATTTGGAATAATTGGTTATTTGTCTTAATATAATTAATAATATTGAAATGTAACTGAACAATTTAATAATTTAACTGAGTTATTTCAATGTGTTAAACTCATCAAGGAAAGATGCAATTTATGAATGCTTAAGTTAGTTAGAATGTGATCTAAGGAACTATTTTGTTACCTGCAGTTGATTTTCTTTTAGAATTGAAGGCCATTTCACTGAATCCAATGATGATAAAGCTCATAAAGATATTGAGAAGAGAAAAGTTCTTGTACAAAAATTGGTTAAAGATATAAAAGAAGATTTCAAAGATGATACGGAAATAAGAGGACTTGAAATTGAATTAAAGAAAAAAGAAAAGATTGGTTCAAAGGCAAATGATCAAATCAAGAAGGGAATAGAATTGGACAGGTTATTGAGATAAAGAAATAGTAATTACATAGATTTCATGTTAATTTCTAATATAATAATTTAATTATTGCATCATTCTTATGGTCTTAATAGACAAATTTATTTAAGGGAGTTCGTCAGAATTCAGTTCAAGCTGCCTGATGGATCAATAATAATTAATACATTTTCTTCATCAGACCCATTACTTATGGCTCAGACTTTTATTTTACAGGTTCTATTCTATGTCAATTTTATATTTTATGGTCTTTCACGAATAATATGTTGCTGTATGTCAAAAGCCAATTTAATGCTTAATTTATCTTTATGTAACTTTATATTCCATTCTGTCTACGCATTTGCAGATGAATGATTGTATTATTAATCCAATGGTTCTCTTATATTTGTGCTACTGCTGCTTTCTATGCAATTTTTGTTGAATTGAAAATGAAATATAATTTTATAATTAGCTAAAAATCTAATTTAAGAGACTCAGCAATTCATGGAGTGGCATAATGCTAACAACACTGCATCCAAAGATAACTTTCAAAGATGATGATTACAAGAAGACATTTACGGAGCTTAATCTCACTCCATCTGCAGTTTTGATTGTTCTTCCTAAGGTTAGCTACTTAAGTCTTGTGATTATGGAGCTACTTTTTTGTGTTAATTTAGATGTTATTATGTCTATAAATTACTATAAACTTTGCTCAGGAGCCAGAGCCAACTTCAAGAAGTGGAAATTTATTTATGCATTTTGTCTACCAGTTTGTGATGCTCTATCATTATTTGGCTTCTCTCATTTTCCCAAATAGAGTTGAATCCATCAATACTGCTAACAATGATTCTCAGAACCATCGTGAGTCATCTGGAGTTGTGGCATCCCAAAATTATGGGGGTGCCAGACCTAAAGTTTTTGGGACTCCAAAGTAATATTCACTTTAATAATGTTATAACATGTCTCATGAGGGTTTAAAAAATTCTGTTTGTCTTAGTCAAAGCCTTAGGCAACGAAGAGAAGGCAACATTCATAGATTGACAGCAAATGATGAAGATGATGAACATGCCACCTGGAATGGAAATTCAACTCAACAGATGTGACAATTTGAAATAATATCTGATAAATAAACTGGATTTGCTGCAATTATGACTTCAAAATGCTTGGTCAATCTCCATCTTATCTAAGCTGAGCATGTAAAAGCTGGCCATTAGCAGAAATGAATGAGTCAGATGAATTATCATTCAAACAAATTAGTAAAACAAGATGTTTAGTGGCAGATTAAGAAAACAGAGTTTGTAAAGTCATTTCTCACGTTAGTGGAGTCTCTGGAAGCTGAATTGCTAGATTACTTAACTTTTCATATGCGGGTAAAATTATCTGGCAACCAGGCTGTTGCTCACATGGCATCTGCACACATTGGCAGTTGATTACACTGATCTACACAAGCTCTTAAGCGAACAACATTTGCGCATACTATAATTTTTGACAAGTTTAATTAAGATATTTTTGAATATGTGAACAATTAAGATTAAAATATAAAAAAAAAATCTATTTTAATGTTCTCCTTAGTGCACAGAGCCGTATTTAGAAATTGATTCGGGTGGGTTCAAATCAGAGCCGCCGGGAGAAAACAAGCGTCGGTTAGAGACTTTCTGGGCCCCTATTTCCATCACTAATCATATCCAGATTATTCAATTGGAAAGCCAAAGGCATAAAATCAGAAGAGTACTACTTAAGTAGTTTCTTTTTTTCTTATTACTCCACTTTGGAGATCCAACAGGGATCCTCAGATGAGTTGTTAAAATCAACTATTTACGCACATATCACAATCGGCGATTTGGTCAGAAATAAAAATGGCTTCTTTCAAAATGGTTTAATTTGTAAATAAATTAGAAAACATGATTTTGTTTTCATTCTTTTTTATCATAGTAATTTAAATTTAAAGTAGTTTGTATATTAGAAATATAGCTAAAGAATATTGAAATTTATATAAGCTTTTATATACTTTTACAAAACTTTTTTTATATTCTATTTCAATGTCAATAAATTTTCAAAACCAAGATTTGACAACTTTGAATGAAATCATGTCATATTATTTTAATTAATTTATTTTATTCAATAAATTACTTTAAAAAGGTTCACAAATTTGGTTACATTACTTTTAAATTTGATCTTTACATAAAGTTTATTAGGCAACTTGTGCAATATTAACATTGTTTTGTTTACATTACTTATAACCGTACCCGGTTTTACTAAACACCGGACAAAAATAGTCAAAATTTTCAGCAGGAAAGGTATAAAAGTCTGCGGAAAATCGTTGTTTACAAAATAAAGTTATGGTGATATAAAAAGTTCAGTTAACTGATCGGACTTTCTAGTTAATCAGTTACTTTTCAGCTAAAGTTATAGTTACAGTTTAGGCGCAATCAGTTATGGTTATAGTTAGAGTTTGATGATTTGGTTTTCGTCGGTGATTAGAGTTTTCAGTTACAGTTAATAGAATTAAAGTAATAATAACGCCTTAAAGTTATAAGATATAAATCATCTAAATTGAGAAAGTAGTATTTTTTAATAGAAATTGATAGGCGAAACGAATGTGCAAGCGAAAATAAAAGTACTGAATATTTATTTTATTATTTTTAATTACTTTGTGCCAGATTCTCTAGTTAGCTGTCCGCAAGTTCTAAATTTATTAAATGATGTTAATTATAATCACTCGCAATTCGAACACATCAACCTTGCTCCGGTTTGCTTAGTTCATGACTTGACATTGCGGGTTTCTATTACTTATTCATGAGCACGATGATCGAGAGAATTGCAGAGATTGAGGAAGAAAGGACACAATAGAAAGGAGTCACGCATGTTCATCTGTCTTAATTACCTGTTAGACGCCGTTTCTCGGGCATCATTAATGAGGTAATTATTACTGATAAGTCTGAGATCTACCAATCTCAGATGTTCTAATGTGTTTTTTTTTCAGAATTCGGCATTCTCTATCACAGATACAACTCAAGCAGGTTTTATACGTGCTTAACCTTCATCATCGTAATTTATAGAGAAACATCTGTCAAAATGTTGTCGCTTATAATTTGTCACTCATTGGCAGGATTGTTGCTTACTTTGCCCTGTTTCTAAAATTTTGTTGACAAGTAGCTCCAAAGACGTTTGGCACGTTATCGCGTGTTTGGTTGTCTCACTTGTTTGGCGAGTGATATTAGGCATGAGTTCATTAATTTTTTTTATAGATGACCAGTAGCTTTTAAAGCGTTTTAAAAAAGGTCTCATTAGGTGCTAACAATCTTTGTATCTTTACGAATTATGCTAGAAAAATTATTGAAGATAAAAATCGTCCATCCTAGTGGTTATACGAAAAAGTGACAAAATGAATGTTATTGGTTTATTTTTGTTATCTTGCTGCTACATTGAGTTTCATTATTAAAGGGCTTTTCGTTGTCATGATCATGAAAAGTCCATTAGAGTAAGACACAACTTTTTGCCCCGGGTCCGGAGTGAGGAAAAAAGTGGTCTGTCGATAGCGGGACACTTAAGGGCTGCCATGCGAGACGGAAGTTGTCAATGGAAGAGGCAGATGCACTTAGAAATAATTAGTGCATTTTCATCATTTAATGTTATAAGTTTTTATTCATATAAAACAATTAATATATGTAGCAAATTTCACTATTAACTCCTCCAATAATTCGTCGCATAAAGGGTTAATTAATTTGGTCTAAATTACATGATTTGACGTCACGTCACGCTTGCC
The DNA here is from genome assembly GCA_021613335.1 of Whitmania pigra. Classification (NCBI taxonomy): domain Eukaryota; kingdom Metazoa; phylum Annelida; class Clitellata; order Hirudinida; family Haemopidae; genus Whitmania; species Whitmania pigra. Next base: position 4,675,471 of record JAJTWR010000231.1, read on the forward strand.
TTCCTACGATCAAAGATCGCGACCATTGGTTCCCGGAATCGATCGCGAAATTAATTATTCATGTGTAAACTCTTGTTTATGTGCGATTTTTCATCAAAAGTAATTTTTATGCAAGGCGAGAAGGAGGGGTAATATTTTCTTTTTAATGCTGAATTCAGGCCCATAGCTTGACAATGATTTCGGAGGATTCATTTTAATATTTTCAAAATCAAATGATACTACTAATAATAGAGAGGGTTTTAAAATTGGATTTATGATGTTATAAAAGTCAATAAAATTTACGATTAAAATCTTTTTTAATATTCCGAGGGGGAGTTGAACCCCTAAATATTGACCTGAGTGAGTTGCACCCACTTGTTTTGAAGTCCTGCACTTCATCTCGAACCCCTCAAAATAATTGAGATCTGGCTCGCAGGTTTCGGTACGTGGTAGGTTACAGGTGTCTTCGAAATAAGTTGGTGAGGCACCTCTCCATATACGTTAGCCTGATCCAGCCACACAACGTATAGACTCAGCCGATTTTCTCGACTCGTTGGATTGACTTCAAAATTATTTGATCAGTCTGAACAGTTGATTTCTCTGGATTTCTCTTTGGTTCTTCTGCTTCCATTCTCCATTCAGAGGGCCGGATGACCAGACAGGCCTTTCGAATTTGTATGGGTCCTTGAAAAAAATTTGCTCTTGCTCAGCGATTCTGTTAACGTCTGACCCTCTCTGACCCTTCAACTTTCTTTTTTTAATTTTCCGTAGAACCGAAAGATCGTGTTTTTCATATTTAATCGCAAACTTCCATCGTTTTTGGAGTATTTTCTTTTCTTTCTTGAGTTGTTGCAATTCTCTATGTTGCCTAGATTGTTTCGGCTTAAGGTTCCTCAAAAAGTGGAGAAACCCGTTGACTCACTACGACAAACGAGATGTCGTTTCAAACTTTCCCTTTTACAAAAGCAAGACTTCTCGGTTTTGCAAGTCTAAAAACCATTCGACACTTCCCTAAGAGGCTATCGAACGTGTTCAGTTAGACTTTCATGACGAAAGTGGCCAAGATATGACACATGTAGTTGGAGTTACGAAAAGTGAGAAACGTGTAAATTTTAAGACTGTAAATCATCCAACATGCCCGGTGGCATGATCTGGGTGCCAGAATGTATGCGACTCCACTGGGCTCTGTTCCGAGAAATACCGATGAACGAAGAAGCTCATGATAATCGCATCTGGATTGAAATTCTCCATTGATGCTGAATAAAGTCAATAAGATCTTGCATGAGGGCAGATGCAACTTCACTTTCTATGGATCGACCGGGGTCACATTGCTATAAGCAGGAGAAGAAAATACACGTTTAGACAAGGAACTTTCTAATGTTTTGAAGGCGTAATTTTCTGCTTATTGTTCAACTTCTTTAAACTATTTTCAATGCTACCATGCTCATTCAATGATGAATGCAATATTTAGCCATAATTTCATCATTTCAGGACTCATTTTCACATATGATACTATGTGTTTACTACTCTTTCATTAGCTAACAATGGTTATCAACCTTAATCATGGTCTAAAAGAAATTCAGACTTTTTGGGTAGCATTTTGGGAGGAGTACTTTCAATTCCTGTTATCCCCTCCCCGACTTCACTATAGAAGGAAAAAGGTCAAATGTGTTTTGCCTCTTGGAAAAAGCTGAAACGACGTCCCTTCATCTGAAATTTTACATTATGATGAGTTATTGTGTTATTATGAATTATTAATACCAGGCATCGGTAAATGAGTGATTAAGACTTTCGTTTTGGTGCGGCTTCCTTAGGAACTCGGCCGCTTGCAGAAACTTCTATAACCGGCACCCGTCATAATAGCCCGGCGACAAAATAGCCCCGTCAAAACAGCCCCGACAAAACAGCCCGTTAATATAGCCTGGTGACAAAATAGCCCAAGACTCTGATTCTGATGTAAAATAAAAACGCTTTTTATAGTATACAAGAGGCAGGTATAGCATCGAGGTCACCATCATCCAGATCGGCATCACCAAGAAAGCCAGCACAACCATTGAAGGCTGCAGAAACTTTTGATTTCATCATGAAGACATTTTAGTTTTGCAGGTTGTCAACAGACACAATACAAGATGACTCTTCAATGCCTATACATGGAACCCAACTAATTATCTGTATGGCGATGATGATGATGATAATGAAAATGATGACCATTTTGAATATAAATAGGTAAGGAAGACAGAATTATTTTAAATAATTGCATGGAGTTTCTGTAATTCGACAAATTCATCCGTTCGAATTAGAGTTCTGGTCGAGGAATTTAATGGAGTTGTTAGTTCAGACCAAGGGATCAAGGTCATATCAATGTTACCAGTCGACCACGTGACGTCCTCAAAACAGTGCGCACCCTATACGTCACAAATCTAGACTTCGATGTCACACCTGATGAGCTAAAACTCCTAAACTACTTCTAAAACTACTTCTCCACTAGCGTTCCAGTCCTGAAAGCTTCCATCCTCTACTATGAGACATCAGTTCTGTGATCAGACTTGTGACATTCTATAATAGAAACGACTGACTGTTGGCAATTCTTCGGTTTGATTTAAAGGGCACATGTTGGGTCTGATTTGTGTCGAAAGCTGGTCAACAGAAGGATGGACAAATACTTTTTGGGCAAAATACTTTTCAGTTTGGAGAAACTTAAATGGCATTCGGTCAAAAAATAACAGTCTTTGTTGATGTGCCAGATTTATTATTTCCATCATTTTATTGAACTGATAAACCAGACAAAGTGACATCCTTTTCACCTAGCCATACATCGCAAAAAATATCAGAAATTTCTTTACATTAATTGTCGTCCAAAAAAATATTGTAAGAAATTGTATTATAATGTGACATTTATAATTTGTACAAATAAAAAATTTGACCCCCTCTGAAATCATTTTCTGACAAAGATTTATTTAACCGTAACCATTAAATTCTTAATTTAAAACGAGTCGAACCGGTCAAAGTTCTTTTCGACTAGTTATAACTCATTACGGCTCGTTACGACTCGTCACGGACCGTTTTGAATCGCTCTGGTCTATTTTGAATCGTTACGGCTGATGAGACAAACAAAATTTCTTTATAGATTTTATTGTATATTGTTTTCATATATATATATATATTGTGAAAAATTGTGCGCGTTATGAATATTTGATCGTCTTCAACAGAAGATGTTTTACGACAAAATTTGGATTTCTGCTGGACGATAAATTCTTCTATCTAATACAGATGTCGATGCAATTCATCGAAATTGCACAGACTTTGAAAATTTCTACTAAGAAATTTCTGATTTGATGTTCCGCATGAACACGGACATCAATGGCCAGGAACTTTTTACAGAAATTGACGATTGCAAAATACCGTAGCTCAGTAACCGGAATGAAGTTTTATCAGAAACTCCTTTGGATCTTGTTTTTATTGTGTGTTATGGAAACGACTTTTTTCTGAATCTGCGAATTTCAAAATCATCTAGGCCAATGGTGCACAACTTCAGACCCGTGACCGGCCGTCGTGTGAACCGCGAAGGCTAAAAAGAAAAGTGAAAAAATAGGTCTTTCAAGTCAATTTTCGTGAGGCTGTGAATGAACACGGAAGAAGCACCGACAGTAGAGAAGCGTACATTTCTAAACTGTCACCTGGTACGAGAAGCTCAAGGTGTCACACCATAAAGACTTTCACCGTAATAGCCTACAAATCTGACAAGCAACAAAAAGGTTTTCAGCTTATCAGAGGAGGCTTACCTGCTTTTGCTTTTAAAAAAGCTGAAGTTCCTTTTATGATATATACAAAAAAATGAATTGCTAGTTTAGGCGTTTTAACACGCTATAACATAGCTGTAATAGAAATATTGTCTGCTATAATGCCAAAGTTCAACTTGCCGTTCTGGTACGAGGAGATGATATATATATATATATATTTTTCTTCTGCTGAAAATCCTGCATCTCTTTCCAGTTCTCCAGAAATCTTCCGATGTCGCCTAATCCTTCTCATCCTAATCCACCTCAATCCCCAGTTTTGGCGTCTACAGCAACTTGGCTCAAATCATCACGAAGTTAGACAGATTCTTGCTCCAAAGATTCAATATCGTTTGCTGCTTCCTTAAAATTCATAGTAGGATCTTGTAGGCGCATCTGCGAATGATCAATTTTTTTCAATAATGGCATTCCAGAAAACTATGAAGTTAAAATTTAATACGCCAATAACTGTTCTGCCACCTCTGGTTCAGGCGTCATCGTTTGGCCCTCCTATAATTTGTCTGGCAGCCCTACTACTGTTCATCCAGTCTTTCATGGATAACTTTAACAGCCTGTGATCATGCGCTCCAATGCGTTTCAGACTCCCGCTTTACTGTGATGGGAATAGCTTTTTTAAACTTGTCCATAGTGGTTGGCAAACGTACGATACGTCTGATGTAGTCACTGCAGTCATCGTGTGACCGATTTATTACCATTGTTCGGTTATTATGATATAATGTTGAATATAATACAATCATAAAAACCTCATTTGGCGCCCCTGCACCTTGGTGCCCGGGGACATATTTACTCCTCCGCCTCCCCTTTTATCAACTGATTGATTGTTAATAAGCTCGTATAGTGTTGTTTATATATTGTATATCGAACTGACAAATTATTCGACTTTAAATTGGTATTTAGTAAAAAAAAAAGGCCCTCCTTAACTTCTGGAATGCCCTCCAAATCGTATTGTCTTCACCCGTTACGAAATCCTGTAAAACTCCCCGCTAAAGTTGAGAGCAATTATGAAAAACTTACGATGCAAAAAGTTTTTATAAAAAATATTTTGTTTAATGTTAATAATCGTCCGACCCTTAGGCAAAGCAACATACTTTGTCAATTTGTTAATGGAAAAGAAAAAAGATTTTAAAACTCGGGCGGGTTAAAAAAAACGGGTTCCTTGGCATTTGTTCTCTTCTCTGCGGTTCTATTAATCTTTATTAATTAATTAGTTTATTAGTTGTTAAGGAGAGAAGTGAACGATGCATGAAAAGCTTTAATATCCACTGAATAGGTGCGTGACGGATGTGTGTAATTCATACCCGTGAGAGAAAGAAAGGCCAATTAACATGTTGAGATTTGAAGGGAGGTTATCGCAGGCACCAAAGATAATTTTTTTCGAAACAGCAATAGAATATAGTTGCTGAGGAAAAAGGTATATTGCTAAAATATACCTAAGAAGAATTCCGTTTTTAAATTAAATTATGCGAACTCTAAAGTAGTTAAAATGGATTAATGGCTTTATAACAAAATCAGATGAATTAGAGAGCAATTAATCAAGGAGCCAGGGAAGCTCAACATTCAAAACATATTGCGAGATCATAGCGTGAATATAATTAGGATTTCATTGATATAAAACGGTTGATAATATCATTGTTTAAGTCTTCACAACTTCATTGCTAGAATTTTATCGTCCTCTCAAACAGCATCATCCTCAAGGATAATTGAAGTATAACAATGACTTTAATGAAAGACTCTATGACGGGCGGTAATTCGAAAGCGCGAGTAGAGTTCGATTTCGCTGTTTAGGTGCAAGCGATCTTGCCTTTATAATCATTGAAACCAATCTGCTTAAATGTAGTTTAGAAATGCAGTATATTGAAATACCTAATTTGTAAATACCATTCTTGTCTAATCCTTTGACAATCTCCAACAATTCAGATTTTATAAAATATTAAATTTATTTAATTTATAGTTAGCGTTTATAAATATAATAACTTAATAACTTAATTAATTTATTTTCTTGTTAACTTAAGCATCATAGATATGAAGAATCTCATCCATCTCAATTTTAGACGAATTTTTGCAAGGCCCCAAATAAAGTCTACTAAAATCATACCCACCACTCTGAAAACTAATTATGGAAAAACAAAACTTATTTTGTTACAAATAAAAAAATCGAAGCATTAGACTGCTAGTTAAAGACATGATGAAGATCGATATTAAGATTTAGATTCTAACTTGAAGTAGGTCAAAATAATTTTAAATTAAATTGATGGCATTTTCAAGGACGAAAATCGAGTTATTTTAAAATTTATTGATAATGAAATCAAAAATCAATAAGTACTGGCTGCCTCATTTGATTGATCACAAATTAGAAACACCGGGAACCAATTATAAAGCAAGAATAATGGAAGGAAGATTTTCAGGAGCAGCAAGTACAGACACGATAAGAGGCCGGGATTTGAAATTGCATCAATTGATAACGTACCTGATAATCAACTGCTCGTTATTCCCTTATCACGAATTCGCGATAAAATGTACATTCAATATGGAAATATTCCCTTCAATAAAAGACTGGGTTCTTTTACTCCTATGAGTATCAATCTGGTCGGGGTATATACAAAATTTCCCCCTTGGCATTAGTCAAGAGCCGATGATACGTCCCCAACTCGTTACAGACTTGACATCTGGTGTAAACTGACAGTTTTTTTTGCTTTCCCAAATTGAGCTTAATTGATTACTTGTTGTTATTTAATATGTAAACCCCACCCTCACCCCTCGCACCTATCGTGTGGTGTCCTCACAATTTGAGGTGAGCATTCTCCTCTCCTTCCCTTTAGAGAAATAAATAAATTCCCCAATCTGGCGGTTTGAAAACTTATGAGGTCAAAGAGATTAGGCATCTAAACGTTTTGATAAAATCATACCAAATTACAGAACTCCTTCTGCAGAATATCAGTCATTAAATCAAAATATTTTAATAAAAATTAAATAAAATTTCTACCATTAATTCATTTTAATTTTAACCCATTTAAAATAGAACGACAAAATTCTGATTTCATGATTTTAATAAAAAAAAATATTTGATATTGCGTCTATAATATTAATTTACCAACAAATTGAAAAATAAGTCTGAGGATGTTGAAGGTGTGGATATTAACAATGACTGGTTGCTGGGCGGAGTTACAACTAGGACTCAAAAATGATTCGACAAGAGAAGATTTTGCGTTGAAGCGACAACCTATAAAAGAAGATTACAAATCAATAGGTGGATACCTCGAGCTAGATAACTAGAATCGGACTTGTGTTTACTTTTTATTTATTAGATACTATCACATCACTTTTGTTCTGGAAATTAGTAAAACGTAAGTTTCGGAATGTATATAAAAGGTAAGATTGAAACTTCAGTATTTAGTTCTTATTATTCAGTATTTTGTGTAATGATTGAAAAATGATAAAATGAGTGGCAGAAATTGTAAGTGGTTTTGAAGATGCTTAATAACTTTTATAAGGCTTTTTTAAAAATTAATTTTTTTTTTAGTGTTTTGAAGGAAAATGATGCATCGTTACTTTACCTGTGCTGACTGCGGCAAAAATTTCGCCACTTCAAGCGGTTTAAAACAGCACCAACATATCCACAAGACCTTAAAGCCTTTCCAGTGCAAAGTATGCAGTCGGTCCTACACTCAATTTTCGAACCTTTGCCGTCACAAACGCATGCATGCTGATTGCCGTCAGCAAATTGAATGCGGAGGTTGTGGGCAAACTTTCAGCACTCTCGTTTCTTTAAATAAGCATAAAAGATTTTGCGAAGGACACAACTTTTCCAATACCGACACCTATAACTTGAGCTCAAAATTGCTTACACCATTAATGACTCTTAATAGCTATTCCCGCCTTGACAAAATGTCAGCCATCCACAACGAAAATGAACTGTCGATAAAGCCAAATTTGATTGAAGTGGAAAATCTCTTCGGAAACGAATCTCCGAAAGTATGGATGACGAATAAAGGTTCTGTTCCCCCTTATCGAACCAAATTATTTGAACCTCACAAGCATTGCCGTTACCAGCCTCATATTCCTTTGCCTATTATGGGCGTTCATTGGAATAACTCGTTTGAGTCCAGAAGAGATCTTATATTAAGCCATAATACCCCTTTTCCGTATAGTCCCATGTATTTTGGTAGTTTTTCAGGTTCTCCAGGCAGTGCTATAATTTCAAAATACAGCTCCTCGCATTTAACTCCAATTTTTCATCACATGTTATTCCCTCTTTGGGAGTTTCGGAGTTCATTAGAAGCTTTGGATAAAACAGAAGCGAAACAGCGCTCATTCAACAACGATTTCCAAAAACAAGCCAGGGATTGCCCTTTGCCTTTTAAAAGGTAAAGTATTTCATAACATAAAATTTAACGCCATCATTGATAAAAAAAGCATGATACATCATATGAATACATGTAATAACATAAATATATATGTCATACTAATCAAACCAATGCGCACCGTTTCAGACAATAATGATTTGGGGGGGAGGCATTCCAGGAGTTCGGGAGAGCCTTTTTTTTTTACAAAATACCAATTTGACATTAAATAATTTGTCATTTCGATAAAAGGATTTTATTAATTAACACTACACAAACATATTAATAATCAGTCACAATCCAAAATAATAAGAAATTAAACTTTCAAAGAAATCTTAATAGCCAAGGTTTTTTCAAACAGTATAAAATTTACTCTTCTGTCTAGAAAATCTTCTGTTAGAACTTCAGGTCCTTCAATACTTATGATCATACAACGAGCTAAAGTTTCTGGTGTCGTTCTATTTCTTGCTTTGATGAATATCATGCTCATTGTGCTAAATGATCTCTCCACTGAAACAGTTGTTACAGGAATAACAAGAATGATTTTACAGAGCGCTTGTTCACAGTACCCTAAATCAGCTTCCGATATTTATGTCAATGGGCTTTTGTCTGCTTTGTATCTTGCAGGCAAAGATGTTAAGAAAAACGTAAAAGACTTCAGATCCTCAAGTACAGCTTCTGCATTGAGAATTGGAAAGTTATTAAAATTTATGACTTCCTTGTCTTATAGACCTGGTATTAATTTAAAGGTCTCAAATCGATTTGCAAATAACATAATCTTAATCGATTTGTCATTAAATCTTTCTTCAATTTTTTCCATTTTTTTTCAATTTTACTTTCACAATACCTCTTAAACATGCCTTTAGCATACTTTTGCACTTTAATCTTTAGCCAAGGAGGCTTCCGTTTTTATTTCAATTATTTTGCACTTAATATTTTTTGTAAGTTATCTTTACATCGTTTTGAAATATCTCTCATGTGTAATTTCGTTTTTTGCAAAGAAATAAGTTTTTTGGGTTTTAGTGTTTTACATAAATGGGAATACAAAAACTAAAATTTCAAACACGCAAAAAAATGGCGACGAATGATGAAAATTCCAAAGCATGGCCAAAGATTAATAATAGCAATAGTTTATGAAATCTACATTTGCTCTAGCAAAGTGACGTTATATGACAGAACGTGAAAATAATTTTTATATTGCTGATATCCAAAAATCAATAAATTGTATGCTCAAATTACGAATTTATTTTTTGAAGTTGATTTTTATTTTCAGGGGTGGTATGCACGTTGAAATTATTGAGATCTACTTAAAAGTGTATTTTCGTTCGTTTCGTTCTGTATATTAGTTTACTTCGTTAGCCAAAACGGCAGGGACATAATTTAATAATAATAATTGGACCCTACCCCACCCCTTCGCCGTTTAATCACATTTTGCCATTACATTGGATAAGGACAAAAATTAAATTTTAATGAAACATTGCATTTCAAGAAGCAAATTTAAAGCAATTATATTTTATGACTCACTCATTCGTATTCTGATTTACATAGTCTATAAAAAATTTGTTTTTCTTGATTTCACTGATGCAAACTGGTCAATGACTAAGGTATTTTTTTTGTTTCCATGTCTTAGCAACGCTAAGAAAAGCAAGATCGCTTAGATCGGTAGACAAACTTTTTTGGTAGAGGGCCAGAAACAGAGTCCGGAGAATCGCCGGGAGATGAGCGAATGAGGCTTTGCAAAATAGATTTCAAATTTTATACCTTATCAATATCAAGACAACAAATAAGACACAATAACACAAAACATCAAGCAATAAAATATGTACAGGAGAATAAAGTCAAAGTTGTGAACTAGATGAGCTGAAGTAAATCTTGATAATTTTAAGTTAAGTTAAGAGGGATGGCTGAGGCTGTATGTCTGCAACGAGCTTTGACATATCATGCTGTTTGCATAGCGATGGAAAATAATCAAACAGCCAAAATGGCGAAGGATATGGAGGCCCATTGAGTCGAAGTGTGTGGAAAGCCATAAAATCACAGCGCAACCTAAGATGGTTGGTGCGGTGTAGCTGTCACCCCATGGATCTAGTCAGTAACTCGGTTGTTTGTTAGTTCAAAATTTTTGTTGTTTGAAAAAATTTTTGAATTTAGAGATGTACATCGGTGCTTCCTCCGTGTTCATTCCTATTTTTATGTAAGACCTATTTTTTCACTCTTCTTGTCAGCCTTGGCGGGCCTGAGGTTGTGCGCCACTGGCCTAGATTCTGAAATTCGCGTATTCGGTAATAAGTCGTTTCCATAAAACACAATAAAAACAAGAAGATTCAAAGGTGTGTCTGATAGAACTTCATTCCGGTTACGGAGCTACGGTATTTTGCAATCGTCAATTTCTGTAAAATGTTCCTGGGCATTAATGTCCGTGTCGTAGAAATTTTCAAAGTCTGTGCAATTTCGATGAATTGCATCCACATCTGTATTAGATAGAAAAATTTATCGTCCAGCAGAAATCCAAATTTTGTGCTCAGGTCGTAAAACATCTGTTGAAGACGATCAAATATTCATAACGCGCACAATTTTTTTTCTGCTGAAAATCCTGCATCTCTTGCCAGTTCTCCAGAAATCTTCCGATGTAGCCTAATCCTTCTGTCCACCTCAATCCCCAGGCTGTGCATTTTGTTTTGGCGTCTACAGCAGGTTCAAATCATCATGAAGTTTGACGGGTTCTTGCTTCAAAGATTCAATATCAGCTGCTGCTGTCTTGAAATTCATAGTAGAATCCCGTAGGTACTTTTGTGAAGGAGGAAAACTATGAAGTCAGTGCCGGATTAAGCCGGTTTGGTGGCCCTATGCTCACTTAGAAGGGGAGGCTCCTTTTCCAATTCCCCTTACGCCACAACATCACATACTAGTAACCTAATTTATAAATAGTTTGAACACGAGTTGTACTTGCCAAATTTATTTACTGTTATAATAATTTAATTTTCCATGAAAATAAAATGATAATATAACCAAATAAATATGGCTAAAATCATAGAATGAATGAAATTATAACAGCTATGATTACAGTCCTGATACTTTTCTAGATTTCCGTGTGGCAAAATCGCTTATGATGTCACTGAAGTTTAATTCACGCAGTACATCTGACTCGATGCTCATGATTTGTAGACCATTGTACTTGCCGCTCATCACAGATGCACTGTGGTAGCTTTGCCCGCGACAGTTTCCCAGTTCTAAGTCTTCAGAAATTCCATCAAGGCGTTGAACATCTCTTGAGCGCCTTGGCCTTTGTTTGTCATGAATGTTACAAAGCCCCACTGGGTCATCTTTCTCCATGTACCTCAATACAAGGGTCAGTTGGTCAATGTGGGCTGCATCGGATGTAGAATCCAAAGAGATGGAGTAGTACTTTGATTTCTTAACTGGAGAAATGATTTCTCCGAGGACTTGTTCACCCATTAAACTGATAAGCTCTTCCATTATTGTAGATGACAGATAGTTTGTGTGTCCCTTGCCGCGATTGGCTTGAGTTTCGATATGCCGTGCAAGAAAGTCGTCGTACTGGGTGATGAGTTCAAGAATACCCAAAAAGTTTCCATTACTAGGTGATCCAACCAATTCGTTGTCACCTCTGAATGCTAACGCACACCGGCAATAAATTTAATGACATTTAACTACTCGTTTCAGCACTGTTCCCCAGTACTGCTCTAGACTCTCGACTTGTTGTGTTAGCTCCGTATCAATTCGCCTATTACATTTAACATCTGAAGGCCAGTAAACAAACTTTCATTACAGTGCTGAACTTGTCTTCGCTTGCCGTCTTTTAGAAGCCCCAGACTCCCAAGTTCTTTGCGATTCCTGTGTCTAGTATATCTCCGTCACGATTGCTCGTAATCTGAAAATAAGCGAAATGACAATAGAGAGAGTAATTGGAAATTAACTCCCTATTTTTAAATATTACTAATTTATTTCTTAACCATAATTCTTATAAAATATATTGTATTGGTAGTGATGACGTAATCATAACCATCAACATCTCCACCACCCTTTTCATCACCCACAACATTATCATTACCGCCACCATCAACATTACCATCATCATAATCAAAATATCATTATTAAACATCAATATTAGGCGAGTCATAACCAGGGTTTCTTTCAGGCATACTTTCGGGGGGGCTAAGCCCCCCCGGAGCTCAGACATCGCCCCCCCGAAAAATATTTTTTTTCTCTTTTCTCAGCAATGCTTTACAAAAAAAAGATTTAAGTTTGACTAAAGTCATCCCATTGATTACTTCAACAAAATTGCACTTGAATGATATTGTGAAGCAGTGCGAAGATACCGAGAGTCATTTACAAAAAAAGATTAAATGCAAAGTTGATGAGATCAAATTAGAAACACACCTGGTTGAAGATGAAAGTGCTGAAAGCGTATTACCAGGAATGAAGAGGTATTGTGAAACTGTCACCAAAGAGATTGATGACAGATTTAATGACAAATCGATTGAGATTATGTTATTTGCAAGTCAATTTGAGACTTTTGAATCAATGTCAGGTATTCAAGAAGAAGACATCATAACTTTTTGTAACAACTTTCCCATTCTAAATGCAGAAGCTGTACTCGCGGATTTAAAATCTTTTAAATTTTTTATAAAATCTATGGTTGAGTGCAAAAAGTACAAAATGGATGAAAACCCATTGAACAAAATACTGGAAGCTGATTTGGGATACTGTGAACTACAAAGGCTTTGTGAAATTCTTCTTGTAATTCCAGTAACAACTGCTTCAGTAGAAAGATCATTTAGTACAATGAACAGGATTCTAAGCAAAGCAAGAAATAGAATGCTACCAGAAACTTTAACTCATTGTATGACCATAAGCATTGAAGGTCCCGAAGTTCCAACGGAAGATTTTCTTGATAGAGTAGTAGATTTATATGCTCTCAAAAAACCTCGGCGTATAAAATTTCTTTAAACATTTCAGTTAATAAACATATTTTAAATTTTAGTTTGTATAAATGATTTTCAATATGTTTTTACCTAAAATATAATTATTGAACTGAGGTTATGCGTGATTTGATTTTAAACTTGTATTTAGCACGAAAAACTGCCGCCCCCCCGAACTCATGAAATGCCCCCCCGAACAATAATGCCTGAAAGAAACCCTGGTCATAACTCAACCATGACCAAAAACATTTCATTTCAATCAAATTTCAACAAATAAACGATCTAATAAATAAAACAAGAATACAGTTTTATTTGCCACACAGCAATGGAATGCAAACAGAATTTTAAATATATTACATTATAAAACAGGGAGTTACTTGTCGATGAAAGATATTTTTTTATTTAAATGCTAATAATATTCCAGGCATACTAATACCTGCTATAATATATGTCAGGTTTTTCCATTGGCATAGCAGCTGTTTTTGCCGTCCCATTTACCGCTAATAATCCGTTAGTAGGATGCAAAACGACTTTTTAAAAATGACCCTTTGGTGTGTCGGTGTGTCACTATCCAATCAGTCTTGGAAGTGCTAGGCAAATTGTTGTTCCCAAAACTTGTTCAGAATGATTATTTAGGCAACTACTCAGATAAGTAAAACAAATAACTATTAAAAAAAGAAATACTAATCAAACTCACCGAGATGCTTCGGAATCCAAGTTCTTCAATATAACAATTGCGAATGAACGTAGTTCCAGCAAGTGTATGGAAGCAGAATGCACGAATATCAGGGGTCTCAAACTCAAATTGCTCCGAGGGCCAAGTGATGACTTCTAAAGTTCCTCGAGGGCCGCATAGCCAGAACTTGATTAAAATGATAAAAAGTTAATAAACAAGACAACGTAATAAGAACATAGTTCTTTACAAACTTTCTAAAATCCATTTATTACAAATGTAATGTAGTCAATTTATGTATCGTTTTTGGCGTATCTGTATTTGGTTAACTTAGGTTTCAGTCACTTTCTGTACTGACTGCTGACCTGGCAGCGTTTTGCGTCAACAAAGGCATCAATATTAGGCTTGATTTTGTGAGAAGAAAATTCCTCTGCAACAGTGTCAATTTCTACAGCAAACGGCGTCGAAAAAAGTTGAAATTGTGGCTCCAGTAACTTAAAGTCTGCAAAACGCACATCAACCTGTTGAAGTAACACAAACATCAAATCTGCATATTCTTTCAAGCATTTGGGTTCAACTTTGCCTAAGGAATTCAGAGTTCTTTGCCAAATTGCCCTCACCAAGTTGCTTCATCGTCGCGGGCCGCATGAAATGCCTTTGCGGGCCGCGTGTTTGAGCCCCTGTACTATATCAATCGATACGCTAAACCAAATGCCAAATTGAAACCTAATTCTTCAATGGACGTATTTATCAAGGACTACTGATTTTGAAAACGTATCATACTACACATTTTGCATAAATTTGATCGAAAGTATATCTTGGTGGGTGGCCCTGCCCCCCTCCTTAATCCGGCACTGTATGAAGTTAACGTTTAATACGCCCGCAACCGTTCTGTTACATCACTTCTGCTTAGGCGTTTTTCTAGAAGCATTACTATAGTTCATCCAGTCCTTCATGAATAGCTTTAAGAGCTTATCATGCGCTCCAATGTGTTTCAGACTCCCGCTTTAGCTTTTTTAGCATAGCTTTTTTAAAATCCACAATGGATGGCAGACATATGATGATGTAACCGCTGCAATCACCTTGTGACCGATTTAATACCCTTGTTCAGTTAATATAATGACAATATAATGTTGTAAGCTTCATTTTGATGGCCCTGTCTTCCAGCCTCTGAAATGGTGTTATTGTACTTCTGTTTGTAAGATTAAATTTATGGATGGTCCAAAATAAAACTAACTAAATGTTTTATAGAAATGAATGATTCACTAGTTAATGAAAATCAGTTTCTAAACTCACTAAATCAAGGATATCATAAAAAAAAGTTTTTCTCGTTGATTCAGAAAAAATGAATCAAGTAATGAAATGCTCCATGGAACTGTGGAATCTACTGACAAAGTAGACAAGAAAATTAAAAATCATATTTTCCGAGGACAAAATCCTCCTAATTTTACTATCGAGTTCCTCCTCAAGACCAAGTCTAGCGGAGATTATAAAAATGACGCAAAAAAGATACAAAACCAATTTTTGGTAGATTTTCGGGATACACCTTTGGATCTGACCTACTACAAAGACACATTATCATCAAATTTTGTAGAAGAAAACGTTAACGTCAAAGATTCAAGACAGAAGGTACCAATCTGCAAACATACTAAGAATAGCCTTTACTCTCAATGTAAACCTTTTACCGAAGATTCTGAAGCGGTAAATTCTGAGGAAACGTCTTTAATCTCAAGTACCACCCGGCCAGTGACTCCGGAACCACATAATGTTTCCGAGGATTCCATTGTAAGGGGAAGTAGATCGAGTCCATTACACGTTACAGCTCGCACCTTTGCTGAAAGACATTGCGTCGCTAACAATAGTGACATGACTACTAAGCCTAATTCAAGCTATTTTGACATACAAGATAATCAAACTATAGCACAAAAAGGGCTAGAAATAATAAATATCAACGACCATGGCAGTGCTCCCAACATGTCTCTCAACCAAGTAGCCGATTTACCAGGAATGAAAGTGCGATATTCGTGCAGATACTGCCTCAAACAATTCCCTCGTTCAGCAAACCTCACTCGCCATTTAAGGACACATACAGGGGAGCAGCCATATCTTTGCCTGTTTTGCCGCAGACGATTCAGCATATCTTCGAACCTTCAGAGACATGTGCGAAACATCCACAACAAAGAAAAACCGTTTCATTGCCTTTTGTGCGATCGCAGGTTCGGTCAACAAACAAACTTAGACAGGTAGGTTTAAACGCTTTCCAACGAAAGAAATTGCTCCTGACGTCTGCGACCTTTCTATTTTTTCAGGCATTACAAAAAGCACAAGAACCAAAAATACAGCGAAATAACTGAATACCCACCGAGGGGTCAGGTC
Organism: Whitmania pigra; assembly: GCA_021613335.1. Classification (NCBI taxonomy): domain Eukaryota; kingdom Metazoa; phylum Annelida; class Clitellata; order Hirudinida; family Haemopidae; genus Whitmania; species Whitmania pigra. Next base: position 4,691,579 of record JAJTWR010000231.1, read on the forward strand.
GCCAAACGCGAAACCACGCCCCGGCACTGCATCAAGAACACAAGGAGCCAATATTTGTCGATTCATTCTACCTATGACTCTTTGTCCATCCTTTCCCATGTTAACATCCATCTAGGCAGAAGTGGAGGATCGAAAAAGGGAGGTCACAGATCCTATTCGAATCAAAAAAGAACTCAGCACAGCAGCAAGGACGTTGAATTTAATAAATGTAATTTGAATGTTGCCCACATTGCAGAAATAAGCAACAAAACCCCAAAATAATTCAGATACTATATTATTTATTAGAATAAAATTTTATTTGAATTGTGAATAGTTTACAAAGCACTTGTTCAAAGACCCACAGAAATTTCTCAAAGGCTTTAATGCAAGACATCGCAAGTTTACAATCACAACATATAATAAATGAAAATGATGTCAATGACATTTCTATTGTTTAATAAACTCACGAAATTTTGGATCTTAGGAAAACAATTTGTAACTGTTTTCTTATTCATAGCACCATGATTATGGACATATATAAAAACAGAACACAATAATAAAGTGCTTCAACTGCTGAGAGTAATGACATTTTAAATAAATGGATTAACCAAATCAAATTCTAAAATTGCAGCAGATTACACTTCTGAATACATAAATGTCATATATGCTGGGAACACAAGTTAGAGTGATATCTGTATTAATACTTCAATAGGCCCCAAGTCAGAGCACTGCAAGAGATCAAAATAAGCGACAGTCAATGGAATCTCTTTCAATCACACTCATGCTTTGGAGCTTCTGGCAGTAGTGGACCACCACTAAGAAAATAAACCACAGCTTCATATGTTGCCATGACTACTGCAGTATTGGGTATTTGGCGAACCAGTTGGATGCTGAGACCCCTGTAAACTCCTCTGAAACCTTCATCTTTGTGAACACAGGCTAGGGTTTGCCAAAATTTGCTGTGTTTACTGTTCTCTTCCCTTAATCTGGTTCTTGCAACTTCTGTTTGCACATGGAAGAAATAAATATCTAAATGTTAAATATGCTAGTCAATTAAATATAGTTTGCAATTTAATAAACAAATGCTTTGATTTATGCCTACAATTTGCTTCCTTTAATGCAAGTCCAATAGTAAACTATAATCAAATAAAACCATAGGTTAAACTATAGTACACAATAGCAATGAAACCTTCTAACCATCGAAAAATGTTATAAAAGGTTCAGATAATACTTTATGCATACTTATCATGAAAAATGTCGAGCTATCCATTTCCGTAACATGAAATAGCATTTGCAATAACATTTATTGAATAAATAAAAACAAAAATGATTAAAAACTTAATTCACCATGAGGGTATGCAATGATTGTAGCCACAGTCTTGGAGATAGCTCCTGCACCCATGTACTCAAAGAATGACCTTATAAATGCCACAGGTTTAACTTCCACTTTTATATCTGCTTTTAATGATTCCATAGAATTTTCTTCATTAGAGGGGTTGCTAGACCTTGAAGAACTGAGAAACCTCTTGATCTCCTCATAAATTACTAAGTGAATGATTGTCTCTGTCAAGCCATAATATGAAGCTGTTACTCCCTTGTAAAATGCTTTAAATCCTCCTTCAGAATATATATTCCTTGCACACTGGAATGTTGATACTGAGCTCCTTTACACATTAAAAAAAGTTAACAAAATTAAAAGACACATGAGATGCATGAGGAAAAAGTTTAAAAAACAAAATAGAAGCATTCTTACGGATTGAGTTGCATTCTTGTCTTTATCACCCAAATAGGATTTGTGCAAGTTGCAGAGGAGAAACCTAAAAAATATTTATAATATCAAACTATATTATATAAAATTAAATATATAAACTATATTAGCCAGCTATGGTGAACTTTAAAGAAAGACAAAATTGCTAGTCAGTTATGGATTCCATTTACTTTACTTGCCAAAATAAATTACTGTGTTAAGTTGATTTAAGAATCATTTAACATATCATAAATGATGTATCATAATTTTACATATACAGTTATTAAGATATGTGTAAAAGACGAATTTGTAAGATGATTAAAACATTCAAAAAGTATATGCATATTTTTATATTTCTTGGCAATGAGAAACAATGAATTTGCTAGGTTTCCAACATTACATAAAAAATTAAAAAATTTTAGAATAAAATTGTCACAAATGCTTAATTGAAATAACTTCAAATATATAAACAATTAAATATAAGTTAACAAAGACAACATGTGCAGGAGAATAAAGACAGTGTTGTGAACTAGATGGGCTGATTACTAGTATGGGACTTTATGTTCATCATCTTAAAAGCTTCACTCAACCATTCCAAACTAAAAATAAAATTCAATGGTTTAATGCAGTTTGAGGCATGCTCATCAGCCCGGTTCCCATAACTCTTAGTAAATCTTGGCATTTTAAAGTTAATTAGAGTGTACGAGTCAACATGATGGCTGAGGCTACATGTCTGCAACAAGTTTTGAGATATCAGGCTGTATGTATGCAGTTTGCAAAACAATAGAAAATAAAATAAAATGGCGGAGTCCGTTGAGGTACATGGTGTCAAGATGTAAAAAAAACTAAAATCATGATTTTAAACTAAATTCATGTTCAGCTTTTCCAAAATGTTAAAAACAACACCAATTTGATTCATAGAGATCTCCACAATCAACAAAACACAAACCAGCAAATGCAGCTGCACATATATGGATGACAGGGGTATCAGGATTGAACAAACTTGAACAGTTTAACTGAACTTTTCCATGTGCATAAGCAGCAAAATAAATGGCCCTACATCAAAATTTAATTTCCTTCATCACAACAAAATTATGATATTTATTTGATTAAATTTATGGACAATAAGAAAAATAATATGACACACTGATCCTCAGATGAGTTCCCCTGTTTTCAAACATTACGGTCCTGTGTTTCTCTTGACGTTATGAGGGGCAGCCGCATCTGGTGATCAGCTGGATGTCCGTGTAGGTTTTACCTCTCAAACCCAACATTATCTTCAGCTAGAAGAGGCCCTCAATAGCATCCTTATGCCAATATTTTCTGCCTGCTATAGAGCAAGACAAGTTGGAGGAAAGCTCACTTAAAAGGTACAGTAACATCTTCCACAGAAAAGTTTGGGCAGTACTGCTGCCAGCCAGTCCCTTTTGCTTTCCCCCTTCACTCAAAGAAGTGATAAGAATCACTAGGAAAACAAGAAACCATTCTGAATCAATTCAGACCCATATTGCCGTAGAACGTAGAGTTGACAATATTTTTCTCCATTGTGGTGTTGAGTCTCACGGAATTAGTGATGTTTAATCAGTACATGAACATATCATTCCAAAATGATTGCTCTGGTCATTAATCATTTATGAGACTGATTTGTCAATGGTTGAGTATCCAGAGAGGAAAGTTAACTGATAAATTTGAAAATGGCTTGGCCTTAGTCCATAGGTTGCCATCTAGAGCAGAAGCATGAGTCTGCAACTGCCACTGAGGTCCATCGTGGGAAAGTGCAAGCTCTCCAAAATAAGAACATCAGTTTCGGTTGAACTCTAAGCTGAGCTGGTGTTGACGGCTTTTATGGCCGAACACAATACTCTGTTTTCACAGCCGAAGTTGGTCAAAACCAAACTAGCTAACAGACCCTGTCAAATTTTTGAATTAAAATAAAATTACGTTTGACTTGATTCATTAATCTGATCCTTATTTAATTGGGAACCCACGGCGATGTGTAATAACATGAATTGTAATTACAAATGACAATAATCAACAACAAATTATTGTAAAATTAAAAAATTTAATATGATCTGGGCTTTTTTCAAAAATCTCACTGGCAACTAGTGCTTTCGATCTCAGGCAATTTTTTCGAAACACGGGTTTCGGGTTTTTTTCACATTAAAACCCGGGTACCTGTATATAAACTTATTTAATATTGTCAGCTAAAGTAGACAAAGCAAGTTTATGTACCACATATAGATATATATAATAAAGTTAGTAAAATTTATTTTCTGTAAAACTTTCGTAACACCATCATTGAACTCAAAGTGTCACCAATAAGTCAGTTTTATAGTTTTCAAAGATGGACATTATAGAAAAAGCTCTTTCTGCTTCCACTGAAGTTGGTCGATTAGTTATCAAACATCTGTAAAGTTTTTCACATTTTTCAGGCATGTTCTTAGTTGATTGAAACAAGTGAATTTCTTTTTTGATGATGTGGGAGACTCATTCACTTTCAACTTGACTTTGTTGTGCATCATGCTCCTGCAGAAATATGTTCAGCTTCATACAGGGGGATTTCCATTTTAGAAATGTTATTTTCACTGACATTCTCAACTTCCATTTCAAAGCCATTTTGGTCAGCTTCATTAGCCTTAAACAAATGTTCCATTAAGTTTGTGGCAATGGTTGTAATTTTGGTCTTCTGAATTTTGACACCAAACTCATCCAGGAAGTCTTCCAATTTCAAAAATTTAATCAGATGGGCCAGTTTTGGATTGTGCATTGTAGGGCTTGAATTTCAAATTTTTGAGACGTGGTCTTCCCGATGAGAGTGTTTAAGTCTCTCAACTTCTTCAATGTGAATGCTATTACGTTTTGAGCTAGAACGAAGTCAGCATCTTCTTAACACAAATATTGCTCTGCAATTTGCAGAGGAGCAACCCTGATGGCAAGTATATCTGAGGCTGCAAAAGGGACCTCATTCTGGATCTTGACACTTGGGAAACCAGAAGAACCCTTCCAAAACAACTGTAGAAAACAGTCAATTTCGAGAGTCAATGATCCACCAAAACAATGGGGATCATCTACTTGGCCAAGAGATGCAGTATTGTTGAGAGAAATAGGCTAGCCTCAGACTCACAAGTTGATTACCATCGAAATGAAGTAAAAAAAAAGCCTGAGGCTGGGTCCTGAAATTTTCTATTTGCTGACTGCTGCTACAAAGAAAATTTATGCCCCAGTATGCTTATATTAATTACACATTGTGAAGAAACCATAATAATAATAATAAGATGCTGTTGTCAGATGAGAAACAATTAATTGAAGCATTTTTTTAATATAATATAAAATAATTTTTGTGCAATTATGCTCATTTAAATTTAGGATCGTGGGATCTTGGGTCCAGTGATACCAGCAGAATAAATGGAAATGCAGATGTCTTAGCAGCAAAACTACACCAGCTTCAGAGAACAACATTCAATTTAAAGAAAGTAAAATTTGGAAACAAGCATTATTAAGCATTATATACTATTAAATTATATTTACTTTTATGTAAATGAAATTAAATATTAAATAAGACAGAATTATTTCCATAAAATGCAGACACAAAACATTTGAATTCATGTTAATTAGAACTTGTAAGCAAGATATACCATATATACCCAGTATATCACATATAAGCTGCAATCAATTAAGTCATAATTTGTTGTTTAGCTAAATTAAGCTTTATCCATTTAAATAAGCAAAAAAGTTGCTATCACTTAAGACAACACAGTGCTTGTCCAACCTTTGTGACATAAAAATTTATCTTTTAGCCAAGGACCACCCTAGAAAACTCTTAAACTTAAGTTGTGTGTAGATTTGGAAACTTATGAAGCTATAATAATTGCATAATAATAGTTCAGGCCAATAACAAAATGTCCGAGCATTTGCAATACAACTTTAATGTAATATTTGAGTTTGAAATAGAGCTAATAATTTTATTTAATCTTTGGTTTTTTGTCTGTGGTGTCTGAGCTGCTTTGTTTAATTAGTAATGGCTAAGGAAGGAAATTTTGACTGTATACTATTATATTTATTTTGATCATATACTATCAGCTTCAAACTCGACTTAGATCCAACAATTTGGTGATTCATGGCATCCTGGAATCAACCTTTGCAGAGGCAGCATCCAACTCTGTGGAGGATGAATCTTCACAAAAACCCTTTCACAGCTGATATGATGAAAGCGTGTTGTGGATTGTTGTGAATCTAGGTTTGGCCTGAAAATCTCTGCCAGTGACATTATAGCTGGCTATAGAATAGCTGTGCCCAGACCTTGCCCTACAGTAGTCTGCTTTGCAAACAAAAACACGAGAGATAAAGTACTTTCAATAAAAAAAATTGTTAAGACATCAACAAGGAGATGTAAAAATTTACATCATCAAGCATTTAACCAAAGGAAAGTCTGAAATTGTTGCAGTTGGCAAGAGACTCCTCCAAGATAAGAAAAAAAATATGTTCAGTTTGGTCAAGAAATGGCCGCATTTATTTGAAAAAAATCTGAAACGGACAAACCCTCCAGAATTTTTACACTGGAGAACTTGGTTAGATTCCAGTAAAAATAGTTTATAAAAATAAACCCTCTTTTAGAGATCTTTTTTGTTTGATTTACATAAGTCTGAATTAATCCTTCTGTTTATGGACTGGATGAAGAGTTTGAAAACATTGATACAGACAAAACTTCTTTGAAAAAGACTTACCCAGTACATGTATTGCTCCTCCTGACTTTGGCAACTTAACCAAAAATTACTCTGAACAACCTCATGAAAGCTAAAATAATTGCTGTGAATAAAACCTGGTTGAATCCTAGTGAGCCTATATTTATTCCTGAATATTCCTTCAATTCATTTTGTTGGTGCAGTGGAAGAGGAGATATTTAATCTCTTTGTTCACCACACCATACACTTCTTATCATTCAAACCCCTTGACGTCACGACATTTGAACATTTACTTGTCAAGTTACGGATACCCATTTAAGAAAGTCAAGGATGCAACAAACACCCAATCAAAAAATTTCACCTGTATGAACAGAGGTATTCATTACTCACTCCCACGCTCCTTCTTCAGCACTAATGGCCAAATACTTGCATCTCCTAAAGAAATAGCTGATTCATTCGATGCATAATTTTCAAACCATTGGTAATGAACTTGCCAAAAAATTACACAAAAAAATTTAGACATCCAAAAATATATAAAAAGTTCTCTCCCAAACTCAATATTCTTATCACCTGTGACATCAGAAGAAATTATCTCAATCTCCAAAACTATAAAAAGTTTCCATAGTATTGACTGTGATGGCATCGATTCAACTACTATTGCAAGTGCTTCTGCGCCTCTGATAGCACATGTCCTGGCATCCCTAATTAATGAGAGCTGTATGGTGTGGTGAATAAAGAGAATAAACATCTCCCCTTCCATTACTAATTCACCATCTTTTCAATGACATCTCATTCATTCACTCATTTACTCTCTGTCCACAAATAACAGACCATGGTCACAATTCAATGGTTTTTAAATATGGTTTTGGTGCAGAGAGGGGGATATTAATCAACCATTAAGCGGGCGTAATTTTGTTTTTTTTTATATTTATGTTTATTTCTTATTCTGTTCAATAAACATAATAAATTTTGGTTTGGTGATCAGTAATTGGATCCTTAAGCAATTTTTTGAACTGTTCACCAGTTGATCAATAACTTATCTGCATTATTCACTTCAAACAAGTCTACACTTTCTCAAATATGCCTAACATTATTTTAACAAACTTAACTTTACATTTTCTTGAAAAAATATCAGATTATTCATTTTAAACAGCTTTTTACATTTTCTCATATGTTATACAATTTTGCAAATTCTGACAAACCACATAAAATCATCCTGCAGGATTAAAGTTGGACTGCACTGAGCTAACTAAGGTTTAGCAGGGTAGGACTAAACATTAAATCATTCAATGATGTTTTATTGGACGGCATTACAATTTGAGTAAGTTTAACATACCTAGAAGGAGCCACACCAACAAGATTGGGGATTAACCCCTTAAAGAGAGCACCTGGTCCTTCATTGATAATGATATTCCTTTAAAGCAATAATTTTTATCTGTGATTGAATTACGAAGAAGATGTTTCAATACATTGCAACAACGAAATAATTTTAATTACGTATATCTCTAAAAATACAAAATTGATAATTTTATGCCTATTACATTGCAACAAATGCACTGGAACCGAAACGTATTTAATCAAATGTGAAACTAAGGTTAATTTTATCCCAAACCACAACATCAAGCAACTAAGTTGCTTTCTTCTATGCGATGGGCAAGTCAAAATGTGCTTTGTCACAAACATGCTGGCATTATTTCTGGTGCCCTTGGAACGGAGTATTGTAATGCTACAGAAATTGTTGATCCAACTTAGAATCTTATTAGCTCCTACTTAATCACAAGCATTACTAGACTTTTGGCTTTGACAAATTAATGACAAAAATTGAGTCCTTAGCAGTTTGTCAAAAAATTAAGTATTATACTGTACAGTGAACAGACGAACCCGAGGCTGCACTTAAAAAGATTTACTATATATAAATAATATTAACTAAACCAGGATAGACTTTCTGATTTCCTATTTTGTTAATTTCACAATAAGGAATGACAAACCTGAAACAAGCAAATATTCCCAGCCGATGTCTCATAAGTGCAGTGGTGTAATCGGCTCTTTCAGTAACAAGAGAACATGCAGGTCCACCAGAAGTAATGAAAATCCTACCAAATATTTCATACATCTTCACTCGCCTCAGCAAAGACGGTCTAAGTGGTGAATGAAAACTTTTATAATATTCAATGTGTTGAGGAATTTCATGGATTGGCAATCTATGATCAGTCAAAAGAGATTTTTTTGAAGATTGTAATCTTGTTTTCAGAACTTCTAGAGGGCAAGTCAAAACTGCCCCTGCTGTCCCTCCAGCTCTGTAACAGTAATTTTGTATTGTTTTAACTGTGAGATTTATATAATGGATTTTAGGTTTTTCCATCTGGCTCTTTCAAATTTATTCATATAACATCATAAATATATGTAGGAACAGAATACAACAAGCACAAAATTTCCAAGGTAAAGCGATGTTGTTGATTCTGCCATTAATTTGCGTAAATGTGCAAGTCCTGTCATTGGAATATGGCACTTGTAAGAATAATTCAATTTGCCCATTTATCAGAAAAACTGCTTCATACATTTGTTCAAAGTTTCAATTACTTTATGATTCTATTAACATTTAATAACACTTCAACAGATCTGCAAAATTTATCAAAAATTAAATTTGTTGGAAAAATCCCTTTGAGTTGTCCACAGGCATTTCAAAGATTAAGGATGGGGTAAAATTGGAAAAGAACTGCAGTTTTGTTATTTTCTCTAATGAAAAAACATTCATTTGGATAATCCAGATGGCTCAAACATTATTGGCTTGGTCAAAGATCGAGGAGATAAGAGATCATAAGGTTACTAGGAGAGAAATGAAATCTGAAAGTTTTTAAGAGTCCTTCTTGATTGCCAGACATTTAATAATAAATATATAATAATATATATATAATATATTATATATATAATAAATATATAATAATATATAATATATTATTATAATAAAAATATATAATAATTTATAAATATAATTATAAATATTATAACATTTATTATAAATGTTATTATTGTTACAATAATTATAATATTACAAATGTTATTATTATAATATTATAAATTATATAAATATAATATTATAATATTATAATTTTAATGATTGTTTCAAGTCATTTACTACAGTCCTTGGGTTTTCCCGGGCCAGGACTTGAGGACTTTAAAGACATTGTTAAGGTTTTTTTAATGTGTGCTGGTTTTTTCGGATGTCAATCTGGGCTCAATAAAATCTTTAAAAAAAATAGTAATAATAATAATAATAATAGTTAATAAGGTGCCACATGTGTACTGCCAAAGGTGCCTTGTTGTCCTGGTTTCATGATGTCCTGAAAAGGTGAGTCTTCAGATGGCATTTGAAGAGCATAAGAGATGATCAGTGTTGTAAAAATTACCTCATTTCGGTAATTAGTTACAAGTAAAAGTAATAGCTCAAAAATCTACTCAAGTATAAGTAAGAGTATTGTCTCAAAATGTTACTCAAGTAAAAGTAAAAAGTTACAGCATCCAAAAGTTACTTTTAAGTAAGAATTACAAGTAACTTTGATGCCGCCATTATTGTGATCCTACATCATTCCGTATTATTTAAAAGGAATTGTTTCTATTAACGTTAAAACAATTATTGATATTAACAGTCATTAAGTAATAACATTTGAACTAATGCATTCTTTTGGTGTTTTTATTATTGATTACAATCACAAACATTTGTTAATTTTTAACATAACTAAGTCCTCGAATAGTTCGTCACTCATTATGGTCCTTCGGGTGTTCATACCAGCATAGCTGAATAAATAATGTTCATGTAATCTGATCAGTCTTGAAGATACTGCATCAGAATATCAGTTGACCTTGTGCAATTGAAGAAACTGTCAGCATCAGACGAATGACAGAATTTGGTGGAAAGTGAATTCCATGTCCTGGGTACACAGACGTGGAACAACCAGTCCCCTGCCTAACTGTCCAGGAATCTAGAAACAAAGAGTCCTGTTGCTGGAGGACTGGAGGGAAACCACTCTGGGGACAGTTGATGTGTTTCTCAAAAGTTCGCTAAGGTATTGAGGAGTGCTGCCTGTGATAGCCTTATAGACTAGAAGCAGGATTTTGAAAGTGATTCTATCTGGAATTTCCAGCCTGTTGAGGTTTCTCAGGAGAGCAGTTATGTGATCTTCCACTACAAATGAGCCTTGTTGCCATATTCATGACTGCTTGAAGAGTGTGGAGAGACTGGCAACTGGCATTAGCAGGAATCAAATTTCTGTAATCAAGCTTTGAGAGGATGGCCAAGATTTTCTGTATACATATCAGAATATGTATTACAAATCTAACTCTGGCTCTCTAAGTTGTGATCTATATTTTAAAATAGTTGTTGTATTTTTAACTGGGTTGTTAGATTTGTAATCGCCTTTTTCGTACTCCATTAGTCGCAAATCTTCTAATTTCGCCCAAGTTGTTTTGATTTTATCGGAAGCTTTTTCGACCCCGTCCCTGGGGATTAAAAATACATGTTACACATATTCTGATAGATATTTTTCAGGAGAATTCAAATATGTAAGTGACTTGACTAGCGCACACAGGGATCTACCCTAAAAAAATCTTCAAAGTTTTCAAGCATTAATTAAAAATAGTTCCCGATTTTTTAATTTTTTTTGAATGCTCGTCCCTGGCACTTTGATCCTTTATCTATTTTTTAAAACAATCAGCAAATTTTTAGCTCTAGTGGTTGATTTTTAATCGATTTTACAAAATACCCCTGAAAAGGGGCTAGAATAGGGGCAGTTATCACACTCGTTAAAAATCTTATCCACATTTGAACAACATTGCCAATTGTCTAAACTAAAAACTCCACTTTCACAAGAATTGCTTTGAATTAGAATTGGGAGATGGTATACAAGTTTTATTTTGAGTTAGTCAGCATTGGGCTCTCATTAACTTCAGCAAAACTTTATAGAAAAAAGGCCAGCTATAGGAAACATTCTGCCAACTCATAGATTATTTTGTGCTTAGGTATCAATTCCAGATTAAGAAAATAAAGCATACATAAAGTTCAATGTGACACCAAAACATTTGAACCTGGTTGAAAAAGTAGCCATGTTACAACTAAAAATGGATTTAAATCTGAAATAGCTGAAGAAAGAGAGAATCCAAACCATTCAGACTGAGCAAAGACAAGGCTACAACACCAACCACTTTTGGCAAATTTATCTAAAATGTCTTGATGACATATGAGTTATCTTTATAAATGCTAAGAAGAGGAAGTCCATTCAGTCTCATTCCACTTGCTGAGTTTCCAGCAAATACTCTTTTTAATGAGGAGAAAGATCTTTCAGCAGTTGCAGTTGAAATAATTAATTAAATTTAATTATCTACATAATAAACAATCTTATGTTTATGAAGATGTAATTCCACACCATGAAAATCAAAGTATGTCTTAGATGAAACAGAAATAAAAACTTAGCATACTTACGCTCCTGCAATAAAATGCACTGTGTTACCATCCATGAGGTCTTTTGACGTCAATGTTTACAATATCCTCCACAATTAAAAATAGGTCGATGAAATTATAGAATATTAGGCCTTGTAACAAACTAAGTAGTCTGTAGAGTGAAAGACTTTAAGTAAAATATCTAAAGCTGTGAATTAGCGCGAAACAGTTTTCCACCGAAACAATTTTCTCAGTGATCCCTGTCCTCAGAACTTTGTGTATAGGCAGCAACCTTCAACTTCCCACACGTGAGACTAGTGTGATCGGCAAGTGAGGCATCACGTGATGCAATCAAATATTTGGAAAACCATGTAAGCTGCCGCACTTAGTATTCATGAGATATCATAACAAAATAAGCCCCGCAAAAGTACGAATTATTAATTTTGATTAAAAATATAAACCCTGCTAACCCTACCCTAAACCAGTTGCTCGTTAAGGCAATTATAAAGAAAACAAGGAGCAAAAGCAAAGGCTTAATCCCACCTTCATCGACGTGAATAAAGTATTTGATTTGGTTTCTCATCAAACAATTGTTGGAGCAGCCCACAGACTCGGAACTCCGTCATTCATGCTGAAATACATTTCAGAGGCCCCTCTTAACTTCTGGATAAGGTATATTTAGCGAAAGTGTATCCAAAGTATTTCCAATCGAAAGTATCAATGCTCATAAATGCTCGTCTCTGAGGGCGGAAGAATAATCCAAAGATTGTCAGCGAAGCACGGTAAATTCACCGCTGGAATATTCATCTCCGGAAAAGTCATCCCTGGAAAATTCATCTCTGGAAAATTCATCTCAGGAAAATTCATCTCAGGAAAATTCATCACCCGGAAAATTCTTCGCCAGAAAATTCATTTCCGAAAATTTCATCGCCCAAAAATTTGAGAATGCACTTACATTTATGTAGATGACAGCCCCCTTTAAGATAAAGTTTACAAAGAAATTGCGTTGTAGTGTAACTGTATATACAAAGACAATCAGAAGAATAAATGTTGAACAGATGAATTGTTGACTCGAGTTGAGGAGGAATAATATCGCGTTAAGTTCATGAAATGTAAACAAACATGGCGCGCGGAGCTCGCGTCTCTAATTATGCAAGTGGGACAAAGTTCCTGTATCCAACAATACTCCCCCACCAGAGAGCAAGCTGGCGAACGAAAAGTCAGGGCTCGTAGTCCTCGAGTTTCTTGGGCCAGTGAACTCTTCGTCCGGAGCGTGTTTGAGGTTGAGCCAGTGGTGTTGCTGGGTTGATAGCTGGGGATGGGTTGGCTATGGGCGGAACTGAAGTCTGGGGCAGAATTGCTGGTTTCAACCTGTCGATGGACACTGTTTCATTCCGGCCATTCTTGCTGACGACGAAGTATTTCCGATGGCGCTCTTGGACGTCAAAGTGACCGTCGTACAGTGGATGCAGCGGTGGTTTGTGGGAATCGATACGGATGAGTACCTGTGGTGTCAAAGCCAGGTCTTTAGGAATGTAAGAGGGTTGCTGCCGTTGTCTTGGTTGTTGCGGCCTGAGACCCTGCATTTGCTCCCTCAGACGATCCACGAAACCTGACTGTCCAATCGGAGGGTTGGAGTCGCTTGCTGGTGAAAACTCTCCTGGTAATCTCAACGCCGTCCCGTAGACCAACTCGGCTGAAGAGCATTGAAGGTCTTCTTTGACGGTTGCCCGGATCCCCAGAAGAGCCATGGGTAGGAGATCCGTCCAGGTGTTGGTGGCGTTCTGTGCGATGAGTGCTGCCTTGAGTTGACGGTGGAAACGTTCCACCATTCCGTTAGCAGCAGGATGGTAGGCCGTTGTTTTTACGTGGCGGATGCCTAACAACTTGCTCCACTGATGTAACTGGTGAGGAAATGTAGATGTGAGGAAAATTGGCTACCCCTGTCCAGCGATGGGCTTTATCTACTTCAAAAGTAGTTAACTACAGTACTACTACTTTCATTTATAAAAAAAGTAGTTAGTAACTATTTTTAACTACTTTTTAAATAAGTAGTTAGTAACTACTCCTTAGCTACTTGCATAGTAGTTAACTACTTTTCCATTGACATTTGATAAAATTAATTTTCTGGACTATTGAACAAGATATAATTATTAGCATATTTATTTACACTAGTGTAACATTTTCAACAAAATTTTATTATCCAAATTGATCAAAAACAGAAGTATTCAGTGGATGTTTCAGTCGATCTCTTAAAAAAATCATCATGTCAACATGATTATCTTATAATTTACATCGTCTGTTACATAAAACCTGCCCTGCTACACTAAAAAGTCTTTCAACTGCTGCCGAACTTGGTAATGTTGAATTAAGCTTGATGAATGCAGCACAAACAGTTGGATAATTAAGTAGAGTTTGTACATTTCTTGCGGAGTTTGATAAATAATCATTAAGCTGTTCAGCTAACACATTATCACAAGAGTTTGGTACACTTTCCACATAGTCATATAAATCATCATATTCACTGTTCTGAGCCGCATTGCATTGTCCGCAGATTGTTAACGATGTAGGTCTTTTGGAAAAAAATTATTTTTCTTCATTTTATTTTAAATTTTTTTTTAAAAGTAGTTAAAAAGTAGTTAACTATTTGTAGTTAATAATAGTTAACTACTCTTAAAAAAGTAGTTAAAAAACGTTTAAAGTAGTTATTAACTAGTAGTTAACTATTTATAGTTAGTAACTACCCATCACTGCCCCTGTCAGTGGTGATGGTTTCCGGCACCCCAAAGTTGGAAATCCATGAGAGCATGAATCTCTTGATGATGGCTTCCGTTGAGGTGTCGCTCAGGGGTATAGCCATGGGTCATCTTGTGAATCGATCCACGCATGTGAAGATGTGTGTGTGTCCCTCCGATGACGGAAGTGGTCCCACCAGGTCCAGATGGATATGTTGGAAGCGGCAGCTTGGCAGAGGGAATGTTGCTGGTGACGTCGTAGTGTGTCGGTGGATCTTGCTCTTCCAGCACGCCAGACACTCTCGGCACCACGCTCTGATATCCTTGTCCATGTTCGGCCAGACGAAACGTTGCCTCACCAGTTTTGACGTTGCACGGGCACCTGGGTGTGATAAAGAGTATAAGCTCAGAAATACCTTGTGACGCAGCTTCTCTGGGACGAGCGGTCTGTGCACTCCTGTTGAGACGTCGACGATGATGTTGCCGTTGCTGGATGGTAGTGGGACCTCAATGATCTCCAGGGATGGCATGTCGGTCTGGAGCTGGGTCTCTGCAGCTTGGTGTGCGGCTATCTCTTGTAGATCGATGGTTGTGACGGCGTTGACGTCGGTGCACGACAAGGCATCTGCCACGACATTCTGGTCTCCTTTGATGTGCCTTCTTGGAGAAAAACGCCACCGGTGTAGTGAGGCCACCTTGCACCTGTTCCAGGACCGCTCCAGCTGCATCGTCAGAAGCGTCTGTGGAGAGTTGTAGGTGGCTGTTCTTGTCTATCAGCATCTTTGATTTTCTGGAATGCTTGCAATTGGACAGGGTTCAGGGACACTGCTGCCTTGCTCTTCGAGTTCTGCTTGTTGAACATGCTGGTCAAAGGAGCGAGCATGTTGGTGCAGTGTGGGATGAACCTCCTGTAAGAAGTTCACCAGACCCACGAACCGTCGGAGTTGTGTAAGCGTCTCCGGTTGCTTGTACTCTGTGATGGCCTTGACATTGTCCGGAAGTGGTTGTATGCCGTCTGAACTCACAGAATGACCGCAAATTCACACTTGTCCATGTTCATCGTGAGATGAAAATCGGCGAACCTCTTCAGCACTTGCTCCAGATGTCCGAGATGCTCCTTCATTGACGAGCTGGCAATTAGAACGTCATCGATATAGACAAATGCAAAATCTAGACCTCGGAGTATCTCGTACATAAAGCGATAGAAAGACTGGGCTGCGTTCATGAGTCCTAACGGTAGACGGATGAATTCGTACAGGCCGAACGGTGTAGTGATGGCGGTCTTGGGTATGTCCTCCTCCGCGACGGAAATGTGGTAGTAGGCTCTGACGAGATCGATTCTTGAGAAGATCTGTGCTTTGGTCAAACCGTTGGTGAAGCCATGTAAATGCGGAATGGGGTATCTGTCCTGAAACGTCAGTGCATTCAGTTCTCTGTAATCTCCGCATGGCCTCCGGTCTCCTGAAGATTTTGGAACCATGTGTAGAGGTGACGACCATAGGCTGGAAGAGGGGCGGATGATTCCCAACTGGAGCATGTGCTCGAACTCAGCCTTGGCGATCTCGAACTTGTCGGGGTGAAGTCGGCGTGGCTTGGAGAAAACAGGTGGGCTGTCTGTGACAATGTGGTGCTTGACCCGATGAGTGACGTTGTCGTTGAAGTCAGATGGCCTGCCAAGTGACGGAAACTTGCTCAGAAGCACAGTGATGAGGTTGTTCGTTGCTCGCGCCAGGTGGATGTGGGTTGGAGGTGCTGCGCTGATGGATCCAATGACCGATAAAGTTGTCTGGTTGTCGATGAGCTTCTTGTTGAACATATCGACGTTCAAGTTGAAATGACCCAGGAAATCTGCTCCAATGATTGGCGACTGCACATCGGCGACAACGAAAATCCACTGGAAATTGCGCCTCAAACCCAAATCTAACGACAGGGATTTTTGACCGTACGTCCTAATCGTCGTGCCATTGGCAGCCTGCAGGGTGAAGGGTGATGTCTTGAGTGAGTGCTGGGGAGGCGGAGGGATGACGCCGACCTCCGACCCGGTGTCGACAAGAAACTTCAGGCCGCTGGAAACGTCATCGATGAGGAACAGGCGACTTTCATGATGTTGGCCAGAGGCAGCCGTCGCAGCTACTGCCCGGCCCTGGAGTTTGATGACTGGAAGGAGCAGGGCTTTTGGCAGCGTTGGGCCTTCTCCCGGTATGTGGCGTGGTACAAGCACGTGCCCGGTGTGTTGCTGCGCCTTGCTTGGGATCTGCTCCTGCTGCGGGGTCGTGTGTGTCGCCTAGGCTCCTCTCTGGTGGTCTCCAGCCTGTCGGTGATCAGCTGAAGCTTGAGGCTGATGTCTTCCATGGTGGTCTGTCCTTGCAGGGGAGCCGTCACTACCCGTGAGACTGTGGGTCCGTGTACGCGTCCATGACTTGGTCCGCCAGGATGGACTGTTCCAGGAGGCTTTTGTCGTGGGCGGTCGCCAGCATGGACCGGACGTGAGGTGGCAGCTTATCAACCCACAGCTGCCGGAGGATGGCTTCGTCCATCGAATTGTCGCCCAGCAGCGTCTTCATGTGTCGAAGGAGTTGGCTGGGTAACCGACCTTCCAGGTGTACTGCGCTGAAAAGGCTCCTCAGCCTTGTCTGTTGAGATTGTCCGCAGCGCTGCAGGATGGCCTTCTTGAAACCGGTGTACGGCCTCTCGCTTGGAACCTCGTAGATGAGGTCCTGGACCTGCTCCGCTACGTGGAAGGAAAGATTGTGTACCACGTGTGCGTATCGATGAGTCTCGTCCTTCAGGCGTTGTATGTGAAACAACGCCTCGATGTTGGCGAACCACAGTCTCCGGTTCGATGTGAAAAACGGCGGCAACTGCATGCTGACTGCTGTCACACGTGGCAGAGCTCCGGCCTCCTCTGACGTCAGGTTGATTAGATCTTCCATATCTCTTCTATCACGTCGGGGTCACCAATTTGTAGTGTAACTGTATATACAAAGACAATCAGAAGAATAAATGTTGAACAGATGAATTGTTGACTCGAGTTGAGAAGGAATAATATCGCGTTAAGTTCATGAAACGTAAACAAACATGGCGCGCGGAGCTCGCGTCTCTAATTATGCAAGTGGGACAAAGTTCCTGTGTCCAACAGCGTGTACAATGTGTAATGTAGCATCCAGTTTTTGGAAATAACATATAAGTAAAAATCAATTAATTTATTTAATACTTGCATTAATTAGAATCTTGGAAGTGAACCTCTATTAATAATATTCTTGCTACACCTTAGCACATGATGCTCGATCACTAGACACATCGCTCTGACCTCTAGGAAGCGACCGGGGACCCCGGCCGACATGTCGTAAAACATGTATAAGAAATTTAGACAATTTTTTAAGTGCGAACATCTATTCCATATCTGAATCCAAGTTATCATAAAATCTCTCATTTGATGGAATAAAATCATCAGTTACATAGTATTAGCTATAAAAGCTCTTCGGAGAGGCTGGGATTTGAACTCCTAAAGGGGTCGCACCAAGGCATTCAAAACTGCTTTCACTACCATTTGGGCCGGCAGGTGGGCCACCCATCCAACCACTATATAATAATAGCTATTATTTTTTGCGGATCACATCCGATTTATTTTTTTTTTTGTGCTCTTTTTACGAATCGGACCCTCACGGTCCACGACTCCGAACATTCTCTCTCTTCAGGCCGAGGCCGTTTGAGTGAGGTTCCTCGCCCGACCTCAACCCGAATCCAGCTGCGCACGACTTTGGTGCTCCGTCCAACTATCTACGGTTGCATTCGTTCATCCATCCATCCATCCACTCCAGGTTTTCCGCTCTGCTATCAGCTAGTTGGGACGCATCTTCCAAAAGGAACGGATTATCCGAAACACCTACATGTTTTTCTTATACTTGTTCTCTTGTTCTATCTCTGCCTTCTCAGATGTCTTATTTTCTAAAATAAAAACTCATCGATGATCTCCTTCAGCGTAAAGTCGTTTCGCTTGCGTTTCTGAGCTGACATTATGGGCTGAATTCAGTGATGGGCAAATCAAATCGCGATTTCAGCAAGGTTACGATTTGATTTGAACATTGTTGTATTCGATTTTGGCCTCCGCGATTTTGATTTTGATTTTATCCGATTTGTGGAGCAGCCGTTCATTTGAACCAATTATAGGAGTGAAATTTCACTACTTTGATGAAGGCTTTCAGCTGAAAACAAAGACGGCTGCATACAGACACTTTGGGTCCAAGCATACAGGAAAAAATATTTGTGCAGCTTTTGAGGAAATAATGTCCTAGTATGGAATGCAGAGCATTGACATTGGATATGTTGTTACTGACAATGCCAGAAATATGCCTAAAGCCTAAGTTTTGAGTTTGTCATAATAGTTGCTGTCAGCGAACAATAAATATTGACAAAATATTAAGAAAACATTTTTTTGAGTTGGGAAAAACTGTCCTTTATGCCCCCACCCCCCACTATTTTGCTTTCGGTACGTCCCTGACAGAACCCCGGCCCGTCTAAACCCCGGTCGATTCCTAGTTGCCTAATATCTCGAGCACAAAAGAGGGTAAAAGTGTCCACTTTACATCGGCTATTCCGATTCCACTTTAAGTGGGACCACCAAATTCCCACTTTGTCGTAGTATTTTCTCATCGGTCATGTCGATTCTTGTGTTCGAACCCAATTCACTCAAAGTTGATTATATCTGATGGATAACACGCTGCAGCTATTCTGTTTATTTATTGTTTTATTATATTTTCGTTTTAAAAATGTTAATAGAGAACTGGACAATCAGTCAATAGAGAAAAAGTATGAAGACATACTACAGCTAGAAAAAGGTACAAGATCGTCAAACCTTGGTAGTCAGCATGGCATTCTAGCAAGCACCATTTCATGGTGGAAAAGAAAGGTCGACGTGACAAAGCAATTGTACGAGAAGTCTGTCTGATCCAGCAAGAAAAAACTTATAGTGGCTGAGATGGCAAACCTAGGCCAGCGACATAACCGAGTTCGAATGCATATAAAAATATATATAGATTTATCGTCACAATCTTATCTTGGTGTCACATCAGAGTTCAAAAACTGCTGAAGCTGTGTTTGATGTACTTGGGAGAACAATACCTGAGCTAAACTCAACTTGCTGGAACTCTGAATGTGACAGTTACAGAGCCATTTATGATATGAAGGACAAACTTAATATTGTGATAGAACGCTTGCACCTGCCAAAGTTCAGCTCTCAAGAATTCACGTTCTTGAAGGAATGGATTGAAGTAATGAGACCAATTGCACAATACCTATACAATTTACCAGGAGAAGACATACCTGGAGCTTATTTTGGTTTCATTCTTCCAACATCACACATTATACTATATCTAGGTATCCAGCGGTCAAAAAAGTATTTCTCAAGTTCAACACAACCATTCCATCATCAGCACCTGTTGGAAGAATATGCAGTCAAGCTGGTCTTATACTGACCCCTCAGCGTAACAGACTCTGACAAATATTTTGAAACACTGCTTTTAAAGAAGAATAAACAATTTTAATGATAAATATAAATTCTGCTATACTTGTACTAACATTTTATTGAAGATAACGAATATTATTTCTGATCAATAAAGGTCCCCAAAAGTACATTCAAAAACACTTGTACTTAAGTACATTGCCTACAACGTACTTGTACCTGAACTTATAAGTACCTTCAGGTACTTTGTAGTTATACTTAAGTACATTTTTAGAGTACTTACGGCAAAACCACCAAAAGCAATATTTAATAAATTTAACGTAATGCACTTCAATAGCTACTGAAGTCAATGAGACATCTGTGGTTGATCAAAGTTGTCAACAAGTTGTTTGAACTCTGGCTGCATGTCGGACATAGAAATTCTCAGTAAAGACTTCACGTGAACATCAGTTAGATTGGAACGCAGCTTTGTCTTGTTAATGTTTATGGTCGAAAATGTTTGTTCGCAAATGTATGTAGACCCGAACAGAACAAGTAGTTTCATGGCCATCTTTCTCAGGTTAGCAAACTTTGACTCATTCAGTGATACATAAAATTTGTCAATGCTTTCAGGTTGGAATTTCTCTTTCAGAATAGAATCACACTGCAGATCAATCCAGCTGTAGAACATCCGGTGCCTTTTCAAAATCAGTTGTAAACAGTGATGAGAAGATATCAAACTCAGCAGCAAGTTTCTGGAGGTCTGCAAAACGACGAGCAAATTCATTGTCTGAGTATCCGTTCTTGTAATCTTATCTCGATTCAGCGATGATCTTCTGGAAATAAATGTTGGCTTCTGCTTGATCAAGTGCACATCTTCAATGCCTGACATGACTCGAGATTGCGATACCAACGACTCTGCCACATGGCATATGTCGATTGCTGTCTTGAGATTGAGCTTTCGTGTTTGAAGTAAGTGTCAGAGGGTGCTGTCTTCCAATGATTCTGATGACAATTTGATCACGGACGGCCGAGTCCTGCAAATTTCCATACTCACATGTCTTGATGAGTTTCCTGAGTGCTGTCAGAAAAGACTCAAAAGGCTCAGCTGGTTCCTGTTTCTTCTGATGAAATACGAAGCGTTCGTACACTTCGTTGACTTCTCCAACAAAGTGGCTTTCTAGGGCAGCCATGACTCTTGAAATGTCATGTGTCTCTTCCTCTGAGAAATGAAGCAAATATGTTGTGTGCCTCTGATCCTATGCAGGCAAGGAAAATTGCAACTTGCCGCTCCTGCGATTCATCGTGGAGTTTTGCAGAGATGTCATAATTCAAGTACTGCCGCTTGAATCTTCGCCATTCTGGTGCAGATGTGGGACTGGAATAGAAGTCGCCATCTTCTGATACCATGTAACCTTTATTGTGTTTATTAACGAGCTTGTTGTCATGACGCACAACATTCCCAAGGCTCATGTCCGAAAGATACTTCAAGCATATTTATAGACATATATAAGCAATATATATTATATATAAAAGCAAATTTTCAATATCAAAACCATTAATTTAATTTATTAATTTTAACTTGTGTGACATCACACAGGTTTACCCACCTCCTCCCCTGTCACAATTTCTTAAACCCCCATTCCCCACTCAAGTGTGACATTTTTCTTACTTTATGGACAAACCCAAATTTCGTTGAAGCTATCAGATATATCAAGGGATCATTAGCACAAATTGTTCAATGGGAAGTTTTAGGCATAAATTCTTTAATGCTAAAGTAATCCATACCTAGAATTATCTTATGGCAGAAGTTTAATGAATTCAAAATCTGCCCAGAGTCCAAAATTTTTTGAGCCAACAATAAGTGTTTTTCAATACAAGAGGAAATCTCCATGGAACATTATAACCAGTTAAACTAAGGAGTGTTCATAATTTAGGTCACAGATCCACTAAAAAAAAACTACATTATTGGTTGGTCATGTAAGAAACAAAAACATAGAACTTAAAATCCATGTTGGAAACAAATGCAATTAGTTACATCAAAAATCGTTTAATGATTTGTAAATCATAAATTAGTGAAAAATTCTATATTCTTTCCTAGGTTCATTCACATTTAGTTCAGCCTTCCATTTCGTGTGAATGAAATGTCAGCCTGAACTGTTTGTCTTCCACCTTCAAAACCTATCCTTGCATTAATAAAATCTCTTTTTTTCCTAGATTCTTGAATAGTAGGACTGTATGGTCCTTCTGAAGCAATGCAAGGAATGTTATCAGAGCTGCTAGATCCTTTCTCTTTTTCCTTTCTGAGAGTTGTCCATTCGCCAATGTTATCTAACTTCAGTTCAATTCTTGTTGGTTTCCTTCTCAACATCTTGAATCAAAAACTATGCTGAAAAAATTATCCAATAATAAACAGTGATATACTGATGAACGTATTTAAGGGTGCGACATTTAGTAACGCAATAGTATTAGAAACTATTATATTGTAATATGTTAAACCGTTCGAAATTACACATTAACATTCACACAATAAAAATAACTTCAACCAACTAAATTAACGTCAGAAAATAACTAACGTTTACGTTAGCCAATTTCGAATGATACTTCTGAATGTAATTGAAATTAATAAAAATTTGATAAATGTTTTTGGTAAACGAGCATAAGTCGAGAGCCGAAAAGACTACCTAAGTAAAAATCGAGCTTGGAAAATGTTTACATCCAAAATTTAGTCGATTATAGTCCTTCGCATCCAAAACAGTGCAAAGTACTTATATATAAATAATATAGAAAATAAATATTAACAAAATAATAATTACAATATAGCAAGCACTGAACATTTCTGGTTTGCAAATGAATTATATGATATTTTTATGAATGAGAGAGAAGACGCATTTCCCATAATACGCGGCTGAGAATTATTTATTTATTTATTTGATTTTAGTCCTTTGCATAACTGAGATAATTTGGACTCGCGGCTGAGAATTTTTTGTTTGTTTGTTTGTTTATTTGATTATAGTCCTTTGCTGAGAATCATTTTATCCCCTATTTATATCATCTCCTAATATCTGTCCCGGAAGTAGGAGGAGCTATATTTCGTAAACAAATTTTGAAAATATTTTATTTATTTATTTATTTAAATATAGTCCGTTGCATGAGATGATTTGGAGTTGCACAACGGTCCAAATGGGTGACCCGTCAAAATAGCCCAGCGACAAAATAGCCCCGTCAATGTAACTTTATAAAAAAAATATTTACATGAGTTGAAGACATTAACCGATAACTGATTTCAAATTTGATTAAATGAAATGAGTTTTATGTTTTGATGGTGCTGCTTTGACGGGGCTATTTTGTCGCCGGGCTGTTATGACGGGGTGCCGTCCAAATGTCAACGTTCTTACATGTTTATTTCAGTGAACAGAAGAGATGACATAAGTTTTTTCGGAGAGGAGAGTATTGGTCTAATATTACCGAATAGTTTTTTACGAACCCCCTTAGTAAGTACTTCAGATTAAGTAAATTAAAATAGTTCAGTATAGAATCACCCAAATATAGGCGCTGTTGGACACTGAACTTCGCCCCACAACTTCTCCAAGCTACAAGCGTGCAGGACAGCGACAATGACAGAGCATAGCAGTGAACTCTTTTGTTTCCAGTCTTAGCGAAAGTCTATTTAAGTAACCTCTCATAAGTTCGCCTCGTTGTGCGCCCGCATGGCCCAACGGTTAAGGCTGCTCCTCTCGCTACGGCAGCACGGGGTTCAAACCCCGCTGCGGGTGCACAGTCCTAATCATCTAGATGTGCAACGGACGTTAATAAAAAAAAAAGTTCGTCTCGTACTTCGCTTGGTTTTGACTTATTCCTCGTTTCCGCTTGGCCGCATCGGCTCTTGTCTCGATGGGCTCTCGACGCTTGTCTCTTATTTATTTATTTGATTGTCCGTTGCATAACTCAGATGATTTGGACTTTAGTTAGTGTTAGTAAGTTAGAAAAAATGAAAAGTATTAGAATAATAAAATGCATTAATTAATTATAGTAAAATTGTGAAGGGCTTATAGTAAGCCGCATCTGTTTTTACAGATCACTGATAAATGATGTCCACACTTGCTGGATTGCTGAGCATGGACTTCATATCGGATAGACTTGTATACATTTTAATTTCTCTCCTCAGGGCAGACTGGGCCGGACATTCCATGAGGAAATGCTGCACACTTTTGTCCTCCTGAGGGCACTTTTCACATCTTCCGTCTGGGTGCCGTTTCATGAGAAACAAGTGCTGATTCAGAGCACACTTTCCAACTCGGTCTGGAGATGAGAACCTCCTTCCTCCTTGAGACACATTGGAACTTGCTCTTCGTCGACACTTGTTTCTCTATTTTCTTATAATGTTGGCTCCGCGGGTCCTCGTCCCATTTGGTTTGCCACTGTTGGAAGATGTTGCGGGCCACGGACCTTTTGACATCCTTGATAGACGCCGGAATCCGGTAGTCTATCTGATCCCTTGCAGTGGCTGCCTTTGCCAGGGCATCGGCTTTCTCATTGCCAGGGATTCCAACGTGGGCAGGGACCCAGACGAGAGTGACCTTTCTGCCGCTCCCTTGGATTTCTGAAATTAAAAACTGGACATTTTTAATATCAGGAGCATAATTGTTGCCGTCCTTTAGTGCCTGTAGTCCTTGACATGTAGTAAACATCGCTCGATGGCTGCCAGTTCGAACAACTAATGCAGCTGTGACTCGACGTCCTGAGACTGATGTTTACTTCCTTCATTGGGATGTAAATCCCAATTCCGGCCTTGTTGTCCTCGGTCTTGGAGGCGTCCGTGTAGCAGAGGAGGCTGCCGTGGAGATCCTCTATTTTCTCCCTTGCCACCATCATCCGCATCTCCAGTCTCTATCTCGTGCTTGTTAATAAATCTATGTTAGTTTTACGTTGCAGTTACGCAACAGCGCTAAGGTTTCCGTCCTCGATTGTTAAAGGCTTAGGAAATAAGTCGTAATGCCATCTGTGTTTTTCAGTTCATGCTCTTTGACCCAACATGCAAATCTCCCTGCTCAAAGTGTACTAAAGATTTTGCCCGCAATGTTTTTATATGCAATAGTGCAGAGTTTGGTTTAAATAACATGCCCTTATCCACCCAGTCACCCCTTCTCTTATCGTCACTAACAGCGACAGAGTACTCGTTTAGCCACAATCTCTGCAGCACTAGATTTTAGTGCAGTAACGTGTTTTACAAAATACTTCTCTGATAGAGAGTTGGCTATTTTCTGATATAAAAAAAACAACAAAATTCTTTATATGCTACAAATCTAATTACATTCAGTACAGCATTATTTGTCTTGAAACACCTTTCTTACGCTTAGAAATTCATCGGTTCCATGGCAGTGAGCAATGGAACTTGCACAAGTACAGAAAGCAACATATTATAATTGTTACTTTTTAAGACCAAAGTAAACAAATATGCGACCATAAACCATATGAATTTATAAACAAATCCTAGATGATACATCAATATTTGAATAACACAAATTGCCTGGAAACAATTGCTTTGCTACACTCCTTTGAGCCTCAGATCCATCCATCATGGAGTGGGAGTTCCAAAAAAGATAGAATTCTTTAGTGATACTCAATGCTTCATGTATATCAGCACTTGTTTCATTAGCAACAAATACTGTCACCATGCACTGATTGCTGTTTGACCCAACACACAATTAGTGTTGTGAGCGTGAAATATTTCAATTGTTTTATTTCAAAATGTTTTGTTTTTTTTGAAATATTTCAACACAAAAAAAAACAAAAAAAAAACAAAAAAAACAAAAACAAATTAATGTTAATTAAAAAAATTAAGTTAAGTTAAAAAAATTAATTAATTAAAAAAAGTTTTATTGTTTATTACTAATTTTGTAATTATTTATCGTGCAGGAAATTATTAATTAATTTTTGTAAATTTATTACGTAATATTCAGCATCTTTTGTCTTTACAAAAATCAACTTCAGTGAATCAGCAATCATTGAACAGAAATATCCTCACATTTATTGCTATGGTTGCTGTGCTCACGGACTTAACCTCTTGATGAATGATATTGCCAAGATGACACCTATAAACCAGGTAATATCAAGTTCAATAAATGTAATAAAGGAGTTCAAAAGAAGCAATCGATTGACAGCATTGTTGAAGTCCAAAGTCCTTCCACAAAATACTTTTACATCATTGAAACTGCCTGTGAAAACTAGATGGGGCTCCAATGTAATATCATTAAGAAGCTTGGTGGAAAGGTATATGTTCATCACGACCTCTTGCTAAAGTAGCTTCTAAGATTTTGTCATTGCCTGCAACAACCGCTGTAATTGAAAGAAGTTTCAGTGCCTATTCATTTATCCAGAATGATAAACGGAACCGCCTCACCACAAACAGAGCTGGAAAACTAGTTTTTATTTCCCAAAACTTAAAGCTTATGGCTTGCAGTACTTCAGAAAGTAATCACAACTCTGAAGCAGAAGACGAAGAATCTGAGAAGGATGAAGACAGTGAAATTGATGAAATGGATCAAAACTGATTTAAATTAGCACTGCTATTCTTATTTTTTATTGTTTGTCTTATTGAAGTTGCAATAAATCTGTTTGTCCAATCATGAATTATCATTTTATCGATAAATTTAAAAAAAACAATAAAAAGCCAAAAAAAACATAAAAACTCATAAAAAACAAAAAAAAAACTCGAACCAAAAAAAACATGTTTTTTACAACTCTACACACAATAATATAGCGAAATGCATGCCTGGACGTTTTATAAAAAGCACGTCTAGTTCCCGTAACTACCAGTGGCAGATTTAGGGGGAAAGCTAAAATCTACCGATGAGCTTTGTCCTACATGTTTATACAACACATAAGCACGTGCGTAACTACCATACATTTCAAGTTTGAAAGTCATAAGTAAGGATGTTCCCTATAATTAAGAATCAACCGGGGTCACGTTTTAGCTGGGGTAGGGGTATAAAATACATGTGTAGGTATGACACTTTCTAACATATTAAGAGTGTAATTTTCTGCATTTTTTCAACTTTTTAAAACTATTTTTTAAAACAAATATTTGCAATGCTAGCCTGAAAATTCATTGGCTCTAAGTCCATAATTTCAAGACTAATTCCTACACATGAAATGTTACTATTCCTTCATTAACTATCTTTGGTTATTAACCTTAATCAAAGTCTAAAGAGAAATTCAGTCTTTTTGAGTCACGTGACTTTAAGATAGAATGACATGGGTCTTGCCCCTTGGAAAAGCTGAAACGATATCCCTGTATCTGAGAAGGCAAAGATGGAACAAGAGAACGAGCATAAGGAAATGTGTAGGTATGATTTTGGATGATCCTTTCTTTTGGAAGGAGCATCCTAACGAGCTACTAGAAGAGCGGCAAACCTGGAGTGGATGGATGGGTGGTCGAGCGGATGGATGGATGGCCTACCTGCCGCCCCAAGTGATAGTAAAAGCAGTTCTAAATGGCATTCATGGTCAGCCATTTGACAAAAAATGAGGAAACATTACTGTTTTTTAAGTCTAAGTAATTTAAGAGCAGCACAAAGATGCTCCAAGTATCGGACTATTTTGTTTATTATGATGAGTTATTATGATTTATCATGAATTATTAATACTAGGCGTTGGATTAAGACGAGTGATTAAGACTTTAGCCTTGGTGCGACCCCATTAGGAGTTCAAATCCCAGCTTCTCAAGAGCTTTTGTAAATAATACTATATAACTGATGATTTTAATCCAACAAATGAGAGATTTTATGATAACTTGGATTCAGAAATGGAATAGACGTTCGCATTAAAAAAATTGTCTAAATTTCTTATACGTGTTTTACGACATTCCCCGGCTAAAGTTTGCTGGGGTCCCGGTCGATTCCTACCTATAATGCTATTTTGCATATTCTACAAGTTCTACTCGTTAAATTTAATTGAAATTTTATAGATTGTTTGTATACAATAAAATGATGTTTTGTATGAAATTAAGTAATAGTGAACTTATAATTAACGGAGATCATTTATAAAGAGCCTTACTGTAATAATCAGCTTTTGTGATTCTTGTAACAACAATTAATTATTGGGCAGCAAGATATCCCATGCTAAGCCGCGAAAATCTCTAAAAACAATAAGGGCATTTATCGATGAAATCCTAATAATATTCAAATGTAACTGCTAAATTTTACAGCTACTATTTATGACATGTAAAGATAATTATAACATGTAAAGCTAATGATAACGAAAAACATCAGAATTTGTAGGGCTTTAAGTTATGTCAATTCTAGGGGCTGATGTCATATCTAATAAAAATATATTGATAAAATATTTGGTCATTATAACTAAATAATTTATTAACAATTCACTAATTTCTTAAAGGACATTATAAGTTAACAAATTACAGCACATCACTTTTTGTGACAGAACATAGCTCCTCCTTTTTTTGCGGCTCCACCCACTTCCGGGACAGATATTAGGGGCTTTAAAGCCGCACCCCATAAGTGTGCACCCGCATGGCCTAACGGTTAAGGATTCGCTTCTCACGATGGCAGCATGGAGTTCAAACCCCGCTGGGGGAGCGCCTCCTAATCATCTAGATATGCAACGTTAATAAAATACTTCTTTTTCAGCCCATAAGTCCAAATCATCCTAGTTATGCAAAGGACGTTATTCAAATAAATTAAATTGAATTTCAGCCCATAAACGCAATGCAAGTGTGTAAGGCTATACAACTTAAACAATTTGATGATTTACATCATAATTACAAAAGTATAAGCAGCCGGGTAATAAAACGTAAATAAATAATGTGGCCGAAAACTCAAAACATCGATTCCTCATTCAGCGCTTCCTGATTGGCTTGATCAACACTAGTTTGACCTAGTTGAATATTTTGATATATGAGTAAAGACTCCTTCAAAAACTCCGGCTAGAGTTGTTTGCAGCAGTAATTGATCTTATCACTTATTCATAAGATAATTATCCAGGTCAAGAGGCGTGATCTCGCCTTGTTTTATTCGATGTTTTGAGTTATGATATCTGTGGAACACTGCGCCTGCGTCGGATTTGTTTGGTGTAGTGTAAGGGTTCGCATCTCGCGGTGGCAGCGCGGGCTCGAATCACGTCGGGGGAGCTCCGTCTTACTTGCCTTGCTAACGCTGTTTTAGCATATTTTAATAACTTATTATCTTGGTTTGAGCTAAGGTTAGAGGTAGTTTTAGGTTTTGGTTAGAACTATGTTTATTTTGAAAGCAAAATAATAATTGGTTGTTTTCTAAAAGTTATTTTCTATTTCATTATAGGCAACATCACGCCTCTTTACCTAGATAATCATCTCATGAATAATTGATGAGACAAGTTTCTGCTGCAAAAAAACTCCAGCCTAGATTTTATCAGGGTGACCCGTCAAAATAGCCCAGCGACAAAATAGCTCCGTCAAAACATCCCCGTCAATGTATCTTTATAAAAAAATATTTATATGAGTTGATACATTAACCTAGAACTTATTTCAAATTTGATTAAATGAAATGAGTTTTATATTTTGAGGGTGCTATTTTGACGGGGCTATTTTGTCGCCGGGCTGTTATGACGGGGTGCCTTTTATCAGGTAGAATGCCCCACATTTTTTCGCCAATTTTTGTGGACCCCTTACGATCATTGTGCGATTCTTAAACCTCTTCCAAAATTATAAAGCGTACTTTGTAATAAATAAACCTTGTTAGTAATAATTATCAGCTACACGTTCATAAATTAAATCACCAAGGTAACGCACAAACATTGCCTGCCCTTAAAAAAACGCTTCACATCTTAGAAACCCTGGCCGCCAAATACAGTCTGTTTTTCATCATTTACCAACATCGAAATGGTTAGTAACATTTTTATTTACCTAGTTTTATCGTGCTTCACTTTCTGAAAATTTACATGCTATTTCAGGACGATCGAGAAACCTTTAAAGAAGGTTGCTTACATAACTTATTTCGCATCACAAATAATTCAATTTTAGATCGTTTAGAATGTTCAAAATTATTATTTTACTTAAAATAAGAACTGCTTCACTTAGCAAACTTAGTTTTAACACTTAACATTTAGAATGCAGGTTGGTATTTGACCTATTGGATCGAGACCATAGCGGCTTCCTAGAACCAAAAGAATTAGGCGACGGTCTGAGGGCCGTGGGATCAAATCCAACCAAGGACGAAATAGATGAAATGATAAAAGAAGGGGAGAATACAAGTAATTAGCATTGAATTAGTCCTCAGGAATACCACCCCTATTGCTTATATCCCAAATTTCAGAAAGCGGTGATGGGAAGCTAAATTTTGAAGAGTTCTTCAATTTAATAACTAAACACAGAAAGCCAGTTGAACAAGAAGAATATTCCTTAATGGAAGCTTTTAAATGCTTTGATAAAAACGGAGACGGTCGAATCAACAAAGAAGAGCTTAAAGAAGTTCGCTTTTTGAGGGGATTCATAATAATCATACTTTCGTACAAGATAAGTTATAATTGTAGGCTTTAACAACCATTGGATTGAACAAGTTGAGTGAAGATGAAGCAAATGATCTTTTCAAAGAAGCTGATATTGATGGCAACGGTCACATTGAATATAAGGGTTTGTATCATTTCAAAAATAATGGTCTCTGATTCCATTTAGCTCAGTAATTGTGATGAATTTCAGAACTGGTACAGACCATTTTGAAATAGCTTTGGCTCATGAGCTCCAAGAGCCTAACAAATTTGTACTAAAAGGAATTTATGAAAAAGTGCTTGCTCATATTTTGATAAAGCCAATTTCAAGGACAAACATTTTTCTAGGAATAAAAAAAAAAGAAGAAATACTGATACAACCAGAAACAAATTGTGTCAAAAATTCGGCTGTCTTTTCACTAATATGAAATTTTTTTATACGAGTTATCCCCCAAAATGATAATATTCTGAGTCGCAATCACATCAACCAACTTCACTTTTAATAGAGCAATTGAAGAATCTGTCATCTACATTTTGATCATTATCTCAATAAAGTTCAGTACTCTCTTATTGGCCCAGTCATAAAAACACATAAATGGCATAATTAGAATTAGAGCAATCCTAAAAATTAATACTAAATTAATACTTAATCAAAGGTTAAAAAAAAGGCCAAACATGACATTGCAAAATGCTAAACTCAGGTTTAGTAATGGTAAATTCAGTTAATTTGAATACAAATCAAGGGAGAAATGGTAGAAACCACAATATTTTGAAGACTTTAATGTTAAAAATTGTCAATCAAATTCTGGACCAAAGTTTAAATAATGGAGAATTTTTGGAGGGAGTGTGAACTTTGAAATGGGCAACCTGTTTTCGAGTAGCACAGCCCTGCAAAGTGCTTGCAGGCAGAAAGCAGGTAAAGGCAGCCGATAAACCTGAACATGGTGATGCTGGATAGAATCATGCCTTTTCCTATTGTCCGACTGTGCAGCTAGATTGTGACCATCACACTTAGGGCTAAATGGAGTAGAATCTCCTGACACATTTAACATACCATCCACTGTCACAGCCATTTTTGTTCCACAAATTGAAAATACTGGTACATAATTGGTTGGACATGTATGTAACTGACATATGTATCGATGGTACTGAATGCATTGCAGTGTCTTGGCATTATCTGCATCAAATATATACAGAGCACAATTCATTACAGATAAATTGGGATGATACTGGTATCTCCTGCTCCGAAAGTGATATGGATGATTTAAATTTAGAAGTCCCCTAGTTGCACCTTGGTCTTGAACACAAATTGATTTCTTTTCCCTGCATCTACACTCACCAAGTTCCAGCATTGTTACCACTATTAACCTCCCATCTCTACTGTGCCTTAAATCTACAGGTTTTGTTGAAAAATCAGATGAAGAGGGTGATGATGATCTTATCTGGCTTGCCCCCATAATAGCTTCTTCCCAAGGGTCATCAAGTCTGTGATTCACAAAAGTGATGTTCCAAGTCCAGTCAGTAATGTCGGTTCTGTTCTTAGGCTGTTCAAGAAATTTCTTACTATGAAAACTTAAACACATCCCATCAGAAAATGATAACTAACTTTTGATGGCACCACATCTTCATTTGACATTATTTCAGATACAGATAAAGATACAATATTTTTTGGGGGGGTTGAGGGAGCCATGAGCTCAACTAGATTCAAATTATTCCCTTCATAGACTTGTCCAAAATCCGTTAATGATATCCGACGCCATCTGTAGCGAGGGTCAAAAGAAAAACGACAAAAATCATCCTTTATTGGCACTCGAGAAAGTAAATGCTTTGAAGACATGTCATAAAGGAGCAATTCAGCTAAAGGCACAGTTTCAGTACCAGAACCTTCCTCATCATCAAACACTGAAGAAGAAATTAAATTTGAAGGTCCATGACTAGTCAATCCAGAATCAGAAAATATTAAAGGATCATGATGAAATGGATCTGAACAAGATTTCACGATTTGAGAATAGCTGGTTAGGTTGTTTAATCCGTTCTGGTTGGGTGATCGGAATAACTTTGGTTTTAGAACCAAACATTTGGATCTATCCGGACTTAATTCTCCAGAAAAGTTTTCGTTGGCATATTCAATTGGCTGTTTACCAAAAACTCCCATAAATTTATTACTTTCCAAGTCCAAGATACCAAATTGAGAATTACCATTTCTTGATAGATGTAACACCACAAGGCTTTAAAAATTTTTAAATCAAGGTATGTTAAAAATTTGTAAGAATTTTAATTTTTATGATGTTATAAAAATTCTACTTGTATAAGATGGAAAGATTCATTGTAAAATGATGTACAGAAATAGACATACTTTTTAGTTAATTACACATTTGTAAATATTTAATATCATGAGTATTTTTCAGAGCATTTGAATAATCACCAAATGTCTATCACAAACATTCACTAAAGATCATCTGCTTAAACCTTATCACTTATCAAACTTTATATTTATATATTATTTATATTTTCTTCAAATGACATTAAAAGGTCACAGCACCTGTTTTATGCTTGCCTGTTTAAACTTTATTGTGATTTTGTAATCCATGGTCAAAACAACATCATTAGACTGAACCAGGGGCCCACAAGGGTTTTTAAATATTACAATCATGATCCCTACATGTTATCCATTCGACTCAAGTTTACAGTCTTGAACCAATGTCTTAGCACCAACTTGTATTTCCAACAAGCTATTTGTGGACAAGGGGGAGGGGGAATCAAAAATTTTGCAGATATATTTTATGGACCAGTGCATGTAATGTCATTAGGGTTGGTGTCAGCAGGTGTATGAAACCTACGGTGTCACTCCTTAGACTAGTGGTTCTCAATCTGGGGATTGCCTGAGGTTTTTGACAGGGGTCACCGAAGGCAGTAAACATTTAATATTTTTGTAATATATTTTTAAAAATATTTCTTAAAGACATAATTTTAACAAAACCTCATCCTTAACCCTAAATATAATTTTGAGCAAAATGCCTTTTATGGTGCAAGCATTTTCGGCTAATATATAATGTCACATCAGGCCGTTTACTGGATGGCAGAGATGCTTGCGGAGATTGTGTAACGCTTTAGCGACTGGCTTGTAGGCTGGCTGGATTCAAAGTACCAACTGTGTCCTGAACTTGGTGCAACCAACTAATTATGTTATTTGATATTGTACATTGTACAGTGAAAGATTTGTTCAATAAGTTTTTGTTTGCTAGTGAGCAAACATTTGTTGGTTGTTGCCATCTTGAATTTAGCAAGCACTGCCATGTCACTTAAAATGTTGCGATGTTTAGAAACTCTTATAATACAAAATAAAATCAAGCAATCAACAAAATGGATAACTTAAAAGCATGACAATATGTGTCATGTTCGCTTATTTAAAACTAACTAAATCTCACAAGCATGGGCTATTGTAGAAAAGTTAAATTCAAAGGTTAAATACAATTTTTTTTATATTATTTAGAAGTGAAAAACAGCAGTGACAATGATCCCTGAGTGAAAGGTAGCCCAATCAAATTGCCTTAGCACAACAAGTTCTGCAGCATCAGAAAGGTTGAGAACTGTTGCCCTAGACATTCATCACAAATCATAAGTTGCTAGCCAAAAATCTGACAAACAATAATATGTTGCATTATAAGATATTAATTTAATATCAGTAAAATTTTAGTGAAATATTAATATAATAAAGTACTGATAATGACAATTATAATTGTATTTATATGTAAAACATAAGCAGGTAACCAGATATGTAAACAAAACAACAAATTAGAACACTGTGATTTTGAATCTTCTTAATTCAGTGCATCTTATGTGTAACAGATTAAATATTAATAGTTATTTCGGAAGGACGAGTGCAAAAATAAAAAGCTATTGTATCAAATGCAAGAAAGGAATTGTGGAAGACTCAATGGACAGGAATGTTACAGCTTTATGTAAAGAAAATAAGTTGGAAATCTGAATGATCTGCAAATGGTAAGCAGAATATGATGACCCCAGTTAACTAGTGGAGGGAAATGCTAAGAAGTGCAGGTGTGGATCAGAAATTCTGGGAAGCCTAACCTGCAAGAGGTAATGAGTTGGGCTAAGAATTCTGTGTTGCCAATGTGGCAGGGTACATGAACAAGAAATACATTTAAGGAGAGTTCTTTTGCTAAACATGAGAGATTGAGACCACAGATGGGTCTGCAGAAATGGATTAGCAAGAAATTCAGGTAGGAATTCAAGGTTAGGAGAATTATAATGATGTTCCACAATGAAAAAGAGCAATGAAGAAGTGATTTATTAAATTTGAAATAAATTGAAATACATTTAACTGAAATATTTTTAATTGAAATATATTTAATTGAAATACATTTAATTGAAATATATTTAATTGAAATATATTTAATGTAAATACATTATTATTAACCTAATGAATTATGAAACTTATTATTTGCAGACATCTTTTATTAAAATAATTTATAAATATTCCAATTTGAGCAAGATTGAGAGAGACTTTTTTAAAAAGAGATCTGTTTATTTGAGAGGGAATTGATGAGACAGAGAACCTTGTCCAGACCTTTTTTTAAAAGCCACGTTAGTTGGATCAAGAGAGCACTGTTTATTTGGGTGATGAGACAGAACCTTGTCCAGATTGACCGGGGAAAAGCTGACCAATGGTGTGCCAAAGTAGGATGTTGGAGGTAGAGTCTGACACATGGCTGTCGAAGCTCTAATTCTGTCGAGTCTTTCACCACTTCAGGCAATTTCAACTCCCCTACGTGAGGTAGCAGCCTGAGAGCAGATAACATTTGAATATGAAGATGGTGTTGCGCAAGAAGTTTCTCTTTTGCAAAAAAAGATCTCTGTATAAAGAGTTCCATGTCAAATATTTCTGGTGAGCCTAACTGTGACGAGTGTGGACTTGAGAAAGTCATTTATGAAGGATAAATCTCATCCCGCCTTGTAGTTTCCTCCAAAGGGGGACATGGCAAGCAGGCCTAATCCTAGGATGTGAGACTTCTGATCAGAATCAGATGGCATGTGGCTATGAAAGTTGTTTCAGATAGTTGATCTCTGCAGTGCTTTTCTACTCCTCCTCCTGGACATGTCTGAGGAATTTGACAATATAAGCCATGGAATACTCCTAAACAGATTATAAAAATCATTTGGAGTGCATCAGCAAATTTGGCTTAAAAGGATCAACGTAACTAATGAGGAAATAATAAGACAATTTGGCAATTCAGTTTCACTTCAAAAACGTCGACTTAATAGGGTTGGCGAGTTAACTGAGGCTGAGATAAGTGGGCTCCACTTTATTATTGAGGAAATTTTATATGATATCCTGTAGGTTATTTTGAGCCAGTGCAGACTTTTCATTATTGGTGTGATGTGCTCAGAGGCTCTGGATCCAGAGATAAGCCTTGCCTCTACATTCAACAAGTCCTGATGGTTGTGGAGATCCTTCTGCTGACATTCATAAGTAAAGTTGCAGTAGTCAGGTTTTGTCAAAATGAATTGCACCATCAAGTAATGAATGTGCTGTGCAGAATTAATTTGCTTTGCTTCTCTGAGAAATGTTGCATAGCAGCTTGCAGACACCCTTCTGACCTGCTCATCTATTGTCAAGCCTGAGTCCAAATAAGCCCCGGTGAAACAAGTCGAGCTTTATTAAGACGCAAAGGTATTGTGGGGACAAGGTGTAGCTTTGACTCAGAACTAAACCATATTGCATCCTTTTTATTAGAGTTAAGATGTAGACGGTTAAAAGATGCCCAAACACCAATATCAGAATCTGTGCCGACTTTAAAACCGGACTCAACAATGCGTTAGAAATGCATCGACATCCATTACCTACTCCGGAAGAAATCTTTGCATGCCTAAACCAAGGAGCATGGTTCACACAGATCAATTTCGCTGATGCCTATTTGCAAATGGAAGTCGAAGAGGACTCAAAGGAACTGTTGACAATAAGTACACAGAGAGGACTATTCCAATATCAAAGGTTACCCTTCGGAGTTAAATGTGCCCCAGGCATTTTTCAAGAAGCGATGGACTGCATGCTTACGGGATTAGAGGGCTGTGCGGCTTACTTGGATGACGTGATCGTGACAGGGTCGACGCTGGAGGAACACAATCAGAATGTGCATGCTCTTTTTGAGAGAGTATCCGAGTGCGGGTTTCACTAAAAAGGTTGGAGAAGTGTTCCTTCGCGAAAAGAGAGATCCAGTTTTTGAGAGATGTGGTTAATAAGAGTGGATGGAAACCTGATCCAGAAAAGATTCAGGCAATCGAGGAAATGCCAGCTCCCAAAATCAGAAACAGTTTAAATCATTTTTGGGAATGGTTAGTTATTATTCATCTTTTCTTCCAGAAATGCAATCAATGAGGGGTCCATTGGATGAACTGGAGAGAGACGACAGATACGAGTGGAGATCATACCACCAGAAAGTTTTTGATAAGTTAAAAAAAGTACTACAGTCAGATGCCAATAAGAAATGAACCATCGCCATGGCCAGCACCCACTTGTGCTTGGGAGAGAATTCATATTGACTTCACAGATCCTATATATATGGAAGGAATGATGTATTTGGTAGTTGGGCATGCATACTCTAAATGACCTGAAGTAGTGCAAATGAAGACTACAACTTCCACTGCCACAATTAGAGAAATAAACAAGATTTTCGCTCAACATGGATTTCCGAGAGTGCTACAATGGAACACAGTTCACTTCAAAAGAGTTTGGAGAATACTGTAAATTACATGGAATCAAGCATATAAAATCTCCACCTTACCAGCCACATTGCAATGGACAGGCTGAAAGATTTGTGGATACTTTATAAAAGACCTTACAAAAATTAAAAGGGTTAGGAGCTACAGTAGACATGCTTCAAAGATTTTTGTTGATGTACAGAACAACACCATGTCCATTTTCACCAGGACAAAAGACACCAGAAAATCTGATGGGAAGGCAGTCAAGAACAAAATTATGCGATATCCAACTTAATGAACATCGAAATAATTCTCAAGATGGAAGAATTAAAAAAGGAAATGGTCATCATAGACAGTTTTCAGAAGATGACAAGGTTTATGTTCGTTGGTATGATAATCCAAACTATCCTTCATGGGTACCAGGCAAAATTCTAAGGAAACATGGACGATTACATCGAAGTAAACAGGAGATAGTATGTCGACATGTCAACCAATTGAAACCATGTAGTACTGAAGGAGCTCTAAAAGAGTTATTCTATATGTTCAATCTACCACTCAAGCCAGTTGATAAAACAAAACAGGCAACGGAATCAACGGTAATGAAGAACAAGGATGAAATCGAACAGGCACCCGCTGAAGAAGAGTGTACAAACACGATGTGAAGAAGCCACTGAGAGCTTTCATGACCGCTGTAGGCAAGCTGGGCGTTTGCAGGTAAAAAGCAGTTAGTATGCGAAATTAAGAAGCCTTTGAGAGCTTTCACGGTCACTCCAGTCCAGGCAGCAGCGACTGGCATAACAAGGCCAACGAGCGCTTCTCATAACTGGCAGTAAATATTGGGTCCAGAAAGAAAAAAACTGGAGGGGATATCCGGCTGATCACCGGATGTGGCCCGCTCCCCGAAACCTTAAGGAGAGTCAAAGGGCCGAAACGTTTGAAAACGGGGGAAACTCCTCAGAGGATCCCTGTCGGAGCTCCAAGGCAGAGTAACAAAAAAAATTACCATATTGATACCACCGCATGCATGAACACAATCCATTTGGCCAACCTTCATGCCTGCACTCTAGGTTCTCAGGGAAGAAATAAAAGAGAAAGTTGCTGATCTTCATCTATGCTGAGCTCATCCAAGGCTTTGAGCAAGAACAAATTTTTCAAAGACCCTTACAAATTCAGGAAAACAATCTTCCAAAAAACTCTTAGTAAGAATCAATTGGAGTTAATCTTAGTCAAACTGACAGTGGTGCTCTCTGTAGTGTGGCTTTGATGAAAAGGTTGGATATCCCGGTAGTTCCTCTGCCGACCAGAGCCTTCAAAGCAGTGGTCCCGTCAATACCTCTTAACACTACATTTAGGCTAGAGAGAGTCTTATAATCAGTGCTTATGATCAATTTAATGTGAAATCTGGTGCTGCTTTTGTTTGCCCAAGTACATGTCTATGTCTGCTCCAACAGCAAGTTTGTCAGAGTACTTCTCATGTTGTACTGCATCAGTAGGTCTCAACAAAAGACTGGGTAATGTATAACTTTCTTCAGAACCAGCTGTGACCTCATTAGTTTCAACTTCCAAATGAACATCACAACAAGTTCATGCAATTTGTGCACCAGCTGTAGGAATTAACCAGGGTACAAAATACATGTTTAGATATGAAACTTTCTAACAGTGTAATTTTATGCTTTTTTCAACTTCTTAAAACTATTTTCAATGCTAGCATGCAAATTCAAATGAATGCAGTTATTGGCTGCAAGATGTAATTCATAATTTCATGACTCATTTTCACATAAAAAGTACTTGTGTTTACTATACCTTCAGTAACTATCTTTGGTTATCAATCTTAATCGAAGTCTCAAGTGAAATTCAGACTTTTTGGGTCGCTTAACTTTAGGATAGAAAGAAAAAGGTCACCTCCTAAAGTTTTACTTGGGTTTTTCTAACATTGGAAAAAGCTAAAATGAACTCATTTCCTAATGACAATTTAATGTGCGTTTAAGAGTCTTTCCAATAAGACCTTGAAATTGATGAAACAAGTCCAAACCGAAAGCTGTCTTAATATTTCTAGGCCACAAATTGATTTGCATAATTTATAGGAACTAGTGAACCAAATGAAGTGAAATTTTATGCATGACTTACAAATGGTGTTTTATTTAATTGCTGAAAATTTCAGCAAGATATGTTAATGTTTAAGGAAATTATCCATAAAAAGTGGGTGTCTTAATAATATTTCTAGCACTGTATAATCAGAAATTACAGTCACAAAAGCCTGTTAACTTTCAGCACAAGTCCACAAACAGATTATCACACATTCTAGTCTAATGGCTGCTCAATGTCAGACCAGCACATCAAAAGAAACATCTGACAGCTGCACTAGTTGGTATAAGAGTGTTCAATTGGATCAACTGGTTCGACTATCATTGCCTGCTTTTCTTTTATGTGCATTTCTTGTCAACTTTTCATGTTCTGAAACATGTGCTGGATGCACACGTTCCACATATTTATTCAAGTCAAATGGAAAATTTTGAAATGCTGAACACATAGTTCTTTATGGTTTTATAACTTGACAAACTTACTGAGAATTAATGTTCTACCTTATTTACAACAATATTTCTAATACATTATGTATGGCTGATTTTTAAATAAGTTTTTTAATGAATTTATTATTTTAAATCTTAGTCTCAGGCCCTTAGAATGCATAGAATAAAATACAGAGATGGGCTTTAACTACTTAAAAAGTAGCTAACTACAATAGTTCACTATTTTTATAAAAAAAGTAGTTAGTAACTATTTTCAACTACTTTTTAAATAAGTATTTAGTAACTACTCCTTAACTACTTGCATAGTAGTTAACTACTTTTTAACTATTTTTTAGCTACTTTTCAGCTACTTTTCAGTTGACATTTGATAAAATTAATTTTCTTTTCAACTGAACAAGACATAATTTACTGGCATATTTATTTACACTAGTGTAACATTATCAACAAACTTTTATTGTCCAAATTAATCAAAAACAGAAGTATACAATAGATGTTTTAGGCGATCTCTTAAAAAAAATCATCATGTCGATATGATTATCCGATAATTTACATCGTCTGTTACATAAAACCTGCCCTGCTACACTAAAAGTCTTTCAACTGCTACTGAACTTGGTAATGTCGAATTAATTTTGATGAATGCAGCACAAACAGTTGGATAATTGAGTAGACTTTGATATTCCTTGTTGAGTTTGATAAATAATAGGATGTAAGTATTGCATAAGTAAATTGTAATTTAGAAATAGAATGATTATTGCTGACATTATGTGTTTTAAAACAGAGATACTTTAGCTGAATGTCCCCATCAACTAGCTGAGGAACGCTTGCATAAGCAGAATTTGTTTGACATGGAATTTGTTTTGTAACTTTTCAATCTACGAATCAAAACAAGTCAAAGGCTTTTCTAATGTCAGAAACTTTTGCTTGTCATTCTTAGATTGATGGTCGATTGTGAGCTGAACATTTTTTCATGATAGCTTGTCAGAGTCAGGAATGATGTTGGAGAATCACACTAACAGATTGTTACCAAATATGGTTCGTCAGAGTTTTAGGCGCTCGATTACGTCTCACAATTTATATAAAACGTTTTCAAATTATGGCTACTAAGTAATAATTCAGAAGTAAGAAATGGTGATAGTAAGCAAAATTTGAAATCAAAGAAACTAAGCTTATAAAGTGATGTACCAAATTGTAAAATTGGAAAAAATTTATTTTTGTTCATTTTATTAAAAGTAGTTAGTATTAACTACAAATAGTTAACTACTTTAAAACTACTATTTTTTAACTACTTTTTTAAGAGTAGTTATTAACTACTTCTTAACTATTTCAAAGTAGTTAACAATAGCAGTTATAGTTAGTAACTATATAATCTCTGATAAAACATAATTCCAAAAATCAGAGCTTGTAGGTCATAATTATACCCTGAAAAGAATTTTTATTAAAAATACATAACATGAATTAGTTTCATTGGATAAAAGATATTTGAAAAAAAAGGAAACATAATTTCTCACTCATTCATTCATTTTTAGTATTGTTTTAATAAGATTTTTCATATTTTCAGTCGTTTTCTCATTGATTATTATGGCATTATATGGATTTTGGCTCAAAAATACATTTATAGAAATCAAGCATGGATAAATGTGTATACTTCCCTAAGCAATGTATATACACATTTTAAATAACATACTAAAAAATATATGTATTCATTTATACCTGTTCCTGAAGCACAAAATGCTTTTAACTCTGAAATGATTAACTGAAGACATCTGAGCTGGTATGTAATTATACTCAAAGTGTTCTGCCATCTTAGCAAATTTTGTTCTCTTCCTAAAACTAAAGATGGATGAGGGACGGTCAACATTTATAACTCCTTGACGGCTCATGCAAAATGATGCACTGCAATCCTTGTGGAGGGTACGATCGCACGAAAAGACAGAATCTTGGAAGTTTGCTGCTTCTTAAAACATATCAAAATAATCTTGAAAGAGTCAAAATTTCTAAATGTATTTTATATTAAATAAATTCAAAATATTTCTAAATACTCTGACCACTAAATTTGAGCCAACATAAATAATGCAATATTAAATGATTCTAAGTGGAATAAAATCAACATAAACCTTACATATTAAATTAAATTTTCAAACTGTTTTACATATAATGTATAGCAACAAAACAGATAAAATAAACTGTACCAGCATGACTCTGTTTCCAGTTATCCACAGTGCACTGATGGAGTAGTGACCATGATGCAATTTCTCTGTCCTTAATTGGCATATTTGGAAAATCATTAAATGGTCCACATCTATTCCCTTGTTCATAAGTTTTTTGTATTTCTTTACTTGGTTCTGCACCCATCCTGCTGCTCTAATGTCATAACCATTAAACCAAATCTACAGCTAAAATTAAGAGTATCATTGCCAAATTCAATATATAACTATGCCAAAACTTCAAAAGTAATCCACAACTGCCTTGCAGATTAGTGTCTATTTCAATAGTTCTGGCTACAATTTTATGCACAACAAACAGCCAATTATGGAGTAGAGTTCAAACTAAATATAGAAGAATTATTGTTTAATATCAGGCTCTGATTCGAAAAATTAGAAAATCTTCAGTTAAGCTTTAATAATTTGAATTTAAAGAAACAACGTATATATTATACAAAAATTCAATGACAAAAAATTAAGGGGCAGTATGGAGACATCACTCTCTAGAAATAATTAATCTAGGTTACATAATGATAACATACGAGTCTCGCAAATATAACTATGAAACAAATAAACCATATTAACTGCAGTTCGTGTAAATAGTTTACAACCCTTCATTTCATCATACCACTTAAAATATTGAGATGATCTTATAAAAGTCAAATTTTGAATCAATGGCTGCTTATGGCCCTAATGTGCAAAGCTTTTTCTCTATTAAGCTATCGAAATGCACATTTACAAGTCTTCGCACGATACTTACGCCTTCCAAAAATATACGTCTCCAAAAACTTCTCTGACTAAACTATGATCCCTCTCGCTACGAAGCGCGATCGGCCCTTAGTGTCCTGTTTTCACAAAAATAAAACTGTAAATGTTGTAAATATGCCATTAATCTAACCATTAAATTTTCCTTATAAAAAGTTTATTTCCCCATTGGTTTATTTAAAGGACTATTCTAAAGATGCTTTTAGGTTGGCTAGCAGCGTTCGTCCCGTGTACTGATGACATTGTTGATGCCTTCTATGAAAATACATTTTGTTTCTTTTTAAATGTTTCTTATGTTTTATTTTACAAAACTATGTTTTTCGAAAACACAAGCATTGGGGCTGAATAGTGCCGCGATCAGATATGGGACCAAGGTTAACCAGACTGTTGGCCCCATAACCAGACTCAAATGGCGATAGCTCACATGGCGGTTGTTCACATGGCAGTTGCGCACATAAACTGTTGCTCACGTAGATTATTGAGCACATTGGTATAAGAAGAGGCGTATAGGTGTTTCGGATGATCCTTTCTTTCTGGAGAAATAACGTCTTAACGAGCTGCTAACAGACCGGCAAACCTGGAATGGATGGATGGGCGGATGGATGGCCTACCTGCTACCCTACGTGATAGTGAAAACAGTTCTAAATGGCATTCGTGGTCAGACATTTGACAAAGAATGAAGAAACATTACTGTTTCTTAAGTCTAAATATTTTAAGAGCAGCTTTATTCCACAAAGGTACCATAAGTATCGGACTATTTTGTTTAATATGATGAGTTATTATAAGTTATCATGAATTATTAATACCAGGCGTCGGTAGACGAGTGATTAAGACTTTGGTGCGACCCCATTAGGAGTTTAACTCTGTTGGACACAGGAACTTTGTCCTACTTGCATAATTAGAGACGCGGGCTCCGAGCGCCATGTTTGTTTATGTTTCATGAACTCAACGCGATATTATTCCTTCTCAACTCGAGTCAACAATTCCTCTGTTCAACATTTATTCTTCTGATTGTCTGTGTATATACATTTACACTACAAATTGGTGACCCCGACGTGATAGAAGAGATATGGAAGATCTAATCAACCTGAAATCAGAGGAGGCCGGAGCTCTACCACGTGTGACAGCAGTCAGCATGCAGTTGCCGCCGTTTTTCACAGCGAACCCGAGACTGTGGTTTGCCAACATCGAGGCGTTGTTTCACATACGCACACGTGGTACACAATCTTTCCTCCAACGTAGCGGAGCAGGTCCAGGACCTCATCTACGAGGTTCCAAGCGAGAGGCCGTACACCGGTCTCAAGGAGACCATCCTGCAGCGCTGCGGACAATCTCAACAGACAAGGCTGAGGAGCCTTTTCAGCGCAGTGCACCTGGAAGGTCGGCTACCCAGCCAACTCCTTCGACACATGAAGACGCTGCTGGGCGACAATTCGATAGACGAAGCCATCCTCCGGCAGCTGTGGGTTGATAAGCTGCCACCTCACGTCCGGTCTATGCTGGCGACCGCCCACGACAAAAGCCTCCTGGAACAGTCCATCCTGGCGG
Organism: Whitmania pigra; assembly: GCA_021613335.1. NCBI lineage: Eukaryota > Metazoa > Annelida > Clitellata > Hirudinida > Haemopidae > Whitmania > Whitmania pigra. Next base: position 4,735,840 of record JAJTWR010000231.1, read on the forward strand.
ACCAAGTCATGGACGCGTACGCGGACCCCACAGTGCCACGGGTAGTGACGGCCCCCCTGCAAGGACAGACCACCATGGAAGACATCAGCCTCCCGCTTCAGCTGATCACCGACAAGCTGGCCAGGCTGGAGACCACTAGAGGGGAACCTAGGCGACACACACGACCCCGCAGCAGGAGCAGATCCCAAGCAAGACGCAGCAACACACCGGGAGTGTGTTCGTACCACGCCACATACCGGGAGAAGGCCCAACGCTGCCAACAGCCCTGTTCCTTCCAGTCATCAAACTCCAGGGCCGGGCAGTAGCTGCGACGGCTGCCTCTGGCCAACATCATGGAAGTCGCCTGTTCCTCATCGATGACGTTTACAACGGCCTGAAGTTTCTTGTCGACACCGGGTCGGAGGTCGGCGTCATCCCTCCGCCTCCCCAGCACTCACTCAAGACATCACCCTTCAAGCTGCAGGCTGCCAATGTCAATTTACAATCTACACGGACCACAGGCCGCTCACATTTGCTTACAAGAGCGGATCCAGCCGGTACTCGCCCAGGGAAATACGGCATCTGGATTTCCTCAGTCAGTTTGCAGCTTACATAAGGCACATCAAGGGAGACCAGAATGTCGTGGCAGATGCCTTGTCGCGCACCGATGTCAACGCCGTCACAACCATCGATCTGCAAGAGATAGCCGCACACCAAGCTGCAGAGATCCAGCTCCAGATCGATATGCCATCCCTGGAGATCATTGAGGTCCCACTACCATCCAGCCACGGCAACATCTTCGTCGACGTCTCAACAGGAGTGCACAGACCGCTCGTCCCAGAGAAGCTGCGTCACAAGGTATTTCTGAGCCTATACTCTTTATCACATCCAGGTGCCCGTGCAACGTCAAAACTGGTGAGGCAACGTTTCGTCTGGCCAAACATGGACAAGGACATCAGAGCATGGTGCCGAGAGTGTCTGGCGTGCCAGAAGAGCAAGATCCACCGACACACTACGACGCCACCAGCAACATTCCCTCTGCCAAGCTGCCGCTTCCAACATATCCATTTGGACTTGGTGGGACCACTTCCGTCATCGGAGGACACACACACATCCTCACATGCGTGGATCGATTCACAAGATGGCCCATGGCTATACCCCTTTCCGACACCTCAACGGAAGCCATCGTCAAGAATTTCATGCTCTCATGGATTTCCAACTTTGGAGTGCCGGAAACCATCACCACGGACAGGGGTAGCCAATTTTCCTGACATGATTTTGTCAAAACGTGGTACTTTGTTGCTGATAGCGATCCGCATGTCTGCCTTTGGATTCAGGTGATTTTTAGATTTTGTCTTTATTGACAACAGATAACTGAATCCAAACTCCCGTAAGTATGTTGTCGAAAATGGCATAAAAACACCTAGTGCTTTTTCACAAAGTTTTGGAAACATATTCATTGTTGAACACCAATATCCTCCAAAGTCTTTGTGACATATGTCTATTTCTATATTTTAGTTCGATTAGAGATCTTTTGTTACGCTTGTCTATGTCGTCGCCATCTTGTGGTCTGGATTGTTTTGATTGGCTGTTATTGTCATTGTGTTTAGACAGTTATAACTGTATTTTATATATAGATTGAAATAAACGAAAACGTTACAGTCTTGTTTTCAAATTGCATTTCAAGAGCACGATTTGTTCTCAATTAAATAAGATCTTCGTTCAGATCTTCATCATCTGACATATTATCCAAATTGTAAAAATATGGATTCATATTCCATTCTACTGAAGCTCTCAATTCTCCAGCTGCAAAAGTTAACTGGGTAACTTTAGAAAGAGTCGTTGTCTTTTTCCATGTTGGTTAAGTTTCATCATCACCATCATTACAGTGGAACCCACTTATCTCGACCTCGGTTAACTCGCCAAACCTATTAACCCATACGTGGTTGGTGTCAGTTTAAACTAACACTAAAACATTGGATTTATGGATAAATATTAACTTAATCCATTTTGTTAAATTTTAAGTTTGTTCTGGAGATACCAACGGTGTCTTCAATCAACTTTATTATTTTTTGGTAATTTATTTAATATTCATTTGCGCTACCATTATTAATCATTTTTGAAATTTGGCGTGAATGTTTATAAGAAAAAAACCTAGGTAAAATTAAATTTTTTTATTAATAGTATATTAGAAAAATTGTTATTAGAGTCTATTTAAGTCTCTGAATGTTTTTTTTTTCAAATATTATAAGCCAGAATCGAGGTATTGACAATTTTCGTCTGTCAGTTTAAACTGACGCCAGCAGCAGGTGCGTAGGGCGTTTTTGCTATGGCGCGCTATAGACTAGACACCCTAGCCGAATTTATTTTAAACTATGGCTGGCTGAGCAAAAAATCTGGCTGATATCCGTCTTAGGCGAATTCACGTGATTATTAAAAATTCCGGCTGAAAATAGGAATAATTCGGCTAAAATGTGGCTGAGTTTTAAAAAATGAACGAAACAAGTTTATCAACTAAGGGTTTTTTCAGTAACATTAATAATAGAAAATTATTGCACTATAATGTCAAAATTGTCATGAATAAATGTCACGCGGTGCAATCTTTCTGCAGACAAACTAGATCGCTTGCTGTTAGCAACCAGGCCAGTAGTCGAAAACATGCATTCCACTGGAACTGATGTTGCTGATGCTGGTAATTGCAATTTGGCCAATTGTGATAAAAGTGGGAAATAAACCACTGCTTTCTTCCAAAAGGTCAATACTTCCCCGCCATTATCACAGCTCTTTGATGTCAAGTAGCTTGCGACTTCTACTGCTACCTGCGATACAGAATATTAACAGCAAATTTTACATTTTAACACACAAGTAATTATTTGATAATAATTTATGGCAAGTGCATTTTTATTATGTTTATATATTTTATATATAATATTTTTCATATTCTTGCTCAAATACTATTAACAAGATTTCTATACTAACCAAAGAATTCAAATCAATCTCTCGGTGAGTACTTTGTGACATCTCTGAACAAAATTAGTTTTAGCTCCAATCTTAGTCGTCTCTTCTTTTCTTCAGGCCCCTCATTCTCGCTGTTATGTGTATTTGCTTCTCTTGTTTGTCTCATTGTTTCAGGAACAGTAATAAAATTTCTCTCAACTGCATTTTTAATGGCATTTTCAAATATAATAGTTGCATCTGTTCTTGGTATGAGAGTCTTAGTTTGAGGGTCTAGTAATTGATGAAGCTTGATTTGTTCCGATTCGGGAAATCTATGGTCACCTTTGCCAAAACTGCTGATTTAATTGCTTTAATCTTGGGATCATCTGTTGGTGAGGCAATACATAGCTTTTTTATTTTCATTTTCATCATTGGAATTACAGACAATATAGGCTGCGAAGATCCAAACAGGTCCATAAACCTCTTGAAGTGTGTCAGGAAGCCAACAAGTTCTCGCAGGAAGTCAAGTTCATCAGCATGCAAACACAATTCTCTATGACCATCACGTTTTAAAGCATTATCTACCTCTCTTTTTAATCAATTATTGATTCGATCCTATAAAGCGTAGAGTTCCAGCGTGTTGGACATGATGCCTTA